>VZTD01000819.1:368443-462049 GCA_013397725.1 Rhagologus leucostigma | reverse complement strand
AAAAAAAAAAAAATCCCAAACCTGTAGTGTTCCCATGGGGAACAAAAGCTTGAAAAGAAGCAGCAACATGTTGGTAATAAAAAAATTTCAAAGGACGATATTTCAAGCTGTGGGAGTGCAAGGAACATCATTTCTTATATAAAATGCACATCATCTCTTGTGAATGGCAGCTCAGGAGACTGTGTATGCTCCTCTCCTACTACATGGGAATTATCTAGCAGATATAAATGAAGGCAGTTTTGATAACTAACTTAATAAAATTCCAAAGAGTAGGGGTGGACAGCTCAAGCTGACATTTTAAGATTTCATGAGGGAGGGTGATGGGTGAAAGAAGGAGGAATGTCAGTTTTGCTACAGACAGAAACTTAATTTCTTTAGTTTGGATGAATTCAAAGCAGAGTTACAGCATTTTTACAATCCTTCTATTTCTTACACAAAGCAAACAGTTTGCTTCTGTTTACTTAAACACAGTGAGATGAAAAAAATCCGGAGGCTTACAAGACCACAGCTGTCTGCTCTTCAAATACTGGTGCAACACTTTGATGAAGGGTAGTGTTGTTTGCTTTCTGTGCATTGCAGGTTGAAATGAAGCAGGTTGTTAGCAGGACATAATTTCTCTAGGGATGGTGCTTCCTGGTTGAATTAAAAGATAAATAAAAATTCATACTCCATTTAATTTATTTTTCCCATATCCCAAATACTTTGATATTTAGTCTAGATGAGGGCTTGAGTCCAGAGACCTTTAAATCAGGCAATATGATTCTTCAAAATTATAAGTAATTAAGAGTAAATTTATGGCAGATTAAGGTCTCTTCTAATTTCCCTTTTTCATATATTTTAAAGGCCTGGTGCTCTGAATCACTGCTTTCATCACTTTTCATCATCCAAGTGTGTAGTCCTGACATAGATAGTCTTGATTCATGCCACCCTTTCCAGTGTCTTCATTAAGATTACTTGACCAATTAAGAGCTGATTACATCGATAAGGCTTGATATACCATCTTGTGTCATTCACCTTTCTTTTTCTTCCTTTTGCACTCTTTGTTTTCCCTATCCACATGAAATCGCTGTCTCAGTCAGCATAGGAAGGTTCTCAGCAGAGTTCTTTGCAGCACTGTTTATTCACCTCTGCAGCCTAGGCTATGATGAGGTGTGAGGAAGAGCTCTTTTACTGTGAGGGTTCCGAGACACTGGCACAGGTTGCCCACTGAAGTGATGGATGCCCTATTTTTGGAAGCTGTCAAAGACAGGTTGGATGGGACTCTGAGAAACCTGATCTAATGAAAGGTGTCCCTGCTCACAGGGAGGGGGGGCTTTAGAACCAGACAATCTTTAAGGTCGCTTCCAACCAAAACCATTTTGATTCTGTGTTTCTATTTGATTTGTGCAGCTCGGGACCTGAGCAAGGGTAATCTTAAATGAGACTGGCTTCTCATTTGCATAGAATAAAGTACTTAATCCCTGAAAAAATTAGGTGAAGAGAGACCAGCCTTTCCAAACTGGACCATGCTTGTGATCTTACATAAATCTTATGTATGCCCAGGTGAACAAATGACAGCTTCGGGTATGGATGTAATGATGTAGCTCCAACAAACCTTATTGACTTGGCACCCAACAAACAGACCTAATTTTTCATGATTCTCTGGAAAAACCTTAATGTCAACAGGGCTGTGCATAGCCCATACTTATCCTCTCCTCAGCTGAGCTGCTTTGGACACTTTGAATCTCAAAGCTTTGTGTTTATAGATATTTTTGGTGTAACATGAGTAGAGATAACAGATGCAGTAAAGTTTGTAAAAGTGGAGTTTGGAACCACCATCATTATTTAGTGGTTTGTATAAAACATGCACCTTACATCTTTAACTTTTAAGAAATTCCAGTATCAAAGATATATACCTAAATATATACTAACCTACATAGATATTGGCATATATATTGATCCTATAATTCAAGAAAGGTGCTTGTGATACACAAAATCCCATAAATAAGAAGTTATGTAAAAAATACTGCACTTAGTTCTTCGTATGACTCATCAACAATTAATTTTTTGTTAGGGAATGTTGATTCTGAGCCAGCCATCTGTACACTTAGGGATACTATATAAATTTTTGCTAGTTGTAGGAACTGTATTTTCAGAGAATATGGACATTCAAGTTCAGCAGCTATGCTTTTCTTCACACTAAGGGAAGAGAAAAAGTAAATCAAAGTATAGATTCAGCAGTCTCCTCAGGAAGTCTGTTACTGATGTCCTCAGAAGACATGTTAATGATGTCCCTTTTTTGTAGACTGGCAGGTGTGAAGGAGCTTACTTGTAGAACAGTATTTACACCTAAAACTGCTAGGTAGACTGGATTGATGTGAAGAGAAAGACTCTCTGTGCTCTTTTAATATCATTATCTCCTCTGATTAGGTTATAATGCAAATATTATCAAAAACTCACAGCTTATATGTAGTATTGACATTCCCAACACTGACATTCTCAGGTCAATATATTAAAATTATAATACACTTCCTGTGAGTTAAGAATAAAATTCTGCTTTCTATACATAAAACTTAAAAAAAAAAAAAAGAAAAAAGAAAAAGGGCATGAAAAATAACTCTTCAAAAAAGCAATACTTGAAAGTAAATCCTTGGATAACAGGTTTCTTCACACACATGCAAAAAATTGGAGATAGCAAGCTCCTTGTACTAGAGGAAGAAGTCTATGGATATCTATGAGATTTTTGGAAGGGAGGAGGAATGCAAGGGGAAAACAAATTTGATTTGATGTGGGAAAGTTTGGGATATTTTTCTATAGGTGTTTTCAAACATATATAAGGCATACTGCTTCTGAAGTAGTTCTTTTTCGGTATATGAGCTGGCTGACTGTGGATGAGGAGAGCACTGGCTATTGTTTACCTTGTGTTAGGGGCATCTGATCTGTCCCTTTTGGCACCAGGTCCCACAGCAAGGGAAGCAAACTGCATTCATGGGGTACAGTCAGTACAGGGTTATTTCCCTGCTGCTGCCACATCAGTCAGGTGCAGGGCTCTTCAATGGTTCATAAGGGCCTCGGGTGCACCAATGGGGTCTGCAACCTCTTCCTTCATCCCTCCTTCCCAGAGTTTTGGCTTCCAGTTCTCAAGGCCAACTCTGATTTCATGCAGCTGTGGAATCTTGGATCAGATTTCTGGGAAAGATGTGGATGTCAGAGTTTTGAATGAAACAAGGCTCTGGCCTCCCTTTGTTTGGAGCAGGGTGGAAGGTTTCTCACCCAAGCTACATTGTTGATGTATCATATGCCCTGTTCATTCTGAACCTGACCCACAGACTTGACTTTCCAACTTGACCTCAGATCTCTCTTGTCACCGTGGACATATCTGGTGTTCTGGACACTTGACTGATTACCATCCCCTGTTCTGCTTTGCTGTTCTCGTTCAGTTACTGTGGGACTGCCTTTGTTAGGGAGGGCACAGCCCTGCTAGTTTTGTTGTCTCAACTCCCAGTTCTCCTTCCCACCTGCAGAAGAACCATCCTTGCTTCTCCCTAACAGCACTCTCAGACAGCACAGTCAAATTACTCGCCTTTTCAATATTCCCTTTTTTCTCCTTTTCCTCAACAAACAAGCTTTCCTTTTTACTCTTTTCTCAATTGGTTTTGCAGATTTTTCACCCTTATATGGTCTTAGACTCTTAGTCTTTGGTTTTAGACATTGACCCTGGTAAACCTGTGCTTTCCTGTCTTTTGACATCTTCCACCCAGAAGCAGTCATATAACCAGAGAATGGTTTGAGTTGGAAAAGACTTTAAAGATCATATAGTTCCAACCATGCTGCTGCAGGCAGGGCTACCTTTGGCTACATCAAGTTGCTCAGAGTCTCACCCAACCTGGCCTTGAACACTTCCAGGGATGGGGTGTCCGTAACTCCTCTGGGTAACCTGTGTCAGTGCCTCACCACCCTCACAATAAAGAATTTCTTCCTAATACCTAATATATACCTGATATTCCTTTTCATCATTCATAATATATTGTAGTTTCCCACATTCATTCTTAGTTGTTTAGCCTCAAGTCGGGTTACATGAACTCCTTTCCCACTTTTTTGGGTTTGCAGTGCCCAGCAGTTTCTCACATTTCTATCACACTCCTTGGATTTGGGACTGGAGTTGGCCCTCTGCTTGTATACTTTAACAACTTACTTAAGAAATGTTTTCAACATAGCTTCCAACATGTTTTAGAGTCAGGTTTGTGAGATATATGATGGGTTGAAAATTTACTGTATCTCTGTGCTCAAACCGTGGTGATCAACCATAGAAAATTCTACTGTCATCTGGTTACTTTGTGGTGCTCTTTCCAGTAGACACCGAGGCCACTTCTGTGTAATATTGTTTTAGCTAAGGACTGGATGATGCAATACATTACACTCCACATATTTCCGGACAATACCAAACTGGCTAATCATCAAAGGGCATAGCTGAAATGAGGATGTAAGTAAGGTGGAAAAATGGGCTGACTGGAACCTCATGAATTTCAAACGGAATTGCCAAGATCTCCACTTGAGGAGAAACAACCCCATGGACCAGAAGAGATTATGCTTCATTCTGATTATTCTAGCAGTGTGCAATTTTTAGCAAAATATTGATCATAATGATATGTGCATAGATAAGCATCTGTGATATTCCATTGCAACATAGAGTATTATATCTAAATCATTATGTATTAAAACTTGAGCTGACAAATATTTATGCACTTTTGTAATTTGTAGTCTTCCAGTTTACAACTTTAATAATAACAACCTTACAAAAAATATGTTGATTTTTTTTTTAAGTCTGAAGTTAGTAGCTTCTTAATTGCTGAGTACTTTCAGCAGGTTAGTACTTAAGCAGAATTATGGCAGTGCATATATTGGCTTATGTGTAGTTCAATACCATTGCTTAACAGATGTCTGATTTAATTATAGGCACCTCATACACATTTTCATTGGTGTCATGAACCTCTCTCTATGGTCTCAGCATTTCTAAGCAACATTACAGCCAACAAATGCAGTAGAACCACATAAAAAACCAGGTTTTTTCTGCACTCTCTTTTCCTTTCCCCTTCCAGCTCCAAAAAGCAGTAACTCAATAACATGCCTTTCCCTGTCAGCTAGTTGTATGTCCATCCTTGTAACCATACTCCAAAATGTTTTTGTTGTATGATTAAAGGAAGGTCATGTTTCATTGCAACACTGGTTGCGTTTCACTATTGGATGTGTTGTTGCTAACATATTTAATTTCAGCTAAGTCACTACATAGATGAGGCTCCCAGTGAGAATATAATATTTTTTTCTTTTTTAAGTCTTCAAGATGCTATACATCCAGGAGTGAACTGAGTTGTCAGTGTAGTTCTGTGATCAGGGCACTAAAGCATGAATGGAGAAACTGAGGAACTGTGCTTTCTGTTCTACCTTCAAAAAGAGATGTCAGTGTCTCAGGTTCTCCATTTGTGAAATTAACACCATTTACTTGCCTTTCTCCAAAATAAGCTTGGATATTAATGGAGAAATATAACACGTTCTTTAAAAAAAATCAAGTTAACTGGTAACTTAGAATACTTCAGTATCCATTATTCTGAGTTATACTTCAGTAACTATTCTCCTGCTTCAGACCAGATAATATTTGATATTCTGAAAAGCTTCAGGAAAAGCAGAACAGAGGGATGTGTTTCTGTAGGCATCAAGTTTAAGTATGAGAGAACTACTAAGAGAGTTATCAGTACCAGAGAAAAAGCAACTACTCATTGCTCAGGAAAAACCCCACAATGATACTGCAAAGATGGTGGAGGCTGAGAGAGGGAAAGCCAATCCTTTAAAGTCCACTTTATTCAGTTCTGCTGTATGAGCAGAGTGAGAGCCTCAGCAGTATGTAAATCAGAGTGTCTTATTGAAAGAGTAGAAAGAAAAAAATAAAGCAGAATAGATATCAGGAACATAGTATTTGCTAGCATGAACTAGTATTTATTACATTTATATTATTTGGAAACAAGAATTGTGAAGCCCAGAACTTGGGTGGCATGAGAAAATTTCTGGTTTTTTCCCTCCCTTCCTGTATCCTCTTATTTAATTCTTTTTGTACCCGTAGAGCCATAGAATCATAGAATACCCTGAGTTGGAAGGAACCTACAAGGATCATCAAGTAGCCTGCACAGAATAGATGTGTTAATTGGATAAAGTGACTGCAGCATGAGATAATCAAAGGCTGAAGTGCAGTATGGTGCCTTGTGTCAGGATTTCAAAGGGCCTGTCACTATCTACAGTGAATATGGACTGTGATGCACAGGTATTGGGAAACAAAATGCTAATGCTGCAGTCTGCAGTTCTACACTGTCAGACTAATTTTTGGTGGTATTGGATTCTCGGAAGGCATCACCACTTCAACCACTTTCAGCTAGAGTGAAAGGAGATGTACATGTAGCTGAAAAACCCGATGACACAAAAGCATGCAATTTAAAAATGAAACAACAGAGAGTCAAGTAAAGGTGTTTTCTGTGTCATATCTGCCACAAACTCTCTGTGAGTCAGGCAAGTTAACACAGATTCCCTGTTAAAAAAACCTCAAAAAACAAAACCACACACATACTTTCCCCTGCTGTTTCTCTTCCACTATATGTCCACATGAATGTGAGCTCTTCCAGTCCAAGACTACCTTATGTGGTCATCCAAGGTGCTTTAAACGACATCTTTCATTTTTTATAAAGCACCTTTGCACATCAATCAAGAAAACCCACAACTCATTATTTACTTAACCAGCACTTATAACACAGCAGTGATGATAAGTGTATATTTTGTAATTCTGAGCCACATTGCACCAAAATGAAGTATTTATTGGAAGTCAGACAAAGATATACATTTAGCCTGAAGTACCACGTAAAAGAGAGAGTAAAAGTTTGGAGAGGAGAGAAGTGAAATTTCACTTATACCTTATCCCTAAATTACCAATGGACATAAGGATTTAGTCCTCTTTTACTTTATTGCTCAGTGGTTGCAGAAATGTGTTTACATGTTCACTTAGACCACTGGGTTAAAATAAAAATAATACAGAAATGGTATCTTGTGCCTGATACCAAGCAACCAAGAATTTGCTTAATTGAATTTTTAGGTCAGACCCTTCTTCCACTCAAGTCAATTCCCCATTGATCACACTGAAGTGGGGAAGGAAACGGTGGGAAACTTTCACATTCAGAATTATGTGGAGACGTTTTCACTCAGATTAAACTGGGACTCAAAAGTGGCTATTTATATGCATGAGACCAACACAAAGTGCATATTCTGCCTCAGGATTAAAGCATTTAGTTTTTCAAGAGGGAACAGCTCATTGATCAATGCTTTATACCCACATTTCTCATGTTGATAGAGCTTTGCCCATGAACTCTCATTAGATGTCCTGATTCCAACTTAAAACTCAAATTTGATTTCAACACCAGCAGTAAGACGTCATGAGGGAAACAGATTGCTCCATATATTCATCTAAATACAGGTCAAAACTAGGTATATATCAACAGCATTACATCATCAATAACATGTGCCACCAAGATGAATTGATGCTGAAGGCTGCAATTTCTAATCACTAATAATAATGTTTGCAATTAATTGTATGTACAGGTAAGTGTATCTCAGTTTATTTGCTGAGGCAATTTTGCTAAACCAAGTAATTTTACTGCTAAATACAAACACTGGAAAAGTTGTGCCTGTTAACATGACTAGTTTCACTTGTCCAATATATGGTCTCACAGTTAACCAATCTGATAATTTAATTTCACGCTACAACTGTTTTTCTCTGAATATTTGCTGTAAAGCAGATTAAAGTTTGACATTAGAAGATTCTCCCAAATATATTTCCCTTTCCTGATCATCTTCTGCCACAGCAGTACAAACTGGCATTTTCAAGTAATTTTTTTTCAACAAAAAAAAACCCAAACAAGCAAAAAGAAACATGGAACTCATTGGTTGCAAAGCTCCAAAACAGCTAAAAGGTTTTTCATCAGACAACACTCAGTAATTTAATGGCAATTGTGTGGCTAAATTTTTACGCTGGTCTGAATGCACTCCTTTCATTATATGCCTTTTTAACAAGTTCCTGCCAAATATGATGTGAATAAATTGTAAACCTATGGTTCAGGAACTAATTCACACTTATTATTTTGATGAGTTACAGTACAAGCCATTTTACCCTTCAGATGATGTGCATTTAGGTTAGTTTCAGAGTACATTCTAGTCTAAATCCCAAATCTCTCACTAATAAACACTAAAATGTGCTTAAGGTACACAATATGTATCTTTCTGCAGTTAGAGACTCCTTGCCATGTTCTAAAAGTATTGGACCTGATACCAGAGTAATACTTTCAGTTCTGCTGTGAGTCACTACTGTGTGCTTCAGCTGACCCATGAGCTGCTTCCAAGTTCTGTACCTGAGAGCTACGACATTTCGCAGACACCAGCTCTGAAATCACCCTGACTTAAGTTATTAATCTTGATTTGTTTTAATATAAAGCACAATGTTAGAAATAAGCTACCTTTGAACAATTTTGTAGAAGGTTAAATAGTGTAAATAGATCTGTATTTTTAGGACAACAGCACTACATCATCAGAAACAATTCTGACAAATAAAAAGCCATTAGTCTACCAAAACTGTAATGAGATCATGATTAATAAACACCTCTGAAAGGTCTGCATCAAAGTCAAGGCTTTTCTGTGATAAATGTAAACATGCAGACCTTACTTTGCCAAAAGCTGTGTGTTCCAGTTATCCAGCTCTACTGATTGATTTGTTCATTAGACTAATAAATAATTTATCACCTTGAAGAGGACAATTCATTTTACAGATAGCGTGAACAAGTAATTTTAAGCAGCCAAATCTTTAGAAGAATTAGCGGTGTTAACAGTGCCATGAAGTCTGTTTCCAATGCAGAATTCAGACCAGCATAGAAACAATGAAATTATTATAAAACCAGGTCATTTCAGATAGCTTCTAAGCAATTGCCCGTGGGAATTCACAGTGCAGGTTTATTAGAAATCTCCTGTGTCATATTATCTTCAGGTCATTTTAACTATCCTGCCCTAGAAATTATGATAAGCTATGAGCAGCTTTCTTAACAATAGGCACAGAAAAAAATTACAGTTTGTAATATACCCCATTTTCTAAATTAGGGACAAAGTCTGTAAGATTTACAGTACTGATTATTTTATTCTATGATTTTCTTTCCTAAGTGCCTATATGATTTTGCCTAGCAACAAATGACAGAAAAAATCATATAGAAATCAGGCAGAATGGGTCATTTCTCCAAGTGTAGAAAATACCATTGCAAAAACTAAATTGTAACTCATTCCATAGAATTTCTTATGCATTGGAAGTTAAAAAAAGGTGGAGATAAGGACATTTGTATCATGGCAACACATTAGGGGATAAATTAGACACAATTACTGATCACACTTTCCCCTAATAGGAACACAAGGGATTATTATTATTATTATGTCAGTTTTATAGCTTTTTTTAAAAACCTTTAAATGGGTATAATAGTCCCTTTGTTGAAGATGGAAAAAAGCCTGCAAATAAGTGTCTTTGTAATTAAATGTGTAACGTGTATAAGAAAAAGGACTGTTCAACTTCATTCATGAAATTGATAGTACCACAGTCTAAAGTCATTTAGCCAAGTTTTCTTCCTCAACAATGCACAAGAACAGAGATTTTTTCCTTTTTTTTTACACTATTTTCCCCAGCAATAAAAATGCACTGAAACTTATGCACTCCACTGTAAGAGAGGAAACTGGGAGCATTTAGAGAATGACCTGCTGTGTTTCATTGACAGTGAAAATCCTTGTTTTCTTGGGAATTAGTATCTACAATAGCAAGCATATCACCAGTCTTGGAATGCCAGCCTGGTCCCAGAGGTCTAATTCAAAATAACAAACCAGACACGTTTTCTGTCATCACTTACACACTACTTTCCTGAATGTAACAGGTATTTCCTCGAAGCAATGTCTCTATACAGCATTATATTGTGTTCCACATTGCAACACCCGTGACTGTAAGACTGTGATGATCAAAGACTGTGTTCTTTGAGCCCCCTGATTTTTTTCTTCTTCTTCTTTTTTTGCCCCTGAATCACGGATCTGGCTTGGGGAAGCAAGGAGTGGTGAATACTGCTTTTTCCATTTTTTCTGTCATTATGCTAGAATTTGATCTGCAGGTTCAAGTACAGAGTATTCCTTTCCTTTGCTATAGCTGAAGCTGATGAGGTTGTTGTTGCATACTCAAAACAGTGGCAGGATGACTCAAAACTGGGATGCTTCATACAGAGTTGATACTGCCATTTATATTACTTCATTCAGGGAGACTCACAAAGCCGATGCCCCAAAAGAAGATGCTGTAGCAGTATGATTTGCACAGGATCCAGAATAATAATGTCAGGAGAAAGCTAGAGAAGCCAGGTGCTAATGCAGAAGCTATTAGTCTCTTTCAGATCCAATGGATCTGAATGGATCCAAGGAACTAAATCCCTGCATTTTGGTGCAGGGTTAGGTAACTTGTATCTGGTGGAATTATTACGGAAAGTTTATAACACAGGGAACCATTTTTATCCAAAACTAAAGCTAAGACACTTCCTTCTCTCATGTATTTTCAGCAGCTTGGAAAAAAACAGAGGCCACTGCTTCTTCTAGCAGGATCCATCTTTATTACACACACTCTAGTATTTATATATTCCTACAATGGGAAAGTTTAAGGAAAGTCTCGGGAATGTGCAGAAGGACAGACAAAACAGTTACACCAACAAACATCTGGCAGGGCAGACTTCTCTGCCCCTTATCAGCTATTCACTCAAACACTCCATTGTTGCGGTGAGTGGGTTCCTGCGATGGTACGGCATGCCACAGCCTTCTCGGAGAGCGCAGAGAGGCTTGCTCGGGGGGAGCGGCTGTTCCGCTTCCCGTGCCTCTTCCAGGCTGCCCCTTGCATCCTCCGGAAAGCTGAAGCCCTGCAACACAGTGACGGTAAAGGAGGCGAGAATGCTCTCCGCATGGTGGCTGCAGAATGTAGGAAATATAGAAAAAGGTAAAGGGATTTCTAAGGGTGAGAAACAAAAGTGGGTTTTAAGAATAAAGCAGAAAGATTTTAGGAAACAGCTTCACCTGAGAAAATAAAGATACAGTTAGAATATACAATTATGCATTAGAACAAGGACACAGGAACAAAGAGCCATGTTTCTAGGCCTAGCTGAGAGAACTTTTAGAAGTTGCAAAAAATATGCTTAGCAAGAAAGATAAAGTTAAGCTTAACAATGGAATATTATGCTTTGTTATATAAGGTATAAAACAAGCAAGTATTGTTTTAACAAGTGTACATGCAATGTAGAAGATTGGTTGAAACAGCTGTCTGTAACCTCTAGAACTACTGCTATTGGCTGAAAAGCTTTCAAGAATGCTCTGTAACCAGGAAATCTTGGGTTTTTGCCAGCAACGCGAGCTTGTATTATCTCTGAGGTCTCCTGTCAAGTTTATGAGGCGAATAAAATAATATAAGCTCACGGAGCGTCTGTCCTGGCTCCCCGTCCCATTTATTTGAGGCGGCAGCAGAAGATCTTTTATTCCATGGTGGCTCCCAGAAGCCCAGGCCCAGCACATGTACTCGCTCCCAAAGGTAGAGAGCCAGCACATGGCACGGTTCCCCCAGGCAGAGGCTGGCACCCCAAAGCACAGTAGAACTCAAGAGAGGAGTCATATGGCATGCAGGGTCCTTTATCCAGGTGAAGGGCGCAGGGAGAGCACATGGACCAATGGTCACAGGGCACAGGGGCGGTACATGGGCGGAGTGGGGTAACAGAACCAATGGGAGAAACTCGAGGGAGTGGTTAGGGCTAGGGGCGGGGAAGGGGGGACCCACCTGGAAAGGTAAACACAGGGGAGGGGAAAAACACAACACTACACTCCACCTCTCAACATTCCAGGAGGTAAAAGAAAAACATTCACACATGCTGTTTATGGCTGCAGTCATTTCCCTGGTATGCAACTTTCTCAAGAGAACAGAAGGCCTTTATCAAAGTTAAGATAAACGTGACAAGTTGCTCTCCTACATAGTACTCTCAGGATGGCTGCCACAGGCTGCTGCTTCTGCAGTATCCTTGTGAAAAATGTGGCCTCTTGGGTTGATGAATCCTTTTTGCTTGTATGGGCCTTCATTGACTCTATGAATGTCACTAGGCAGATATGGTGCACTAGGAGGGATAAGAAAAAGGAAAACATATTTAGTATCAATACTGACAAAACCCAAACATCTATTGTATAACAGTAAGTTGAATTTCCCCTGATGTGCTTTAATTATCTAAATATAAAAATTAAGATTTTTCCCATTTTGAAAAAACATTTAATGAAACTGTGTTTGCCCAGTGGATGTCTCCCATAATGTTTTATTTCCATATATATTTCCACTCCTTAGTTATGAGAGAAAGAGAGAAAGAGAGAGAGAAAAAAAAGAGAGAACTTTATATCCAAGGGATGTGACCGTGGAATGAACAGAACAAATTAAACTCTGAACAAAGATTTCCTCCAAATAAGCCACAGTGCAAGCAGTAACCAACAAGAAATGGGATACAAGCTGATAAGAAGAAAGCTTGCTTTATTGATTTTTTTCCTTTGCCCCAATTAGGTTAGGTAAATTCTATTCATCTGCTCACTTAAATGGATATGAATGTGAACTCTCTAAGGTATTCCTAAGAAGTTTTCAGTAAAAATGTTTCCATATCACTGCACTAAGAGAATTTGGAGGTAGCTGACAGCTGTGAGTATATAAATTAAATTGAATATTATTGATGTATTTGAAAAAAAAAAAAAAAACCAAGCCAACACATTTTTTCATCAAACTTTAGTTTTCCAAAGTAGTTCATGGTGTAAAAACAACATTGTTTCATATTTTACAGCTCCAGATTTATGATAACATGCCTGTTTGTAACTCTACAAAGTAAAATTATTTGCCTTTAGAGTGATCCACATACTGTGTTCACAATATCTTATCTGCACAACAAGTATCTTAAAACTTGTCTCTCCATGAGCGAGTAAGGTTTTTTTTAAGAGCTTGTGAACTTGTCCCTGAACCCAAGCGGGCAGCTATCCATGACAAAATTATTATGGCCATCTCTGGGAACAGGAGAACATGATAAATGAGGCCCTGATCCTAAAAGGGATGGTTGAGAAGCATGAAGTGCTTCTCGATTTGTGCTTTTTGGAAAGTTTCTACAGAATGAGGTTTTAATTTTCTCCAGTGGTAAGGAAGCTTAGTCAGAGCTAGGTTTCGTGGTGAAAATAGCAGAATCTGGTGCCTGGAGAAGTGCCCCAATATCAAATGACTTTGCAGTGAGAAAGGATAAGTCGCTGTTTCTGCACGCAAGACAATAGGCGCTTCAGATGCCTCTGAGCAGCAGAAAGAGGCAAAATGCTTCTCTCAGCCATGCCAAGGTGTGTGTGAAGGCAGCTCTGAGGGCTCACTCGGGCTGGCTTGGCAGTCACTGAGAGAAGACAATGAGTTGGGGAAGGCGGCTCAGTGAGAGCCCATCATGGTCTGGAATATGGAGGTTATGTGGGTAGTTGTGATTTCTTTGTGCAATGAGGCAGACAGTGGAGGTGGGAGGGGTTTCTCCTAAGCCACTCTTGTCATGATATTCAAAATATAACTAAATTAGGGAGAAAGAGTCTGAACGCTGTCCTTGGTTGGGACTAAAATGAAAATCCCACTGTGAAAGACAGTATGAAACCTTGAAAAATGAAAGGGCAGCGTTTCAGAAGTGTGGTCATGGGAACTTTGCCACCAGTGCATAAGAGAAACTTCACTAGATTAAATTAACTCCTTGCATTCCACAGAGGAGAGGGCTGACTAAGTTAGAACTGCTCCGTATCTGCTGAATTTCTCTAGAGAAAAGGGAGGAGAAGAAGAATCAGTTTAAGGAACACCTGTCCTGTACTCCTAATCTACCAGCTTCCTCAGTTTTACATAACTGCATTGCCTCCTCTGAGGGGCCCCTCATCTATGCTCTGTTCAGGCTGTAGGGGTGGCTGAAATGCCATCTGTAACATGCACTGTCACTTGCTTTTCTGTGTAATGAGTATTGAATCAAAAGAAAGCCTCTTCCATTCTGCTCTGTGATATCTTTTAATAACCTACTAATAACAACAGTGTGACAGCAATAGACACAGCATTTACTCTTTCACAGACCGAACAGCTAACTACAGCAACCTGATGGTCATTGTAAACCATTCCAGTTTGCAACAGACAGCTCTCATGTTGTCATTTCACTGACACTGGTTGTGTAGCCAACATAACTTAAAATATTTGCACGCTTACTTCACATCCACTTACACAGGCCAGTGAGTGCTCTGTTTATTTATTTTGCAGGAATTTTTAGCATCAAGGATAAAGAGGATTTTTTCCTTTGGTTTGGGTCAGGCTTTGGGTCTTGAAAAAGGCTGTGCGTTAATTCTGCATGCTTGTTAAATTAATTTTGAAAGCGAGGATATAGTTTTATTACAGCAAGTTTGCTGGTAAAATGTGATAAGGAGAATGCTGCTCTTCCAGCTATCTGCCAAGGACTCTGGACAGTAAGAACATGCCCGATGTGCTGTTGCAGAGGCTTAGCAAAAAAAAAAAAAGTTTTGGTTTTTATAAATATTTGTTTTAACTCAGTGGTTTACACAGCTTGTGGGAATGAAAGCACAAAGGTTACATTACTTGGTGTTCTTCCATCTCTCAAACATGCTCAAAGCTCCTTCCATGTTCTCTTCTTAGGAAGCGGTAACAATAGACGCCCAAGGAGTATCTATTATAATGAGAATACAATACATTTCATTTAACATATTTAGTTTTGTAAGTGGTTTTTTTTCGCTATATTGCAATCATGCCTATTAGAAATGGATTGCACTGTAATTATGTTTAGATTTACCAACCAATTCCATTGAATGGGAGACCATGGAGGTCACTGCACTTCAGCCTCTGGGTACTGCAGACATTTTGAACATCTGGCACTGCATTATTCGAACTGTCACACAGAACTAGAGAGCTTTGAGTGCCTGTTATCATTCATGCAGGTTACGAAGGATGAGATGTGAGTGGGTTTAGAGTGATGCTTGTCTTTTCTTTTTTTTTTCCTGAAAGAATACAGCACATAAACATTGTGTACTTTTCTTGTCAATAAAAATTTGAAATTAGACAGGCTTAGAACATAAGATGTTTGATCCCTTACTATAAATTGTACACCATGAGTTATTTACTGGGCATTTCTAAGCTGATTCAATAGATACCAAAAATGCATAAAGCATTTGGATTAAAACCAGCTTTTCTTTCCTTTCTTGATTGCACAGATTTTCATACCCCCAAAAGACTCCTTTCCTATATAGAGTATAGAATTATTTATATAGAAGGGGAGTATAGAAGCTTTTATATGTGTATGTATATTTTTTTTTCTTCTTTGTGTGGTTTCCTCTTCATTTAATATATTGTTTCTTCTTTTTCTATTATATATATTAGTTTTTAA
Organism: Rhagologus leucostigma; assembly: GCA_013397725.1. Taxonomy (NCBI): domain Eukaryota; kingdom Metazoa; phylum Chordata; class Aves; order Passeriformes; genus Rhagologus; species Rhagologus leucostigma. The sequence goes on along the minus strand of VZTD01000819.1, from coordinate 446,522 downwards.
ATAAACTTTCATGAAGTCCACAGTGTTTAATTACTGTTGACTTAAAAACTGTTGTCAGCTTCAGGATTTTTGACTCTCTTTCAGAGAAGTTCTTAAATATGTGGTTAATTTTATACCAGATTGTCGATTCCAAGCCTACTAACATAGCTCAGAGGACCTGTAAATCGTCCCTTAAGTTGGGACTTTTAAGAGCATCTAGAGAAAACAAAACCTTGAAAAGTGTTTATGGCAAATGTGAAGATCACAGATCTCTATTCCTAAGAGAAATAAATGGATGACAATTGAATACTGAATACTAACACAATTTAATTACACAGCTTTCATTTAGCTTAGCCATGTTCTTCCATTAGAGACATATTAGGGCCAATTTTAATTCTGAAATGAATTTTTGTTTACTTACTGTAGTTCTGGGAAAGACTCAACTTACCTTTAACCACAGGTTCCAGCCTCTATTTCAGGGTTCAGTTTTTTATGGAAGGAGGAGTACAGTTTGGATGTAATGGACATTTTACGACATTCTGCATAGGACAATTTACCTGAGAATTTCTGGGGGAGAAAAACCTCCCCCAGAAATAAGGGGAGGTAATGTACACATGGAAGATCAAAGAAAACAACAGAAATGGAGAAATAAGAGATAAAAATGATTGAAAAAATCATATCATAAAACCATAAAATGGTTTGGGTTGAAAGGCACCTTAAAGATCGTCGAGTTTCAACCCCACTGCTGTGGACAGGGACACCTTCCATTAAGCCAGGTTACTCAAAGCTCCATCCAACCTGGCCTTCTGTACCCATATTCAGAGAAAAGCATATCCATTTATTTCTCTCTGTTTGGAGGTTTATTTAATTTTTTTCTTTGGTTTTTTTTTTTTAAATATGTTTGCTGACACTTCTAGTTAGTCTGAACTCTTACTATGAGTCTAAATGGTTTAGGTACACACCACTGAAGAAATGAACGGAGTACAGTATAAAACACTGAATTATGTCCTGTCTTCACACTTTGAAATCTTTCTAAACATTTATTGTAATCAACGTGAAATATGTCATAAAATGTCTGTAAAGGTTTTTTGGGGGTAAGAAGAGGTTAAAGAAAAGCAAGCAAACAAAACATCTTGTCTAGCCCACACCATTTTCTCCTATTCAACCTTTTATACAGTGGAAAAAAAAAACCCAAAACAAAACATAAAAACAACCCAGGTTAGGCTATCTACAATTTACAGATATTACAGAGCTACCTACCAGACCATAGCGTGACTTTACGGATATTGTGTATAGCTGGCACAGCCTTGTGACAGATAAAGGACCACAATATCAAGGGCCAGCAGTTTATTGCCAAATCCAGAAGAGAAAACCAGAGAGCAAGGATATTTGAAAAATAGTTTATTGTGTTATATCTGCAACAAATTATCTGCTATTGGGTCTTATTCACAGCTCAGTAAAATCACTGGCCCGGGCTTGAAGTCATCACTGGTCTCTCCATGTAGTTTTCATATTATACTGTATCAAGAGATTTTATACTGTATCAAGACTGTTCACTGAATGCAGTACAAGGTTGCTAGGCCAGGAAAAGATCTTTTATTTTATTTATGTAAGATTTAAAAAGTATATTTTCTATTAAAATATCTTTGATGAGATTTCAAAAGCCAGTGTTCACAGGCTCATTTGTTTCTTACAGACCAAATGGGATCATGAAAAGAATAAACGTGGTCAGAAATGAACAGTCCATCCCCTGCACAGATGTGCAAGGTGATCAGAGAGTGCAGGAGCAGACAGGGTAGAGCATCCTGGTAAAGAAAAGAAACTCATCATTAGGCATAGGTCATGCTGCAGACTTCCTGATTCACAAAGCAGGGAGAAATTGTCAGATAGAATGTGCCTCTTGAGTGCTGTTAGCAAACCAAGTCTGTTATGTTGCAGTATTAAGCCCCTGTGAGGTGGTGTGTGCATGCTCCTGGGGGTTTAAACTGTAAATTACAGGGGCATACAAAACTGGTGTGTGTCTACACAGGTAGTTTCACTTAATTTAACTGTCAATCTAAATCATTTTAACATCATCCCTTAAGTTAAACCATTCATTCTTGGCAGCCTGCCTTTAAGACCTAGTTTTGCAATGAGTCTCTGATGGATCCTGGTTGAAGCTAATGGGGCTGTATGTGGTTGTAGAATAGGAATTGCATAAAACTCATTAAAGGGCTGGGGCTTATTTGGGTAAGCCCAGCTCTGATACCTATGCTTATTGGGAGTTCTTTACACAATAATTGTTCCTCTTGACTTCGGTGGGACTATTTATGGATTAAAGTACAGCTCAGCAAGGATTTGGTTGCATGCAGGTGAAGGTGTTTTTTACCTTGCTAATGTTTCTCCTCCCGTCGAAACCAAGGTGACTACTAATGACTGTGGGTTACTTGAATGATGAAGAGTTTGCAGGAAGGGAATGTTCTTTTGCCATGGGAATATCAGACATTTGCTTTTAGAGTCCCAGAAAGTCAACCACAGAAAAAAGAAAACTTAGAGAGAAAATAATTTTATTATTTTTTTTAAAGTTCTGTCATGTACTTTGGCAATATTCCTGGAAAAACTGTGAATAACTCCTTATGATCTTTATTTCTGGGTTAGAAAAAATGATTATTTCTCTGCAGATGAAAAATTCTAGAAACCAGATCCTGTCCTAGTCATCTACACTTGCATTTTGGAAGGTGCCACTGGTCAGAAATACACACACTTTATGACATAAATGCCATAAAAACTTCAGAAAATTTGGATCTGGGCACAAAGGTTTATGCTTTCCTGTCCAGGTGCAAAGCAATACAGCTGATCTGATTAATGCCGATATCCAACCTACCCATTTTAAGAGGCTGACAGATTATGCACAGCAGCACAATGAAATAAATGGAATTACTTATGTAAGTGCTCTCCCACATAAAGCCTGCAAAACTCAATCTTGCCATGATTTCTTCACTATCCCTGCTGTGCAGTGTTAACTGGTGAGTCAGGTCTGTCTCTAAGATGTACTAAAACGTTCCAGTGTGGAAAGAGAGGACTCCTGTCCACAGAGAAAAAGGGTGTTCTGCTTCAAATTATTTTGTTGTCACCCAAATTTCAGCTCAGCTGCTTTTTCAGTTGGTTAAATCATATGAGTGATGGAATTTTTTTTAAAAAATGTATAGGATGAATACAAATATCTCTGAGAACATGCACTTGTGGTGCATTTGTATTATAGACATTAGACATGGACACATTAAGTCTCTCACCTTTAAATTTTGCATTTCAGCTCTTCTTAGACGGCAAGGATGTCAGAATTTACTTAACTGAGATATATTCTGCTCTCGTTCCTATTGGAAAGAAAAAATCAGAGCAAATCACATTGACTTCATTGGAATTATTCTAGATTTGCCTTAAATAAGATAATTCTTTCCACACTCTACAAAGAAACATGGATATAAGTGGACTGTCTTCATGATAGATCTAATCCTAGTGTCTGTGGAGGGTGTACAAAGATAGTTGATCCAGGGGATGAATAGCTCCAGAACTACAGATTTTCTGCCTTTGAGAAAGAGGAAGTAAATCCATGTACTTTAATCTCATTGAACTTTGTTCTTTGATTTCCCACCAGTTCATAAAGGCAGTGGAAAGCATCAGAATGTCTGTTCTGCATAAAGCTGAAAAACTGTCTCCCACAAATACTTTTACTTATCATCACACAAAGCCTGCTTAATAACATGTATGCCTATAAGAATTCAAATCTTCAGGATTCTATAAGCTTTTATGTATATTAAACAAATCTTTCTCTCAAAGGAGGACATGTTTTCATAACATGGTGAAAGATTTTAAGTATCTGGGCTCTAGCAAGAAGTCATTTAACACTTTAGAAAACTTACCCCTTCATCATGCCATGAAAATTAATCACAGCATCCATATTCAAATTGTATCCTGAAGTTAGTTGATAACACAAAGGCAAAAGAAAGACAAAGGGGTGATCTTTGAATCCTGAATACATTTACACAAGAAAATAAGATGATATTTCACAAACACTTTCAACTAATAAAACACACATAGAGGAGAAATGATTAAACTGAAGTTGTATCAGACCTGAAGCAGGAGTAGCAACACAGAAATTCATCATGGGAATTAATTTTGTTGTATGAAGAAACAGAAGGATGAAACATCAAATTGAATTGCCTACTCCTTTTCTTGTAAGAACAGGGGAAGATGGCAATGCATTATATTCTGGGATTCAAGCTATCTCTATTCTTTGCCTTACCTCTGCTGCATGCTTTCAGAAAAATCAATGATTTCGTCACTGGACTACAGTTCTGCATCTGTAAAACAAGAATAATTGCCTATTTCTTGTCTAATTGGGCTACACAGGTATAAAAGGAAGCATGGTAAGGTTATTATCTCCCTCAGAACCTTTTAGTATACATGTAATAAAAATATGAAGAAATATTTTCATGCCCCCATTTTATCTGTAGAGAGGAAAAGAATTTCCAAACAGCTGAGCTGACATTGTTTGTCGTGTTCTGATTGCCTATCTTTGCTAGACCATGCACTTACTATTGGCTCTGTACAAACCTTCTGGTGTCTTTTTTGCCCATTTGGACACACAACCACCTCTTCTGTGTTTGATGTTAGTATTTTAACTTGATTCCATGTTAAGCCTGTTTATTCATCTTACATATCCAATGACAAAAAGCCAAAAACTTTAGCAGATGGAAGGTTTTCTGGTGTATTTTCTGACTTTCCAGGATGCTGATTTCTGAAAGCCAGGAAATACAGGATTTCTGTCTTTCCTGGGGCAGTCCATAACCAATGGGAATTATCTGCAAATTCTTCAGAGGTAAACACCTTGTTAGATACAGCTGTATTGAACTGATCCAGGGATTAGTTGGAACAGATTGGCAGAGCTATGCTTATGATAAAAGAAGAAAAATCTGGGAGGACTGTAGGAGGGAAGGTGAAGGGAAAAGTGAAAGAAAGGAGCATGTACACTCTCTGAAATACCTGATAGCCCTTATTTCATGGTCTGTTGAGTAGGTTGTGGCAGTAAAGAGGTAAGAAAATTTTCCTGTGTGGGGAACTGTCTGAAGTTGTTTACCCATAATTCACAGGATGACAAACACTTTAAGTCTGCATTTCCTCTTTTCAGAGCTATTAATTTAGGTTGCTTTCTGGAAATTCTTGAGTCTGATCGTACAGAAACTGGGGAGAAACCTGCATAACTTTCCACGTAAAATGTAAAATTCATGCCCTCCAAATCTTATCACATATCCAGGGGTTTGAAAGGACACTTGGATCCCACTAATGGAACAGTTACTTTGACTTTGCCATGTACTGGATCACAAACATGAAAGAGCTTATAGCCTTTCGTAGATGTATTCCATCACATGGATCCTGGCATCACAATGTAGCATGCATAACTCCATACACACTGGAGGAAGGGCAAATGCAAGGTAATAGCTACTTTTCTACCTTTAATCTAACTTGTGTCCTCACTCCAGGCTGAGTCCTTCCAATGCTTTTTCCTTCCCATGCTGCTTACTTCCTTCTCAGCCAGCTCATGCACAGGTAATTTGTTTTCTTTGTAAAATCTGTTGGTCCTTTTCACTTCTGAATTTTACCCAAGTTTCGTCAGATTATATTTTTTTTTTCTTCCTGTAGGCAGTAGCACAATGCACTTTTCCTCTCAGTGAACGCAGGGAAGCCACGACTTCTGTGTGTCACTGACTAGACATAAGTACAGGTTCCCACTGAACTACCCTGGTGATATAAAACACAGCATAGAAGTCCCTTCAATCTGCATATGCACAGTGCAATTAGTCTGACAGGTAAGGTTAAAGGCTTGTGGTGTATCAAGCATAACCAACAGCAGCAGACTTGTCAGCATTCAGTAAATTCAGTTTTCAACTGCAGGGAAGAGGCCTTCACATATATATATATCTGCTGAAGTTAGACTAAAAAGGAAATCTGCTTGACTTATAATAGATTATGTGCACGCTATAACTGTCTAGAGGATATAGGACCTATGTATTGTTTCAGGTTATAACGTTTCTGACTGTATTAATTGGTGCAGACAGAAATTGGTTTTTAGTATTTGCATTTTGGGTTTTTTTTATTATTTGTTCAGTATGTGCAGATTAACTCTCTTGTCTGTGCAACTAAAAGACTTCTCATATTGTAAGTCAGTTTAAGTAATTGTTGCGTATTTTGTGTCTATTTTGCTCGTTCTGATTTTCTCCTGTAATGAGACCTGGTGAGAGATCTCAAGAAAGAATAGGAGGAGTAGGAGTATAAAAGAGAGAGAGAGAATGCTGATCCCTAACAGTATGATTACAAATGTCTTCTTGTAGGAGGAACCTGTCTTCCCTTTGATTTCACGGATGGTTGGGAATTTCCATTTGAGGTTATGGGAACAAATGTGCTGGCTTGTCCAAAAATGTCTATTCCTCTTGACAAGGGTTTTGTCCTAGAACGTGCTAAAAGGACTTAAAAAAAAACACATCCCAAGATTCTATTTTTGGCTGCTCTTTTAAGCCATTAAAGATGATCTATCTTGCACCTTTTATGCAGTATGGCTATTATTTATACATGAAAGAAAATTGTACAGGGCTTGCATGGAGAGGGGGGGAACTTTAACTTTCTCTCCTCTTATGCTTTAGGTCATCTCTCTCAGCCTTTTCTGTAGCTCTTTGCTCATGTTGTAAAATCTTATGTCCTGACCCAGAGCCCACTGAAGTAGAGAAGTACATGCTACCAATACTTCGTTTTGTACCTAAGGATGTATGTTAGTTTAGGATCATTCTGTCGTTACTCCGAATCTTTAGTGCTGTGCACTACAGAGTGGAAATGTACCAACCCTTTCTCTGATGGGGGAACAGTGTGTTCATTAAAAACTTTCCTTTCTTTCCTGTACCTAATTAATTGCTTTTACTTAGAGTGTAGGTGGCTTAAATTGATATTTGAGAGCAAGTTTATTAGAACTCCCGGAGATGTTTAAATAACAGCCAGATCATTTCTAGAAGGAAGTTTCTTGGTAAAAATTTAATAATAGAAAACAGTTAAAATGGTCCTTTTTTAATTCCTCTTTTAGACTTGCTTTTCGTAAATTTACAAATTGCAATCAAGCCAAACAAAATAGAACTGAGAGTCCTTCTAGAAATTACTAGAGACTCTAATTAGAATTGACATTAGATGGTTTCCTGTATGCAAAAACTTTCAACCCTAGTTTTTGAGCAGTTAAATATTGGCATTTACACACTCCCCTTGCTTGTAGGTGAAAGGAGGCTGGAAGCTGATTGCAGAATGTAATATATGTCCTATTTTGTTCAAACCTCCTGGCTAGTGTCACACTGGGACATTTTCATAGAATATACAAATATCACTGTACAGAGACTCCCATTTTGTTCTTGACCTCCTAGTTTTTTTTTCCTTTGTTTCCAAAGGGTCCCTTTGGCTTAACTTCCGTTATGATTTTCGTTACTGTCTGTAAGAAAAACATTCAGCACTGAGAAGCTACTGGCTCTGCAGCTGAACATCTTCACACAAAAATACCTATAGTGATCCTCTGCTGAGTCACACAGAGCAATGATTCAGTCCATTGAGTGCTTGCAGATTCCTCTTCATCCATACAAACAGCAACATTTGCCTTAGGCAGCACTGTTCATGCCTTATTGCAGTCACTGCTGTTGCTTCTTCAGTTTCATATAAAAATCAGAAGATTTGTTAGAACTCTGCAAGTAATGACTCCAGTAGCTTCCAAGTGCTCAGCCTCTTTCTAGAGATCAAAATGTTTAGAGGCAGTATAATTTCAAATCAAAAAGTCCTTACGTTAAATTTAAGACCAAAACCTAATACAAAACCAACCAACCAAAACAAACAAAAAAACCTCGACCCAGAAAAAGCCACCAAGAAAACAAACAGAATACAAAATCTAACTCAAAAAAAGACCAAACAAACAAATCAGAAAATGCCCTCCAGAAGCCAACAGCTAAAAACCAAAAAACCACAGCCATATCTTTAGGTAGGCATTACCTGCTCTTATATGGTCAAAACCAGGTAAGAACCGGTTATAAAGAAGCCTGAGAGAATCAGAAGTTCAGAGAGAAAACACAGAGAATTTTAAGGACTTGTCCAAAATCATACAGCAGACTAGTCACAGAACTGGCAACAACATCTAGCTTCATACCTCTAACTAGACTAGCAGAGCCAACTGAGATTGAGAGTTAGAGTTAAAAAATATGTAATAAAACAGGGAATCATAAATTTCCTAAGTATAAAGACCAGCAGTATGTCCAGTGTTCTGCTATTCTGTTCCTTATTATTTCTTCCATGATAACATGACTGGAAGTTGTCCATTTGAAAATGCTGGGAGTACAGTTTTTGTCTTTTTTGTTGGGTTATTTTTTATTTCAGAACAACTGTACAAAAAGTCATAGCAAATCTGAGACCGAATCAGGAAATCAGAGTGTCACACACCTCTGCTTTAACAATACTTATTGTTTTAATCCCTAATTACTTACATTGGTTAACATGGATGTGTAGTCTCTTGACAATTTAATCTGAATTTTTTCAATAATTCCACAGAAGCAAGATTTTCAATATTGTCAGATTATAGTATTTCAACTGCAACCAGAAAGGACCAGGGCTATTTCCTTTCAGTTTGATCCTCAGTTGGGCTTTAACCTTGAATCTATCACAACACTGTCAGATGTGGTAACAGATTCTGCTGTGCCAATAGTAGAAGGAACAGAGTTTTAAAGAACAATACATATTTCCCAGCAATCTCACTCTCTGCAAACTGGTGATGGATACATAGCCATAGTAATGTCTACTGAAGAGTCAGCTATTTTATTAGTGCTTTTTTCCCCAGTTTCTTGTTATGATATAAGCAATTCCATCTTTCTTTTAGCCATAGAGTCTATTGTGGTGTTCATGTATAGGTAACATACATGGCTTTATGAATATTTCTCTAAAATAACAAGTACTTCTATCCCAGATGCCTAATGTGTAATTCAGACTCACAAAGTGGTTTTAATTTGTTCTTTAAAAAGAAAAATACAAAACCAACAAGAAAGGTACTTTTGCTTGTGATACTTCATACTGTCTGAAATGCTGCCCTGGGTTTTTACCATTGTTCCTCTTGCTATGTCTTCTTGCTGCTATGTCATCTCAATAGTTCTGAGTGAAGGCGGAAGAGTCTCAACTATTTTGTAGAGAAAGAACAGGTCTGCCTGTATATCTCCTATGTGTGTGTCAGGCACAAGCTATAGGTCCTATCTATCCCCAGCTCAGCCCATAGCCAATATTCATGTAATTAGCCTTAACACTTTTCAACCAGTCTGAACTGAATGACGTTGCCAGGGTGCAGAATGAAATTACACAATCTTCTTCAGTTTTGAGCAGGAGGAATAGGGCACATGGAATTTAGCACGTATAAATCAGCAAGAATGATGCATCTGAAATGTGGTTTGAAAAGGGCAGCAGCCTCTTAAAAAGCTTTGGAAACTAACTTTTACCTTTGAAGAGAGGTTTGGAACTTGAAATTCAGCTTGTGGTATTATTAGGATGATTATTGTACCCATTATCTGTCTCTTTTTTCCTCCCATATATAAAAGGCTCAATAACTCACCAGCAATGTGGCCAGTGTTGAGAATATTCCCCAGAGCTGAAGAAATGTACACATTCTTTACTATTAGGAGATTTTTTTATTCTTGAACAGCCATATTTTCATATTACATGTCCAGAGATTTTACTTGAATTGGCATATACCTTGAAAAATGATCCTCTTTATAAAGTTGTGCAATAAACCTGTAGTAGTATTTAAATTGCAACTGCAACACTGTACTGCACTGAATTTTCTGTCTTGTGAAAGCAGATGGTTCCCACAAAACTAATAGGAATCATTTCTGTTCAGTAACATAGCAGTCACTTAATGAAAATATAATCACAAACTATACTACAAGGCAATTACTTAATGAGTTGGATATGAAAAAGCTTGTATTATTTTGCAATATGAAAACCTAGAGGTGTTGGCAGCCAGAAGCCACTTGGCTTGTTAAATCCATGTAAAATGTATAATAGAACTGAAATCAGTATTATGCATTTGTTTTTAAAGGAATTTATTTTCATTTAAACAAAACCAAAAGCCTACTTATATGAAGTTCTTTGAGATCTACTAATTGATCTCAAACTGTACTGGAGTTTTTAATTTAATTTAAAAAATACAAGTACAGACCATAAAAGCCAGCCAAATGTGGTGATTGCTAGGGAGGAACTCGGGTTTTTTTTAAATTTAGATCACACACTTCAAGTAATTTTTTCTTCCTATTTCTTATTTCAGCTACCATCAGTTCAATTTTATATTGTCTACCTATCTAATTATTACTGCTAAAAAGAACTTCTTTAGATTTCTAGATAGATGATAAAGTCTCAGTAGCCCTGATGGACTCTGAAGTATGTTGCTTTTACACTGGAAATTAACAAATGTGTAAGAATGGCCTGTGAAGCTTGAACATTTTCCCCTGAATATAGAATTGTAATTAAAAAAGGAAGATAGTGCAACTAAAGAGAATTGGTTAATTTATTAACATGAAAAGAATGCGTCATTGGACTAATTCACATCTTAAAGGCAGTCAAGTTATTGCGTTTATTTTAGCTAATATTAATTCTATTATTTCCTTACTGCTTTTCCCAGAAGGCTATAGATAAAGAAGTTTTAACTCAATAAAGGCATGTGTAAGATATGTGTATATGCTACACACACAAATTTTCTAGCCATCATCTAGTTGTAATTGTTTACATCCCTATATAAACACCACTCACTGACCGCCTGTATTAGCACACAGCAAATGAATACAGAAACAGGACATTGCATTATTTGTTACCTAAAGCTACAGGTCAAGAGTTTTGAAAACAAAAAAGAGCATCAGAATTGTTGTTAACTTTTCTGTCAAAACCTGGCCTAGGTTAGCATTAAGCAAAGGGCTTAATGATGAGTTCAGCTTTTAAACATTAGCTTAAGCCCCTTCTTTATGAAAAAGAAGTTAATTAAGTCTATTATGTCCCCAGAAATCTGTGCTATTTATTCATACACAGAGGGTTAAGCATTTACTTGAATGGTCCTACTAGCCTGGGATTTTAGGAAAGACTACACAATAAACCTATAGGTAGTCTGTCCAGCCTGTTCAGCTGTGGCTCTGTTCATACTTTACTATGATGCAAAGGACTCTTAATGTTTCTTTAGCATCTTTTAGATCTTCTATACTTCATTGATAAGTCTAGAGCTTTCCTATAATTCTTTAAATGAGATTTTGCAGTAAATCATGATGCAACCTACAACATATCCCCAGCTGCTACCTTGATTCCTTAGCAAAAGCATCCAATCAGTTAATCCTAGAAGATTAATTTTGCTTTCCTCTTAGAATGCAAGATTCATTAATGACTTAGAAACTTTTGGTTAATTAGTTGAATGATGGTCATCCATATCTATCGCCGGTGGCAGACAGCTGGAGTAGTTAAGTCCAGGAAAATAAATTCACTCTCAACACCAAAGTATTAATCAGCTCAGGAAGGCTTGTTGAGGTCATACCACATGAGTGTGAAATAAAGACATCCTAGAGTTGGTCTAATTGATGGTTTGATTTACAGAATGGAATTCATAGCTTTAACAATGGGCAGTAATCTCATGTGACAATATTATTTCTGTTTTTCTGCAGTGTTTACTTACTTATTTTAGGGTAAAGGAAACAAGGGTGTGCATGTTGATACTTTCATGCTGTCTGCTGCCTGAAGAGAGTCACGTTTCAGAGGAATACACACTGCCTTTAGATGAATGCTCCCCATAGCAGTACACACACAAGCAGAGAATGGGGATTTATACACAGAAATGTCACTAAGAACAGCAAGGAAACTCAATGCAGAAACTCTGCAATATGTACCTTTTTGAAAAAATTCCCTGCTTATGTGCCAATTTCTTATTTATTCCTTCTGTTTATTCCAAAGTCTTTTAAGAGCTGAAGAATCCTCAGTCCAGTATTTGGTAGACCTGATATCAAACACTGTTAATTAAAAATTTTGCTGAGATATGAAAGCTCATTAGATTTAAGTATGATCAGAATGACTTAAATTTAATAACTTTTCTGTTTTAAACAAATTTATTGTTTCTTTTCACAGGTCTCCATAACAGCTTTATTCTTGTGAGCAGAAACTTATCAATGTGGCAATTAAATTACATTTCTTGATATGTATATGATGATACAACTCCTTTCACAAATACCTCAGTGACCACAAATTTAATATAATCTCTACATTTAGTTTAATCTTCAGCCACAAACTAGGCTTACCTGAGAAAGAAGATATGTGGGTGAATTACTTTGTAAAATTAGCAACTCTCGTTCTTGTGAAGCAAAAAAGAAACTGGTATCTATGGAGAATAATTATACTTAGGAGTATCTCTTAAGTAAGTCTACTCATTTGAACAAATTAAAATGATTGAAATGTGAAATCTGTTTTTCTTCTGGCATGCTTACTAGGGTAAGGAAAATACAATAAATTCTTAAACAAGCTCTAGTTCTTTAGGCACCTTACCACATTCCATTGTGATCCCTATTTGCTGTTTTTCTTGGAAACTGAAAAAGTAGCATGGTAACATGACAAACAAGTAAGATTAGATGTATTTTTGGTTTTTACCATGCACTATTTAATAGTCCACCTAAATATTTAAATGGTCTGGCTATCAAACACATTGTATCAGACAGTGTGAATACTCTTTATTAAAATCAAGCTTTCCAGTTTGCCAGCTGAAATAAACTTTGTTTTTACACAACAACAATTCATAAGAACACAAGCCTAAGAAATAATTTTACCCCTTCAGAACAAGAAGAAGAAGAAATTACAAATATTTCTTATCATCCCCTCAGGAAATTAATATTTATTATTAAATTTTATGAGAAGTTTTTGTAGTTAAACTTATTGAGCCTAAATCCATAAAAATAATACAAAATTGACTCTTAATTCTATGCTTTACTAATGATGGATAATCCTATAGCTTCATGGATCTGGAATGTAGGACCTCAGTAAGATAAGTGTTTATGACTCTAAATCAGGAGGACTTTTGAAAATTTCCCACTGCATACAGTTCATTTCACTTTAATACATGAAAATGCATAATGTTAGAATTGTGAGTTTAGCACAATTCTAAATGTTTTTCTCCATTTTGGCATGTAGAGATTATATTTAGACACTTTTTAATGTATATGATTAATAAAGTTCTTGGATTAACTCTATCACACTTATTATTTGCATTATAGTTGTAGAAATAATTCTGAGTGACATGGATCTGAGACAATTTTAGGAATATTTTCTCCGTATTTTTACACTTCCATCTTTGAATAGAAATGGAAGATACGTTTAGGGAAATATTTTTAATCCAAACTTTGTCCGCTTGCAAAGGAGTACTCACCATGGTCATTCTTCAAGCAACAATTCAAGGGAAATATTTTTTTCATTCGGAAAAGTTTACAGAATTCCTCTGTGCCCTCTGTGAGGACTATAAAGAGGACTGGCTGCAAATATACAGTCAGGAAAGTGAGCCCCATGGCATGCTGACGACTTGCTAAGCAGCACTAACAGCTGTAAATTCTATCTTGCACATCCCAGTCAAATCTGTCATTATCTCAAGCCCTTTATGCCCCTCACTGGGCACCAAAAAGGGTTGTCATGGTTAAACCACAGTCAGCAGCCAATCCCCACATAGCCACTCTCTCACTCCCCCACCAGTGGGATCAGAGAGAGAATCGGAAGAGTAAAGGGTAGAAAACTCATGGGTTGAGATAAGAAGAGTTTAATAAGGAAAGTAAAAGCCACTCAGGCAAGCAAGCAAAACAGGGAATGAATTCAATGTTTCCCATGGCTGTCTAAGTGTTCGGCCATTACCAGGGGAGCAGGGCCCTACGTGTAACAGTGACTTGTAAAGACAAATCGCACCACTCCTAATGTCCCCCTCCTCCTCCTTCTTCCCCACAATTCATTTACTTAGCATGACGTCATATGGTCTGGAATATCCCTTTGTTCAGTTTGGGTCACCTGTCCTGGCTGTGTCTCCTGACCATCTCCCAAGCACTCCCAGTCTCCACACCAGCGTGGCAGTAAAAAAAAAAACAGAAAAAGCCTTGGCTTTGTGTAAGCCCTGCTCAACAGTAATAAAACAGAGCCTATATTTTCAACACCATTTTCAACGCAATTCCAAAGTATAGACCCACGCTAGTCACTTTGAAGAAAATTAACTCTACCCAGTCAAAACCAGCACAAAAATATTCTTCAAAGTCTGTTCCAAAGCCAAGAAGGCTCTGTCAGCTTCAGTGGGCTTTGGTCAAGTTTGGTTTCAAAAGTAAAAAGTTATTCCAAGAGAGAAAAAAACTCTCAGAGCTTTTACCATTGAATTCTAAATCTGTACTTGTTCAACTGTACCTCAGTTGTCTGCAGCTATTTTTTTTAATGGCTTGCTGAGAACACAGTCTTCCTTCTGTTACCATGTATTAAATATGGACTGGCAATATTTGCCTTGCAAATTTATATATTATTACAATCTCTATTTGTTGTAGGTAATCTTTTTGGCATATAATTAGTCATTTAGAAAATCTGAAATGTTCTTCTTTTCATGATTCTAATTACTTTAACCATCTTGCCAAAATTAAAGTCTATATATATATATGTTGTTGCAACTGATAAATTCCCTAAAGACAATAGATTTATTCAGTTACTAATGGGTTTCCACTAGACATCTTAGTAATATAATTAGTCTGCCTCATAATCAAATAACTGATTAATCGTTACATAATTTTTCCAAAGTTAATAAGTTGTTATAGATTTAGTTTTTATATATCTTTCAAAATAGTTGCTTTTTTATACTATTTCACCAAGAAGCTCCATAAAGATGATGATATTTCTACATATTGTTTGCTAAGTTTATTGAAATCAGAGTTTGTGATAGGTATTCAAATCAGGCAAATAATTTGTTGATTTTAAACTTATTCCGTGTACTTTGCAAGAGTATTGAAGAGATTATTTTTTAAATAATAATTCAATGCACAGCCAGTGGGAGTATTTGACTCCTGTAGAGGTTCTAAAGCAGTAGCATAATTACTTCCACTTGTGTCATAGGAAGCAAAGTAGTGTGTGTAAGCCTTTTATTATTCTTTTTCTACTTTATCAGAGAAATTAACCATATGCTTTAATCAGTTACTTGAGTGGTTTGTTTTTAAAGAATAGATATGTCAGTAGTTTTCTGTCTTGAAATGAATGCCTTACTATGCAACTGTGTTTGTTGCATTCTTGGCCTAGGAAAATATCATGTATAAGAGGTAGAATGTGTGTAATATACATGTATATGCACACTTATGTATTCAGTCCCTATAAAATATACATACCATTTTCATCTCTGTTCTGAAAGCATTTAAAGTCAAGCCATAATTCAGTTAATTTAAACATGTCCACGGTATCCAATGGGATACTGTGGAGTGAGATGATGATATCTAACACAAATGCCTCTTCATTTCTTCCAGAAAAGGATAAAAGTGAGTGGAATACACCCTGGGAATTCTCTTTTTTTGTTTTTCGTGGGTACTTAAACATGTTTCTTTTTTCAGTGGTAACTAATTTTTATGTAAGTGAAAGATTCTTGTACATAATTATATACAACTATATTTGATCTCTACTTCTGCATTTGTGTATGTGCAAATGATACGTAAAATGAAAAGATGTGTGGAGGGATAAAGGAATAGGATAATTTAAGTGATATTTCACTATATAGTCTTTTTGTGTGTTCTTTGGAGTAAGAAAAAGGTTTACAATTGATTTGCTCTTTCCTTATTGCAAAAAGCAGTAGATTTTGCTAGGATTTGAAGTTAATGCTTTACATCTATGTCTTAAAGTAGTACAATCTATGCTTCTGTATAATTTCTGCCTTCCTTTCTGACTCCTGTCTTTCCTATCTGGTTGTCTGTGCCCTCCTAATATAAAGTAAATGGAATCCTAAAATGAGGTAAATGAGAGAAATAATGGTTCTTTTGATGTTCCCTTGCCTGTGATGTTTGGGGGACATGAGAAGAGAATCCTTACCATAGGAGTTTGTTTCAGTGAGTGTAGAATCAAATTCCAGTTTCTAGACAAGCTGAAATGACTTGCTAATAATAGAAATTAATTATAAATTAGAAAGACTCCCAAGGCTGATTTCAGACATACTGAATTAACAAAAGAAAAAGGGAAAAGGGGAAAATGAAACAAGACCTTGAAAATTATAATCTGCATCTCTCTGTGTAACTTTCAATACTCGATTGAGGGTTTGCACTCGTGGCTTCCTTCTGGGTATCTGATAAAATCTTGCTCTAACAAAGCACTTATGATTTCGTTTCCCTTGAATTAAAATATGACTTTTAGAGGAATTACTTGTAGTTAAGGGAAAGCATTTCTTCTATTTCCTTGGGTTAGTGTGTAATCATACAAACTGTGAGCTCTATTTCATTTAGCAGTTGTGCTGGACATATTTAAAATTACTTGATGCTGATGGAAAAGAACTCCTTAACTATATGTTTTTTGGTTTCTTTTTTCATCTTACCAAAACAAAGTTATTTATGAAATACCATGAAAATAGAACACACTATTGATGCCTTGCTGTATCACAGCTTGCAAAATTTCATTTTTATTCATCACAGAACACAAGCAACATCAGTCCAATTCCTATTAAACAGGTGTTTCTTATAAAAGAGTGACAGAGAACAGAATGTTTTGATGTTTAAATATAGCAACATTTTTTAACTTTTATCTGACAAACACAGATTGTGATGCCATATATTGTAGCATATTTACATTAAATACTATAGGAGACGAAACTTGAATTTAGAATTCCCATTTGGTCATTATTAGACAAGAGATTCTCTCTAGAGAAGGCTCCACTCAGAGGCCTTTTAAGCTGAAAGAGACTTAGAACCAACAGCTTCACATAAAAAATTCCAAACAATCAAGCCAAACCAAAGGACAAAACCCAAGACAATCTGTAGACAGGTATATATTAATATTTTTGTTAAGAGAAAAGTAAAAAGAACTCAGCAAACTTTCATTGTTTTGCTAATGTGTCTTTTCACTATTTTGAGTCATTGTTTTTTCAATAGAAATTGAAACAGATTAATTTAATCTACCTTAATCTACTACTGATCTAACACCATCAATCTTAATTATTATTTATAGTAATATTGAAACATCTTCAAACAAAAAGAGTTTTTCATAATTAATTTTCATAAATTATTTTAATAATTTCATGGCACAAGATTATTACAGAATTCTAAATATGTGTAATCTAGACTTAATACACTTTATTTATTAGTGGTAATGTCATACTAGAAAATCAGACTTAAAAATTGAAATTTTCTGTGGAAAATATTGGTTGAAAGTTTTTCATTAAAAAAAAAAGATGAAATGTATTGAGCATAAAACACAATGCTGGGCTTAAAAATATGTGTTCCTGGCCTTTCTTTTTCCTTTGTTAGGGCAATTCACTTTATCACACTTAGTTTAAATGGGGTTCATTACACTGTTCGACTCTGTAAAGTGCTTTGCAGTCTACCAAGAATTTTTGGGCTCTGAGGTTTTCTGTGCAGTTGCAGCATTTCTCTTGAGCTGTAATCCAGGTTCTTCTCATCTGCTGCACTCTGTTGATGAAATTTCTCGATAGAAGTCAGTCTTATGGTGTGCACAGGAGTTAGTATGTTGTACTGTTGTAATTCAAAATAAAGCTTATGAAATATTTTCTTCAATGGTGTTTTATAGGCTAGAGTTTGTTTCTGGTTTGGACACACGTGTATCATCATTTATAATACCATGTAAAATTCCAGTCACTCATATTTGAGAAGCAGAATGAATGCAGAGTATAAGAAGGGGAAAGAAGAGATATAATGCATGTAGGGAAATAACCAATTAGATAAAAGATGAATCTTCCAGATGAAATGAGGAGAGTATATTTCTTTTTTATTTAAGGCTGACAAAATAAATTCTGAAAGAAAAATGACTGCTGTTTACAAATGAATCCAGTTTGTGTTCATCAAAGAATAGGAAGAGCTATTTTGTAAAATACTGAATTGACAGAAGAGAAAGATTTGTATATCAAACCTGTAGAAAAATATGAGTGAGGAAACTGTACTAAGGAAAGTAATGTAGCTGGTGTTTAAGAAGGTACAATTTTAGTTATTAAGGAGATAATAAGGTAACCCTCAATGTGAGTGAAAGGATTCAAAGACCTAGGAGGCTCCTTCCACTAGTGTACTGCTTGAATTTCAAACTATAAGACTTTATTGCTGGTTGGAAGTTATGCTTTTCAAGTAATTCTAGTGAAAACTGTTTTAAGATAGAGAGGTTTTGAACTGTTTCCTCTCAAATCGAAGAAAGAATTTTTCAAACAGGTGGCTTTGTAAAGAGAAAAGCCTCAAATTTCAAAGCTTCAGCATCTTTTTTCAAACTCCTAATGTAAAATTTCAGCAAAGAAATATGTAAACAATCAGTATCATTCCAATACTAACTTTGAAATATTTTGCATGAAGTTGCAAAAGGACCACAGATGAACGAAGTAATAAATGACTAACTTAATGCATGAAAAAAAATGGAATACCTGATTGTGTTTTGTCACATAAAAATAGGTTAAATTCATCAGGCAAGTTATGGCTTGTGAATTATTCACTATGTTCTACTGGCTGCAATTCTTTTTGCATTTAATTACAAGGGGCTACAGATTACTTAGAGGTCTTGTAATGCATGTGCATGACTGCCAAGACCACTAATGGAAATTGCATACCATTGCTGAGAGAAAAGTATACACTTCAGTAATTACATGTGGTACTCTAAATGCAGATGCAAAAGTAATTATCATAAACTGGCGCTCTGCATATTGGAATGCTGTATTGGCTCAATATATTAGCTTTTACTTCCGAAGATCATCAGGACTCAATATGTAGTTCTCTCATGAAATATAATTGAAGGTCTCCAAGTAGCTTCCTTTTGTTCTTGTGCTCTATGAGTAGTTCCATAGGGAGTGCCACGGGCATTATTGCAGTGCAGAAAAGAGTGTCATTCGCTAGCACTTATGTATTTTGGTAGAATTTTAAAGAAAAATCATATAACACTTGGCTTTAGCTACTCTCATTTGTCACATTTTTACGACAACTAAAGTTTATATAGCAGAGCAAGGAAACTTAAATTCTCAAGAGGTTTATTCTCATTCTTCTCCTGAAATTTCAGTAACAGTAAAGCCTTGAAACTCTGACCTTGTGAAGAGATGAGCAAATGAAAACTACAAAAAGGGAAAAAATTATGTGTCAGAGATAGGACTGGATATCCAGCAGGGCTATGAACTTCAGAACTCAATGATTCCTAGCTGTAAAATAGTTTTAATTTATGTTCTTTGATGGTGGCAATGCTCCAAACATGACTGAAACTCAGCAGAACTTCAGCATTTTTCCAAAATACATCGTGAAAGGAAATATGTTCAAAGGTATTTGGTCCTTCTGTCTCGTTACACATGGTTGGTGCGTTTCCTTGTTGCCTAGCACCTTTATAGCTGCATGGAGCAAGCCTACCTTTTTTTACCTTCATTTTGGTCTTTCTACTCTGTCTTGAATCTCAGATTAACTCTTGACTTTTCTCAACTCATCACATCCTTAAAAAAAGACTTTGAAGAGATATTTCAAACTTAGGAAATATGATTGGCACTAATGTCTCACATCATTCTTTTAAATTCATGATGTAAGAAGTATGTTTTGTGAGTGTGGATGTTTCCAGTCTCTGGGCTTTGCCTGGATCTGTGCAAGTTTATGCACTTTCTTTTCTCCTCATCTTCTTGCAGTTTTTCCTGAAGGCTCCCCTAAGTATTGACTATTTGCCAGTTTCTTCTCCCGATGACCTGCAGCTTACATATAGCTACCTCTGATCTGCGTTCCCAGCTTCCTGTCCTGATTATTTTTATAACTTGATGCATCCTGATAGGTCTAAGTTCAAGACCCTATGTTCCATCAGTCTCTTCTATTGCCATGGATTCTTGAATCACCGTCTGATGTCTGATGTCAAAATACTGCAGCTATATTTCTGACTTCTGAATTTCAAGTCAGTGACAAAAAAAAAATGGTTAAAGGTTTCTAATTTGTTGCAGTCCCATATAAGACTTCTAGAAGTTCCACTCTTCAGGAGGTTACAGCTTTCCTCAAACTCTTTCACTTCTTCTACAAAGGTCATCTTCTCATCTTTACTTACTTGCATGTTGTTAAAAAGTGATAACAAGCCACATTTCAATAACTGGGAAAATAACAATTTTGTCTTTCTCTTCTTATTAAATTGAGTTAGTTTCTGTCTTTATATATCTCATATTTTATCTTAAATGTCTTAGGTTTGCTGTTAATAAAGGTTGAAAAAGGTATTCTGTAGGCTGGAGGTTGCTAAGAAGCTACTTGTATGCCTGAAATTAGATGGAAGTTTTACTAAACTACAGCCAGCTGAAGCATACTTCCTCTGACCAAAATGCATGAGTGTTTATACAAAGGTCTACATAGAATTCCAGAGCCTCACCTGAGGAGAAAAGACTTAATAAGAAGGCCGAGAAAGAGGAATCCTGGCACTGAACAATAGGAAAATGCAAGCAAATACTTATCCTCAGGCATCAGCAATCAGAGTGGTTGGTGTGTATATGTGTATTTGTATAAAGCACCACTTACCAGCATCGGGAACTGTTTAAGTATCCTATTCATGTCAAATATTAAAATGAAGGTGTTTTCTGTAATGGTTATTTATGATTATTTACCGTCTGCTCACAAGTAAATTCATTACCATGAAGATTTAACCAAATAAAATAAGTTAACCTGTTACGAGTGATGAAATACTGTAATTAGTTGTGTCTGAAATACAAAATTAGAGAGAACATTTTGTTTACCTAATAGCTGTTTAACAGCCTGCAAGAAGTGATTCTTTTGCATGGTACATGTAACCAAGAGAAATTGCATCAAACTGATTCAGAGATTAGGTGTATTGAGGGAATGGATGTGCACTGTGTATATGTTGTGTCAGGTGCCTTCATGCAGGTAGTGCAAAACCACAGAGTCCACAGATACATTTATATAAATGCACTAGGTATTTTCCACCTCTATCAATACACATTTTAAATAACCATATAAAATATATTTAGTAATAAAATATATTTACAGAACTGACAGGATGAAATAAACAATTTATTGAAATAAGGTCTTGCTGAAAATTGACAGGCTATTAATGTAAAAAAGAAAAGTAAATTTGTGTATGCAGCAAATTAACAATGAAAATTCACTGCTGTTAACACTATTAATTAAATATTTTTTATGGTCGTGAATAACATCTGTCTTTACCTTAGAAAACAGTAACAGCAAGCGTTAGTTCCTGGTTTTAACCACATAAACAGACGGCCATCTACATAGTTTTTAGTTAATAACTTTGGGCTGAAGAATTTCTTCACAATTATTTCATCTGCTTGCTTGGTTTTCAATGACAGAATTGATTCTGAATGAAATTCTTTTTAAAAGAGTAAAATGTGTTGTCAGTGAAAAAGACACAAAATGAAAACAGTATCTTCTCTTCAGAGCTATGAGTATGGAAAACAATAAATGCATTAGCAAGGCAGATGCATAAGAAAAAAGGTCTTAAGAGTAGGGACAGCGTAGACAGAGTTAAGGTAACAGCAAACATTTATGTAAGCATCTTCTGAAGTGACAGACCTATACTGTAGTTGGAACACCAGACTGCAATTCATAAACCCTTCTTCTGCTTAAGGAAACCTTTGGGTATGTGAAGTTGAATAGAGAATGAAATAAGACCATTAAAACTGGAGAAGTTGAAGATGAGAACCCATATTCACGTCTTTTACACACCTACATATTAGATATGCTTTGCAAAAATGTTAAATCTTTGGTTCTTAAAAAAAAAGAAAAAATATATGAAAAAGAAGAAAGTATCATCCATTCTGGAGCATATGCATTAAAATGAAGAGTTTTGTCCAGTTAAAGCTAGAAGCTTTGGTGACCTTTCTCCATTTCTCCTTCTAAGAAATATCAGACACAGGGGAGGCTAATTGAGCCCTATTGATTTCCTCTGGAAGTCCAGTGATGTCCACATAAACACTAAAGCTCTTAGTCTTGTCTTAGGAATTTTGTTTCTTAGTGTTGTCTTTAGGACAACTATCCATGCTTTGAGAATACTTCAAGTCAGTGCTGTTGGAACAGGATGAAATGTGAAATGATTTGCAAAGGAGCATACCAGCATTTTTGCTGTTATGTCAAATCTTGCACTGAGTTAACTGTTTTGGGGTTTTTTCCTTTTTCCCCCTTAACCTTTCAGCATAAATGACAATGTCACTTGTGGTTAAAGCACTGCACTTTGACATAGCTGACATAAAATTTCCGTAATGCTTGATCAGCCTGGAAAGTGTACAAAAACTGGCACGTCTGGGAAATAAAGTGTGTGTATGACAAATGAGGAATCCTATTCTCAGGATACTTGTTACAGAGCGCTAATGTCAGATTGTCAACAAGGCAGCTTTTAAATATCGGAATTACACAAAAGTAAAATGTAAATTATTTCTAAGCATAGCTAGTTTGGACAGAATATCCCTCATTGTTGTGTCTTTTCCCTTTTCCTTAAGCATATTATTCACCTCAAAATTATAATTGCTTTGAATTTCAGATAAATTAAGTCCATTTGCTGTACATAGCTTTATTAGAATAATCATTAAAATGATTCTTTTTTTTTTTTTGACACCGCAAGATATCTATTTATTTGAGATTTTTCTGCTGTGTAGTTAATTTGGCTAACATCAGCTGAGAGTTCAGTCAATATATTCCAGGTAGGAATGCTGGTTCCACTAACAGATAATAAATGGTAATATAAAGAGAAGAATGTGAAATTATTTAGCTGACACAATCTCTATACAGCAACATTTTAAATATTGTTTGAAAAACAGCAGTGCATAGATTATGTAGGTGCGATAAAATATTCTTTTCAAGTATGATTAAAAAAATTTTTTGTACACATTCAAATATCCTCTCGCGTACAGATTAATAAATTAGAATGTGTTCAAGTATGCATGCAAACAATAGTAAATGAGTTTTCAGATCTGTCAAACACTTTTTTCTTGTTGCTTCAGGCTTCTTTTTGTATGTTACCCTTTGTACCTTGAGTTAAGGTAGCTGGGTATGCCTGCTTTTGTGGGGGTGTTGGGGGAGCAGAATATTTATCAGAATAGAATATCAATTTTTCTGAAATTTCCCTTGAAGTGGAAATTATCACCAAAAAATTATTTGAAACAATCAGATTTTATTTCTTAATGATAGTGGTTTTTTTCAGAGTATTATGAGAAATTAACATAACCTTTTGCATACAAAATCATTATCTGAATGAAATATGCTGCCACAAAAATTAAATCAAAATTAAGCCACTTTAGTGTTTTCTTGAAACATAGATCAACTCCTAGTACAAATTATTTTATTTTCTGTTACAAATAATGTTCGTAAGCATTATCTGCCCCCAGGTATGTGGTTTTGATCGATTTTCATCTTATAGAATGTTTGTATGGAGATGTTCTTTTTGTTCTTATTCTATGGCATCCTTCTCAGTTTCAGACAACCTCTATATGAAAATCTACAACTCATCAAATTGTTTAGTCTCTCTGTAAAGGCAGGGAAGAGAAATACATTCCTCTCCAGTGCGGTTCATCTTACCCAAAAATAGATGTTTTAATGAACATGTAAAATGAAGATCACCTTAAAACCTTTCTGTTTGTCTCTCTTGACTCGGGTTTAGGTGTCCAGGTGTTGGCAGGGGGACAGTAGTGGGGTTTGGGGACAGGAAGGGTGTGATGTGCCTGTAGGGGTGGCCTCTGTTACAAGAGAGACCAGGGCAGCCAGCCAACTCCACAAGGATCCCACCACAGAGAACAGCTGGGCCCATCAGCCATTTTCCCGTACCTGGCAGGATGAAAATTTTGTTTTATTTGGATTCCTTAGAATTTTTTCTAAAGTTCACTAATCACTTACTACCAGTGGTATTTGTACTATTATACTAGCATTTGTTCTATATTTGTATTTCTATTATATCAGTATGCTTAATATTTCTCATATATATATATAATATATATTTGTATATTTTTACTATGCACTAGAGAAAAGGTAAACTTAAAAAAAAAGCAGAGTTGTTCTCTTATGTGTGAGTTTACATGCCTCATGAACTAGTTTAGCTAAAAGATTATCTCTGTAATCTGAATTGGAATGAACTGTTGCTTTCTTCATGTTCCTCTACAATACAAATGCAGAGTGATGAAGCTTACACTCCAATTATGTTTTACAATGTTGACCATGAAAACTTCATTGTAATTGTAATGTCAGATAATTTCCAAGAACATGGTTCTGACTCAGAACAATGTGACCAGCTGCAGAAAGGCAGGACTCTGCCAAAACCTGTCACTTTTCATTTAGTCACTACTTCCAGCAGAGCTGTTCCACATTTTATCTCTGTTTAGGGTTTTCCTTCATGAAATTTGGCTTCTTGCAGTGTGATAGCTCCATGCAGTATCTGCACGTGTCAGCAGGCCCACAGGATTGTGCCTTTCCACATCATCTGTTATCAAAGATATGTGAGTGATGACATGATCAAATGTCTTTTTCTGGAGAGGTTAACACAACACTGCATAAGAATGTGAGGTTATGCCCCACAACTGGAGGTTAAGACAGCTTCATTTCAGCTGGTTCACATGGAAATTTAAAGGTGGCTACGGATCAAATTGGCTGGCGGTGCACTGACCGGGAAAGGACACACACCTGTTTTCCAGGCCTACAGCTCTCTACTGCCATAAGGGCAGTAATTTCCAGTAGGAAGTGGGAACAAACAGTATTTAAAAATAGTATTATAAATAATTTTAGCGATTTTCTAAACGAACATGTATCTGAACTTTTGGAATTTTTTATTAAACTTACAAATGAAACATCTAGCTCACTTTTCTTTTGACAATCTTTTTCTCTTACTTTTGAATTTCTCTTTACTGCTTGCAGGAGTAAAACCCCAAAGCAGGTTAGTCTGAATTTCTTCGGTTTCAGTATAAAAGTTTTGTGCAGATCTAGCTAAAATCTTTGGTTTAGAACTATAATGATTAATGTCCTGAGCCACAGAGAGAGGAGATCTGAGCCAGAAAGGGAAGAGAATAGAAAACTCAGAAACAAATGGGACAGACAAAATCGAATACAATTCCTGACCCCAAACCTGCTGAAAGAGTCTTTTCACAGTTTGATATTTTGTATTCCTTCTGCCTTTCTTTAAATTTTAGAAAGTGATAGTACTTCGTTTTCCTATCAATGGCAAAGTCTTCCTTCATCTCATATAATCTCAGATATTAGTGAGTGAAGAGTTGGTTTGGGTTTTTTTATTTCTCTGCATTGTTTTTCTCACACTGTCTTACACTTGTAGCCAGCTGTAATACAATTCTTAAGTGTGCTAAATTAGACTTAAGTATGGAGCATCTTATTTTTGGATTAAATGTCTGATTTCAGAATCCATACCATCATCAAATCTTTTCACATATTAGTGCCGGAAAGTAAATGGATTTAGAATTGTGTTGACTGTAATGTTAGAGGAATGCAAATAAGTTCATTTTGGCTGGTATCTTGCTTGTTTTACAATCAATATGTTTACTGACTTATAAAATGATCTCAAGAAACAAGCAAAACTCCAGGATATCAGCTATGTTAGTTCTAACACAAGCCAAGCAAAACTCTCTGGTCTGAAAATCTCAGTCATTAGTCAGATTAGACTGCATGCCAAAGAAAAAGATGTAATGGCTGTAGGTCGTTTCAGTTTTGAGAAAGAAATTATCTGCATCACATCTGAAATGAAATCAAAAGAAAGAATTATTGAGATCACCATCTGGTCCAAGGTAAGTCATGCACAGATCTGCAGTGAGTTCATGGGTACATACTGCAGCTGCTCGTGAAAAAGTTGTATTTGTCCATAGGTACTATCAGCTTTGGATTCTGTGGGTATTTGCTATATGGGTGTAGTAAATACAGCAGAAAGGACTGATTAATATTTTTATTCAATAGCCGTTATATTAATAAAAATAAATTTAAATAAAATTTAAATATATTCTTGTACTTCAATGACATTTGAAAAAACACGAGTCTGTTTTAGGCAAATAACATTTTTAAATGCTTAAACAGGAAAGTTGGCCAGTTGTAATAAAGGCCAATGAAACAAAATGCAATATTTCAGGAAGAGGAGGAATCTTTCCATGAGGTTATCACAGTCATTACCCAGGATGTAACAGAGTCAGTGAGGATTTTGTCTTCTGCTTGAGACGGCAGAAACTCTCCACACTCCTCTTTAACCTTTCCACTCTTCCTGCCTGAAGTGCCATACTATTTGCTGAGTTGAGCAAAGGTTGGTCTCAGTTCTGCCAATGCACCTCTATTTGATTAGGAGTGTTCAAAAGCTGAATGGCTTATTTAAGAGAGACTGGCTTCTGCAGTTGGCTGCAGACAGTACCTTTCTGGAAGGTCAGAGATCTAGTTTCCTGTGACTGCTCCAAATCAAGCTGAAAGTGTGTCTGATCAGTCTTCTCCTGTCTCTGAGGAGATTGCCCACCCATCAGGCAACACAGTAAGCAAACAGCCAAGGAATAACTTTAAACATCGCACGGGAAAGGATTTAGCAAAAGATGCCTCTGTGAAAATAACCTATTGATATTAAAGTTAATAGGATTAAAGAAATACTAATCCTCCTATCTGGCATGACGGATGACCCACGGATGATGTTTCAAAGCAAGAAGGGATTGTAGGAGAACACTGGTCAGAATGAGGAACAAGGTGGAAATCCAGTCAAGCATTACTGCAGTGGAAAATGAAAACCTGCCCAGAATGAATAGAAAAGGCTACAGAAAACAGAAATCTTCCTGTCCATGGTGAGAAAGGTGTACTGCAGCAGTTTCTATTGTGCAGTTTTATTTTTATTTACATTTGCTCAGTAGACCTAGGTAAGTTTTGACAGGCCATGTGAGGGGAGATCAGACCAGCCATAGTAATAAAATTGCATGCGTTGCATGTGGACTATTGCATAAATAAAAAGAGCCTTAAGAAGGAGAATAGAAATAAACTCTGCATAATCTTTGAAAATCGAACCTTATTTTTTTATAATATTTTATTAATGAGAATTGTAAATATACTTAGCAATGCACGCACAATATTTTCTGTGGCCTCCAGATCGGGGGAAAAAAAGGCTATAGACAGCAAAATAGAATGAATCTGTTTTTTAAGCTACGTATGTGATGAATTACAGTGGAACCTGCACAGTTAGCTTTTCGATAACCAAGAGGGCTTTTTTCCCTAGCTTGCCATGTTGCTTGAATGATTTATTTCCAATATACCACATTGATTTCCAATAAATTTGTCATTTGAATTAATTGGAAACATAAAATAATGACAATAGCTTTTGCTTTCTTAGGTGTTTTACTGCTTTATTTGTGCACATCTATATTGTATTTATATATTAAGAAAGGGAAATATCAGAAAGCAGAAGATGATTGTGGAAGAACTTTAAGTAGAGAGATGGAGAAATGAAAGAAGAAGGTCAAAGTCTTGTTGATGGGAAGACAAAAAGAAAAGGAAATATATTAGTGGTGTGACATGGTGATCATATACATAAGACAGTGTCTGCCAGGGCTGTGTGTACGTGGCTCTGGAACAGCAGTCTCCAGAGCACGAGCCCAGCTGGCCTCTGCCTCCCGTCTGCACATTTTTCTGCCTGAGTGCCTGGCACTTGCAGGCGGAGTGCCCACACACTGCACACAGGCAAGCACAGCCTGAGTCATGGCAAGCAAGTCCACCTGCACGCACAGATACTGAATCCTGCATGCTCTGGAGAGGGAGCCAGCCAAAACCGAGTACCTTCTGCAACCTGTGCTATGTACGGTGAATAAAGCATCTTCATCAGGTGCTGGGAGCACCAGGGAGTTCCTTCCTGCATCCAAGTTTGTGGTGAAATTATGGACCTGCAACATCCTTGGACTGATGCTTATAGTTCACACCTGATATGCAGAAGGTAGTTTCTGCCCTAGAATTATTATTGGAGAGAGCATGTGTGGGCTACATTTCTGTTTTTCTTTCCTGTCTTTCTAACATCTACAGTAGCACACCTTGGTAACATCTACAGTAGCATACCTTGGTGCTGCAGTGTCTCAGCAGCAGCACGCTAAGAGGACTGTATCTGCCACTTACAGTTTACTCCCTCTTCAGGAAGTAGAGTTCCTTCTAGAGTGGACCATGATAGCAGTGTTCCTTCTTCTGCTTTACATTTTTTTCTTGCAATCAAACTAAACACTGAGAAGTGATCATTGAGGAGCTGAGATATGCAGGAAGATTCCAGTTAGCTAATTTTCTTTCATACACAAAAGTGCAACAAATACACTTCTATTGACTAAACTGGTATGATTTTTACAGAGTTGTATTTTGTAGAACATTCCAAAGTAGATAAATTGGTTGCACATTTATTACTCACATAAATTTATTCATAAACGGAGGGATATTGGACTTATCATTTCTTCAGGGTAAAAAATAGGCAAAGATTATTATGTATTGCAGCTCAGTAAGATGAATGCAGTTTTTAATTGTATTTCTCTTCCTTCCTTCCTTCCTTCCTTCCTTCCTTCTTTCCCTCCACTACCTGTCTACTGTACCCAGGACCCCAGTATAACTAGATTTTGCTTGTATGTATTTTTACTCTGTCGCTGATCCATTCTTATATAAGTATCTTGCCGTTTATGTAAACACCAATTCTGTTCTCAACAGATGCAAAATGTGCTCTCATTTTAGAAAGGATTACGTGTAAAGATCTAATATGTTACACATATGCTCTCTACAAAGGAGATTTCTGAAACTGCCTTGTCTCTAATTTTATAGTTTCCTTATATTAATAATGATACATAGACCTTGTTTTTCAAAATTAATTTGAAATTCAGAATTCTGTAACTATGCAATTTGTCAATTTATCTCCATTTGTTCAGTTCTCTCACAGAGGCATTATGTTCTGTGGAAATAACGTGCTTGGAGATTGCCACGTGGAGTATAGAAAATGTCGAAATTGCATGGATCTCTTAGCTGTTGTCATTTCCTGAAATTTGAGGACTTTGTTATTTTATTATTCATTAAATAGATTTTTTAATATATTTTCCCCAATAAAAAGGAAAAGGCATCTAAAGAAACCCTGAAATGCATTAGGAAAATTGATTTAGTAGAGGCCCTACAATATCTGTCTCAAGCCAGACATGGATTATCTTCATCCACGTCTTAAAGGTCAGTTGAAAAAGAAAATGCTCTATCATGAGTCTGCATGCCTGAATACCAGTTTTGAGCAAATAATTGCTGTTCAAGTGGTTTGTCCTTTATTTTGGTAAATTAATCTATTTTCCTTTTTGAAGAGAAAAAATATTTTAAATGTTTTGATAAAAGCTGAACGTATTTTAGTTTGGATATAGTAGTACACCAGGACATAAATCATAGGATCATAGAATGATTTGAGTTGAAATGGACCTTAAAGATCATCTAGTTCTGACCACTCTCAATCCAGATACTTCACAGCCTGATCCTTATTAGTAGTACAGAATCCCAAGCTTGACTTCATCTATTAAGAAGTGGTAACATCTAGATACTCACAGCTGAGAAAGACTCCTCTATCCCTGTAATAAGAGCTAGGGTAAAAAGTTGGTCCAACATAAGTCACCATATTCTGGATCAGAAACTACTTTTTGCAGCCATCGCCTGAGAGGCAAGACGCCTGTTTCTTATTGTACCTTTGTAATATTTCAATTTTCCTAGCATGCATGCCTCCAACACAAACATAAATTCATAAAGAATATGCTATTTAGCCCTAGCGTGAAAAAAGGGCCTCTTAGTGTTAACGCTATCCCTGTATTAGCTGGGAAAAGACAACATCTGCTTCTAAGCTCTCATTAACTGCATTTGCACTTGCACTCTGTATTTTTTTGTATAGAAAAATGATAGGCGGCCTGTAATTGCAACCTGCTCAGAACAAGCAAGCAAGTCAAACAGTAAGGTCAAAGCCCTCATTTTTCTTTTGCTCTGTGGACACTCTTAGAGTAAACAGCAGAAAGGACTCCCATCACTTTGTCAGCTTTCTTGCTGCCAGCCAGCCCAACAACTGTAGCAACAATGCAGAGACAGAGACTGGTGAATGCTTCATAGGAAACAAGCAGCAAGCTAAACTATTTCACAGCTCATTCACTTCTCACTTCTTACTAGAAAATACAATGATGATGATGATGATGATTTTTAAAGCCATGATATTCAACATATTTCATATTTATTCTTTTATGTAAGTACAGGTCTTCTCTTCTGGTGAGCCAGCAGAGAAGAGGTGAGTACAAAACACATAAAATGCAAATAGCTGTGTCTATTAACCATTTCTCAGCCAGGGCTGAACCGATGTTTGTTTCTCATGTTCTGGTCTTGGTTGGATTCCACCTTCAAACACTATTTTGGGGAGCCATTGTAGAAGGAATTTTTAAGCTTTCAGTTTTATGCTAAACCATGTCCCACCATCCCTTTTTTTTCAGATGCTACTCTTTCCTCTCCTTGTCTCATGTGCCACCAGAAATCTATAGCAGGAGAATCTGTGAAGATGGGAAGGGAGTTCTCTAACTACAGCTTTTACGGCAGATCCTAGTTCCTCATGGAACACTGATGCCAATACTGAGCAGGCTGTACTGAGTGACAGAAGACAGAAGCCACATGAAAAAAGGTGCCACTTCATTTATAGATAAATGGCTCTTTCTCTGTGACCACTTTTGGTACAGTATTGTTCTTTCAGGCATCTGTTTTGTAATGATCATATCCAAGATATTGTTTATTAACTGTCTCTTCTGCACAGTTTCTAATATTTAATATAATGAGCTTTTGCCCAGGGACATTGATCCATGGTTGACTATGCACTTTATTACTAAATACTTTCTTACAATCAAATATAGGTAAACAAAAGGCACTTGAAAAAAAAAGAAAATACCCAAGCTTCAAATATGACAGGCAGATAAATGATGGAGACAGACTCAACATATTAAATTCCAAAGTGTCACACTCTTTCAAATATGAAAGAGACCTCCTCAGAATTTAGGATGAAAGCTTTAATCTCCTATTTCTCTTCCTGTAGAGAGTTAGGTGTGCTGAGAGCTGGAATAGGAGACAGAGCAGAAGAGCTCTGGGTGCCTGTGGGGCAAGCCGTGCTGTGGTCAGGATATAACACAAAGGCACCTTTTAATATGTAGGTCAAAGGTGGTTTCTGTCAGAGGAAGTGAAGGACAAATGTTTTTTAAGCTTCCTAGACTGTCAACTTTCAACTGGGTTGAATCTGAATATGAGAATTATTTCTTATTATATTTTTTTCTCCCAAGGGAGATTTTCAGAAATTTTGCAGGTCCAGGTGGATAGTTGGTTCACCATCACATTTCCTCAAAATGTTTGTGGTTGACTTCTGCATTGGTTGAAGGAAGGACCTCTGGACTAAAAAGCCAGAGCTTCCAGTTAAAAGTTAGATTCGTGTACTGTGTTTTCTGACGCGACATTGAAATCGTGTTTGTATTGTACATAAGTATTAAAAAGTCTGCATAATTTCACAGGAAAAATATTATGTCACTACTATATATGTGCTCAGAAATAGATACTTGTAGTTGACATTTTGAGATTTTTTTGTGCCCACTGATATCACTATATGGGCTTTTAAATACCATGGCTAGAGAGATGTTTTGAAATTTCACAATAAAATGTTAGTCATTAAATTCCATACTCTATATTTTAATCCTACATTTAAATGGATTTAAAAATTACTCATAATTATAAACCTTCATAATAAAATGCTGACAGCTGACATAGAGAAATGACATTTTAAGTGAAATCATGAAAATACTTCACTAAGCACATTTAGATTTAGTGTGGAAGGAGAAAGAGCTATTGGTGCTTGGCCCTATAATACCAATGAACTTCCTGTGGAAAATACCTAACACCACAAAATTAATCAGTGCTTAGTATTCCATAAGTAGTAGAAAGTAGTCTTAAGTCTGTCTAAATTAACACTGGAATTGTCTACCCAGCCCCAATATTTATATTTTACATCATCACCATGATTAATGTGTTTATATTTTCTCGCCTGCCTTTTGTTTTCTTTCTAAACTCCCATAGGAACCCTTAGATTTTAATTAAGAAAAGAGGTCAAAGTTCAAATGCTAAGTTGAATTACAGATAAAACTTCAAAATATAAACTTTAATATTGAATTGAATGGTAAGGCTGGCAGTACTGGACTTTGAGAAATTATATTTTTTTATTTTTTCTATTTAGTTCTTACTAAATATTTTTCTAAATGGCTTTGAGACATAGAAACCAGTTAAAAAAGGGTTAGGAATCTCAAATTTGGGACAAATGTCAGTGAAAGGTAAAGTACTAACACCTGCAAAAACTTCCTGTCATATTTATCTCTCAGTACCAGCACCAAAATTCTTGTATCAAGATGTGTGTGTGTGCTTGTATATGCTAAAATTAAGGTATGCATTGACTTTCATGGGTTTGGATCAAGCCTTACACAGGATTACTGTAAACTTAAAGTTTAATGAAGTCATGGTATCTAAAATTAGAAGATTGCTCAAGGAAATGAATTGTAAGAAATTTTGGCTACAATTTTCAACATCACTGGAAAATTAACATATAAATTAATAACAAAGCTACTGCCAGAAGCGCGTATGAGGGCAGCTTGTTGGATTAGGCAGTAACACATAATTAGACATAGCTATTACCAAGGATATCTAGATTCAGCAGCACCTGAGAGAAATGGGAACTTGTTTGCCCTCCTCATCTGGTATTCTTTAAAATCAAAGATAACTTCAACGTGTAAGGCGTTGTTGCATTTAACTTAGAGCTGCAGGCTTAGCTAAGAACTGATATGTACAGAAGGGAGAAATGATGGCTTTACAGTTAAAAACATTTATTCAGAACCAATCCTGAAATGTAAAATCAGCAGTGTTTGTAAACCACTGAGCAAAATAAAGATCTAAAGTCAGATTCTGCACATTGAAACATCAGAGGAACTCAGATTCTAAGTTTTGGGTAAGACCCATCTTCAAATGACTGTGAAAGTATATATTTCTTCCATGGGTCATTTATGCTGCCTTGACATGAGAAAGGTAGCACACACTATCACTGTCAGCATTATAAATACACAGTGGAAGACTGACAGTCTCTTCTTCATACAGCTACTGTGAGGTGCTATAGCTACCCTCACTATTCAAGAGTCCTGAGATTTAATTTCCTCCATATCTCTGTCCACAGAGACGGCTCATATATAACACCAGAGGGGCCCAAGCTCTGAAGCAAAGAAGGGGTGTAGCTGGACATGAGGAAGACAGAATTCTGTTCATAAGAGCCACTAATTACTTCTGTCTCTGTTCCAAAGATTGATTGCTTTTAAACAGTGAAATGGCTCTCACAGAAAGGTGAAGTAGAAGACTCAGTAGCTCAGGAGATCACCAGGGATTGTGTACTCCTGGTAGAGTGAGATTTCAGTATTCAGCTTGCTTTCTTTAAAGTGGAGACTTAAATTTGAATTTTCCCAATAAAAAGTTAACCAGGTGGGCCACAATTTTCTGAACTTGAATGAAACAAAATCTCATTATTTGAACAAGCTACCCAGCCTTCTGATCAGAGATGACAATAGGCTGTAACCTCTTGAGCTATTGCAGTTTACCACTGGCACTTAGTTCACATCTTGATTCACTGGTAATACGCATGTGGATAAAAAGTGAGGAGCATATATTCAAAATGAAAAATCATTTGCATTGAATCAAATATAAATGCTAATGTCATAGTCAAAACTGCAAAACAGACTCAGTCTTGTGTTCCATTTAGTGCTTGCAATTAACTGTAATGATGCTTACTGCAGAAGAAACATATCCAGTGTAAAATTAGATTCCTTTTTTTGTTGTTTTCTCCTATCAGATTACTCTAGATTTACAGTGGTGTAGTAGAAATAAGAAGAGAAATAAAAACTAAAATAAAACAACAATTAATTATAATAGTAGTAGTAGTAGTAGTAGTAGTAGTAGTAGTAGTAGTAGTAGTAGTAGTAGCTGTTGTTGTTGTTGTTGTTGTTGTTGGTTTACTTAACAATGCTCTCTTCAGGACTTGGAGATCACTTAATTTCCCCTCCTTTTTATAGTTGTATTTTTATAGATAAGATTCTGAGGTCTTCATGTAACATTGACATATTATTTGGACTACAGTTTTCAGTGTCTTACAATTTAATTTAATATTTTTTCCCTTACACAGCAAGTGTAGATTACAGGAGTTTTAGGATTGTTTTTGCAGTCTTCTCCCCTCAATCTTCTGAACTCTGCAAATAGACACTTCACTTTTTAAGTACAAATAGTAAAGTTTGTTCAAGAATAATTCATATGACTTGGGATGTGAATGCCACATTCATCAGTGTTATTG
Organism: Rhagologus leucostigma; assembly: GCA_013397725.1. NCBI lineage: Eukaryota > Metazoa > Chordata > Aves > Passeriformes > Rhagologus > Rhagologus leucostigma. Next base: position 411,941 of record VZTD01000819.1, on the reverse strand, counting down.
GGTACAAGGAACATCATAAATCCTCGTCAGCTGCAGATTTTCTGAAAGTGTTAACAATGGCTGCTCCTAATAGTAACACACGTAGTATTTAAGGACTTCAGGACATTTGAAGGCTTCAGATGTTTTTAAGTCAGGTGTGTCTACCTGAAGCTTTAGCTGTACTAATAAGAACCAGTGTTGTCTAGAAATTAGGCAAGAATTCTGACAGATTTAAGGGATACTGGAGTCATTGAAATGTTCAAACGTCCTTGAGAGGAAAGGAGATGAAGGACTGACTTGCAATGAAAGTATCAGGAATTTCTCAGTAAGGCAAGAGTCTGAAGATTTGCAATTTGTCCTGGCTCTCCACATGTGAACAGAAATAATGTTTCATCTTTCCTATTACCATTACATGAGATTAATCTAACACTTGAACTACATGAAATAGTTTTGTTGAAATAGGTACCTCCCCTTTTTCTTTCATTCATCCACTGTCAAGTCCTGTCTGACTGTGACCTGTTGAGGTCTTCTGCTGGATAAATTACTGATGGGGAGGTGGGAGGGGAAGGAATGACTGCCATAAATTTTATCGATTTAATGAGCACGTTAATCTAAGTCAACACTACTCTGAACAAGTTTAATTGTCCAAATGTCATAAATACATTTTTGGTGGGTTATCATTTAATAATCCTTGGCTATTCATATAGCATATTCCAGAACCATACTCTGCCTGAAGCCAGATAGCTCTGCAGGCTAATAAGAGGACAGCCTCACACTTAAACTGTGCCCCACAAGCTTTGTAGATACAAATTCCTGGAACACTTGGCTTTGGAAACTGAAGCATGAAGTCCAGTAAAGCTACCAAGGGTGATACAGTCACAGTTGCAGCAGAGCAAATAATCACATGGCTTCCTCCTAAGAACAAGCATGCACATAAAATAAATTCATCTTTTGGTTAGGAAAATGATCAATTTTCAGCTACAGATCTAAATCAAATTTTAAATAGAGAGTAGAAAATAACTAAATACATATATGTGAAAGTGCAGGTCTGAAATAACGTATCTACGGAAAGTTTGCTGGTAGAGAGAGAAAAACAGGTGCCCTGGTCTAATGATCTAGCTATAATATCTCACATAAACTTCTGAATCTTAAGCAGCTGAAAGGACTGATAGTTTGTAATGCGCATTAGAACAAACAATGACAAAGCAGAGTTCTTGAATTTGTTTGCAATCTCCTTGCATTAACTAATATGTGCCTTAATAATTATTTTATGACTATTGCTCTGAATGATTACAGTGCAGATGTGGAAGACCTGCATGGACAAATTAGACATGTCACAAACCTGGAAAAAACAAAGTAGTGGGCAGTTGGGAAAATGGGCAAAGAAGAGGTCAACACAGTAATCTTCAGTGTTCAAGGAATGGTACAAATATGGACAAAATATCTCTCCTGCCTTGTCACCAAAAACTGGGAAGAGAAAAGCCTTGGAGCACTGAAATACATCAATATTTGGACATTTTCATCAGTGGGCACTTTTAAGAATAGACAAGAATTACTGGAAATTGTTTAGGACACATAGGAACAAACATGTGAGATACTCATTTCACAGATTTCCACCCCGCTGCGTGTTCTATGTAAATCTTGACTGATGGTTAAAACTTTTCCTTCATGAAACTTTTCTAGCACACAAAGCCAATGTGAAGTAATTGCTGGCAAGTACTTCTGTGCTAGGAATGATTCTACAAAGATTTTCCTATGACTCCCCATTTTCTGGTCCTGGCTTCTACTTCTTTTTGGACTTGAGAATAGATGGGCAGCAATGAGTGCTCACAGACGTAATTTCTGTCAGAAGGAACATCTTTCGTCTGTTACCTTACATCAGACTTTTATTTATCTTTTAACATCAGAGACTTAAACAGTGTACAGTCACATGGCTCTCAAAATCATCTAATTTTGAAGTGTAGCTTCTTGACCAAATGCTTTTACTCCACTGGCACACACCTGCCAGACACTATCTGCATCAGAATTAGAATCATATTAGTAGTGGATACAGCCCCAAGTTCCTTCTGAAAGATGGAGGTGTAGGGCTTTGGTAATTTTTTATTTATTTACTCTTGGTACTGTGACAGCATAACAAGAACCGAGAATGTAGTAAAACAGCAAGACTTTTAAAAATGTAAACCTTATCCATTCCCCACCATGTTGCAACAGATTTAAAGAAGTAATGCATGTGGAATAAAGATGATGGAACCGCAAAAAAAATCTTCTGATGAAAGAAAAGTAGCCTCTGTGAAAAATGTTGCAATGGTGTTTCATCATTTTTTGAGAGAAATTGTTTGGATGGTGTTTTCCATATAGAGAAATGGGGAGATTAAAGATTTAACTTAATCCTTTGAGATGACAATTCACTTGTCATTTCCTATTAAAAATAACTGGATTCTGTTTTCCTGCTTGGGTATGTAGAAGGTTTTAATATTCACAGCTATGATTGTTCTTGAGACTTAAGTTTTTCTGTCCAGCAGGGTTTAGGATTTTCTGAAGATATATTCTATTGAATAATATTTTCTTTTCATATTAGAAATAAAATAGCAGTGAAAAACTTGTATTAAAGGAATAGCTTATGTCTCCCATACACATAAATCTATGAGGGTGTCAGGTTTACTTCCACACCTTTTTTTTCAAAGATTTTCCCCCCAAATACTTTCTGTTTCCACCATCAGTGATAGAAATATTCTGTATACATCTGGTAAATCTTCAATTGTACATCTCTATAAGGAATATGACCCACTATTCCCTATAGGTATCACCAATACATATCCCTTTAACCAGAAAAAGAAGCCCATGCAGCCTCAAAGACTTGGTTGACAACACCAGAGTATAAAATCCAAACTTTTCCTTGTCTTTACTTCCCCCACTACCCCTTATAGAGAAGTGATGTCAATTAGGAATGGAAAGTTCCTACTAGAACTAAGATTTTTTTCCTGACATAAAGTAATTTATTTATAAAATTTATTTTGCTATTGTATGTTCATCACTGGAATGGCTCAGAAAAAAAAAAAAAACATTGAAAGTTTTGGGAGGAGAGAAGCCAGTAAATTCTGCCATGTCCCTTGGCTTGAGCTTGAACTCTGGAGCAAAGGCTGAGGTGATTCTGAAGTGCTGAGCAGTTTGGCAGTGAGGAGGAACTATTAGCAATGAAGCAATGTGAAGAAGCAGTGACAGGTGATGGGAGGAAACGAAGAATGGGAAGGAAAGGGTGTTTTGCTTAGGCTGGGAATTTGCACTAATCATTTTGCTGGCCTTTTTCATAGACAAGATTAGGTAGAGGTAAGTATTCCTAGCAAGTTACAAGGAGGTGGTTTTCGAGGGGGTGGGGGTTTTTGGGAGGGGAGTGGGTGGTGCTTTTCTTGTGGTTTTGGTTTTTGTTGTTGTTGTTACTGTTGTTTTTTTGACAACATTTATGTACCTATACATAAAAGGATACAGACAAAATTACAATGCACAAGAAAATATCATTCCTCTTAGTCAATAAATTCATGAGAGGAGGGGCATAAACTATACTCACTTCCCTGAGTCCTGTAAGCTGGAAGACACATTTGTAGTGTTTTAAGTTGAAAATACATCATGCAAACATGGAAGTTTCTCTTGATATTTAAGTTTGGATATGTTAGTAGGTAGACAGCATGAGTCAAATCTGACAGATTTTCACCATAGCTGTATCAATTCATAGCTGTATCAATAGTTTGCTGCTAATAATCTACAAAATCACCCTTCAGGGGACCTAAGATCTATCTCAGCATTTTGCCTTTTTACATTATTATCATACATATCATCATGCTTGCAATTCAGACTCAATCTCTCCTTCAATGGATAAAAGTTAATATATTTATCACAAACGGTATGCTAAAAATTAATTACAGCGGAAAAAAACACAAACATTCAACCTACAATTTACACTTAAAGCAATTTTAAGTGTACATAGTTATCCTACTGCAAACAGGTAATCAACCATTAAGATGGGCTTTGATGGAGAAAGGAGATTTCTTTGAAGCACAGATTACTGTTATAAGGAATAGAGAGTCTCAACTAATGTACACTGCATTCATTAAAAGCCACAAAACTATGATGGTTTTCTTCATCTGAGTATCTAATCTCTCCTATTTCAATGAAGAGACTGAAATCAAGACCCTCATGGCATAAAAACTTATATATCTAGGAAGCATTGCTACTGTCCGAGCCAGTGCCAGCTGCATTATGCTGCTCTATGGATGTGTATTTTCTGCTTACATTTGCTGAATAGAGATAAACCTCTATTATCTAGCTGACTCAAGGGTCCTTTGAAAAATTCAGGCAATTAAAGTTCATTGTAAGCAAAATATGTTTCTATTTGAGTTTTGAAATGGGAGAGGAACAATATGTTCAGTTTTCAACAAGTTGACTTTTGGATAATCAAAGCTAAAACAATTGAGATTATCATTTATCTCCAAGTTGTGTTGAGCCTGTTTGCTTGTTTGCTTGTTTGTTTGTTTGTTTTAAAAAGCACTGAGCTTCATTATTTCTCTCATCTTTGGATTGGGATTTCCTGGTTCTCTGTTCTCTTGAGACAGGACAGCAGCGTATTGCATACTCCTCACTACATTTCCCTCTATGACAATCTGCTTTAAACAGACAAAAAAATCACAGACCAATCTGGTATGATTGGCAGGTAAAAGGGTATGAATGATAAAATTTGATTATTTAATTTTTCTGCTGGTATTTTTTATAGCAATGGTGTAGCATCTCTCCATGTTGTTTCATATTATTCTCTAGTACTATTTTTCCAAGGTAACTGCTCACCTCAACAGTTATTTGTAAAAGAGTTAGAACTTAACAAATTGTATAACTGCAATTTTTAATGTAATTTACTGCTAAATTTAAATGTTGTGATGGCTTTTAATTTGCTTAATTTGATCAACGTTCATCTAAAGACCTGAATGCTTTCAATGAACTGTAGTTTCAATTATCTCTCCTACTAGGAAGTTACAATATAAGAATATATTTTGCTGAAATCTAGTCATAGTTGTTTAAGATTATGACTGGGTGAAGCTTCCTTGCAGGTAGAAAGAAATGATATTCACTTGTTCTAAGAAATGCAAAATATACGTGCATACATATATATACCTCTATGTACATACAGAGAACAACTTTACCTAGACGCAAGCTGTCTTGTTCTCATGTCTGAGTCTGGACCTTCCAAACTCATGAAGAACCTATCTCATCTATATGGATCTTGCCCTCACTCTCCCTGCCTTCCCCCGCAGCAGTGCCAGTGGGGGCACAGAGTAATTGTTTTCAGAGCAGGTATGAGGAAACGAGGCAGGTTGGCCAGCAGCCAAACACTTGTCAGAGGTGCCTAAATTGCAGGCAACAACCATGACTTTCTGGGTTGCACCATCTGCTCTCTGATGTCACCTTCTGCTGTAAATTCCCCAAGAAAGCATCCAAAAGCCCTCCTGACCTTGCCAAGGGCAGCACCCTCCTGGTTCCTGTATGCAGGAATGCATTTTTATTGAATTGTCCACAGTGACTACCAGGTCCTCCCTCCAGAATTACCTCTTTTCTTCTCACCTCAACCCTCCCACTGGAATTCTTTTAAAATAACTGTTTTCATAAAATGTACTAAGGTTGATCTTGAGCTGGTCTTCTGAAGTGATGCTTTGCAGAGTAATCACAGATGACAATTAGTAGAATTAAATACTGTAAAACACACCAAAATGTAGATGATAGAAGATGAAGATGTAGATGATAGAAATGAAGATGATAGATGTCAAGAAGGATTGGAGTAGCTCTGGTCTTCTACCTTTAAAGTCGTCGTTGTTGTTTAATCACTTTAATTTTCCTTGTTTCTTCTCACAAGATGAAAAAGTATTTTAATACATTTTTCAGATATTTTAAAGGTCCAAAGCATGATTCTCTGTCTGGATGACATTAGCAGTTACTGAAGAGCACTACTTTGATTCGAATTTTGACATTTGGGGACAGGAAAGAAGTGGGATGGGGAAGAGGCAGTGTCTCAAAGAGTCAAGGACTTGTCAGCCCTAATAGATTTGAAGATGCCTCCCTCACCACCTCTAATCAGTGGAAACTATGTTATTACTTCTGAATACAAAACGTAGGCATTAATGAGAAAAATGCTTCCTAAAATTCATATTTTCCTTTCTTATACCTACCATTTCACTTACTGCACTGAAGCCAGTGCATGTAAAACTTTGTCTTTTATTTCGATTAATAAACCTATCATAAGGATGTAAAATATTGTTGGCCAGGAAAAGGCCACATGCCTCGGTAAGATTGCATTCTTTAGATTTATTTTAACCTCACCTCTCTGCTTTGTAACTGTATCACATTTAACCCCTTTGTCTATAAAAATGTCTTTGCTGGCTCTTAAACACATTTATTCTGTTTGCCATCTTATTTCATATGTTGCCAAGTAACAAAGACCACTGAAGCTAAGTAGGTCACCTCAAAGTCTTCCCTTTTCCAAAGAGAATAAATTTAACCTTTTCTTTTTTTTTTTCCTTTCTCTCATAAGAACAAATACTGTGAAAGTCCAAACCTTTCCTTGACTGCTCTCTCTTACATATTCTCTGCAGCAGGGATATTCTGGGGGTGGAAATAGAATCAGATTTGCTAAAAGACATTAACTAGCATTTCCTTTGCATGGAATATCTGTCTGTCTGCATGCCAGTTTTTTCTTTTTCTTTCTTTTTTTCCCCCCTAGCTATCTGCTTATTTCATGTGATGTTTTGATTTGTGATCTTTTTCAGCAGCATTTTTTTTGTTATCTTTCATGGCTTTAAGGGTTTTTTTCCCCATAAAATATATCTCATGGTCATGAACTTCGTGATGATAATATATATAATCTCTTTTTATGGTCATTACTAATTTCAGAGAAAAAAATATAGAATTTTGTTTTTTAAATTTAATTATTGACATTGAGAAAAAATATATAGGCAAGACTACCAACCTATTGCTCTTGCTTTGGCATTAGCCTGAGGAAGAAGCATTTGACAGTTCTCTAAAGTTTGGTTAAGGCAGGGAGAAGATTTGACAATAAACAATTGTTATGATTTGTCCCTGGCAAAGGCTCCTGGGATCATTAGTGTCACTCCTTTCTGTGACTGTGACTGCTGTGGGACTCTGTTTGCCCTGAGGAAAGAAGCCAGCTAGGCATTGTGCAGACAGTAGGTAGCAAGTTGAATTAGTTGTTCTGGTGGTGGTTATTGTTCCATAGGATGGAGTTACAGATCGCGTGAGGAGGAAGTGGCAGTCAGAAGGCAGATGTAAGAATTATTCTGGTGGTGTTAGTCCCATCACAACTGCCCATTCATCTGGGGGTGCTGATGAGTAGGTACTGGGTGGCAGGTGGAGCAAGTCCAGCATGGCTACAGCCCTCGTGGCTTGCCCCATGTGCTCAGCTTGATGTTCTGTGGAGCCCATGCCACAGCAGTGAAGAGCTGTTGCATCCTGCAACTGTCCCCTGATGTTGACAGATCTCAAGGGACCATCTTACTCATTGCTGTCAGGCTAACTTGTGACACCCGCGTTTTGCCATCCCCTGCTTATACTGTTCAACCATCCTGGACTCTAGTCTGGATGGCACAATCATTCTACCTTTAAGAAAACAAAATTAGAAAGTAATTTTTCACTTGGCACTTGTCTTGGGGTGACTTTATGATGCTGTATCCCCTATCATCTGCCCTATGCCAGACATGAGTTCTGTGCCTTTAAAGCTACGTCTGGGAGAGGGGAGGAAAGCCGGTGGAATTCTTTCGGCAGCCTGTGTTCAAGAAACACAGATAACTCACTTGCTCTTTCCCCAGCTCTTGGCTCTGCAGTGGGGAAGAGAGTGGCATTCTTTTGCTTTTAAGTTAGCTTCTCGTTCATTAGCTAAGACAAGGACTTTTCCTGGTACTGCGGATTCTTCTTTTTTTTTCTCCTTGAACTGTTCAGCTCCGGTCCGGAACACCATCACCAGGAGGCCCCATACCGCAGCCCGGAGGGGCCCATGCTGCACACTAGCTCTGGAGAGAGCAGAGCCACATCCACAGAAAGGACTCTGAATCTTCCAGGTCTTCTCCACAGCGAGAGCTTTTATTATTTAACATTATTTATTTTGTGTCTGCGTGCACTTTGCTTGTTAAATAAACAGCTTTTCTTTCACTTTCCTCCAAGAAATTTCTTTCCAAACCTGGTGGTGGAGGGGTTGCTGAAACCTGCCTTCTATTAGAGGACGTTCATTAGGACATTTCCTCCTAATTTGTCTCAAACCAAGACAGCACTATTGAGCTCCATCTCCAAAAGCCTTTAGCAACATAAGACAGCTTACTGCTTTGAAATGAACGTTCCAAATTACCTGACTTCCTTTGCTACTTAATACTCTAACATTTTTCCAGTCATTCTAATGAGAGTGGGCAGCTTTGTATATGAAAATTTTAAGCTTTAACCCTTATTTTTAAGGGTTTTAAATGTGTCTTTTGCTAATATTAGTTAACTCGGAGTTATTTAAAACCAGAAGACAAGGGGAAATACAGTGGCTATTAGAAAAGATCCTCTTTACAACCTCTATTTGTTGTCATATTTGTGGATGTCTTTTCAGGTTCTAAAAGAATTAAAGCTATCATTAATAATTTAAATTATAAATGTGGCTTAATGAGTAAATAAGTGTTAATCCTCAAAGTAGTTTTTTTGACTAATTTCTTTGACAAACTCCTCTCTACAACTACCTAAAAGAAGGCCGTAGTGAAGTGGCTGTCCATCTCTTCTCCCAAGTAACAAGTGACAGGACAAGAAGAAATGGCCTCAAGTTGCACCAGGGAAGCTTTAGTTTGGATATTAGGGAAGATTTCTTCACCCAAAGGGTTGTCAAGCACTGGAACAGGCTGCCCAGGGAAATGCTTGAGTCACCGTCTCTGGAGGCATTACAAAGACACGGCTCTGTAGATGCCGAACTTAGGGACATGGTTTAGTGGTGGACTTGCTAGTGTTGGGTTTATGGTTAGACTCGATGACCTCTTCCATCCTAAATGATTCTGTAATTCTATGAATGCAAAGAGGATTTCAAGCACGGTGCTTATCAAATGAAAATGTGTTTTTACCATTCTGTTGGTGGGGTTACGGGTTTTACATTATTTTGAGGGATTCACAGTTACGGTGAGGAAATAGGGAAAAGGAAAATGTCTTGAGTTTTTCATAGCTTTTATAAGTAAGTAAACAGGAGAATCCTATGTTGGTGATGTGCGCTAATGGGAAAGACAAAATAAAAGATCTAATACAAGGTCCAATAAATTGAAGGATAGTTAATTTTTTTACTTACTGAATTGAATATATCTTTAAATTAATAAATTCTTTTTGCTTCTTCCCTCACTTGTCCCTCAAACTGATCAGAAACCACAGAATATTATTGGCTAAATAAAGGAAACAGTTAATTGCATCTCCTTTGTGTCCTGTGTCCTGTGCTGTTCCTTCTGTTAGTCTCTGCTGGCCAAAGAATAAGTGAGGTGGTGTCTAGCATGTAACAAAATTACTGGAGGACTCAGGGGCTTACCTGAAATGACATTTATCTCACTGTTTTTAGCTGACTAGACTTCAACTAGAAAGAATTTGTTTAAATATATTTAGTTCTCTCGATATTTGAAGCCCAAGGTCTCATTTGCTGAAAATTTTTTGATGCAACACTATAACATGTCCTTTTGTTATGCTAATTATTTCCTTCCAGCTGTTACGAGAGCAGCTGTTGTACATTGTACACACAAAGCAGCAGCAAAGGTGCAGCATTCTCGTTATCTTCTGCTGATATTTCTACTAGCTCCAGGCCTAAGTTCCATTTCTGATGCCCCAGTGGGACCTGCTAAAAATGGATACAACAAGAAAAATTCAGGTAAGCATAAAAGCTACCCTTCACCAGCTTTTTTGCAGCACTTGCCAAAACAGTCTGACAGTGTGATACAACTTGCCTTTGGTACAAAAAGGGAGGAACAAATTAATCATTTTAGATTTATATTGTGCCCAGGATCCTTCTCTGGCTCTACACAGAGGCTATCATAGAGGTGTAATAGCTACAGGCTGCTTTTGAGAGTAGTCTTCATGACAGCAGTTCTAGGCTGCCTGACCCACATATTGCCATGCAGAGTCCTGTATTTCAGTAAGATCTGTTGCATTCACACTGCACACCAGCCAAGATAATGCTGCCAACGACCGGGATCCCACCCTGTTCTGCCATGGGCCAAAGCAATCCCTGGCAGCCTGTATCAGTATCCTAACTTAGCCCTTCAGCATCCTCACCTATTTCAGTGCTTCAGTCATAGCTCATATTTTTTGATACAAGGTGAGTGAAAAGAAGGCTCATGAAGCTGGCCCAAAGATTTGACAGATTCCCCAGTGTGGAAGCCATAGGTTTTGGGACCACTCTTGCGATCATATGCACAAGGCATAAAATCACCACTAAAACCATGTCACTGTGACTGACACAAGTCAGCTCATTCTCCTGGTCATTATTACACTAAGAGTATGACAAAGTGACTATTGTTTGATGCAAATGAAAACAGCCTCTCCCTAAAGCACAACAGATTCATGGCTATTAAGAGCAAGAATCCCCAACTCTTAATTGTGGGATCGTGTTGATTTTTAGAAGACATATAGAAGAGAAGTGGGCAGATAACATGAGAAAAAAAGAATGAACATGCCTGACAATTTATGTCTCTACAGTGTATCAGAATCATGTATCTAACACAGTATCCATCCTGGCACAGAAATAAAAAAGGAGGGGGGTCAAATGGTCATGTTTGGCTATTATAAGTTAGTGATCCAATCTTTGACAAGAGCTGTTAAAATATTAATGGTATTGTGGATCAATCTTTGCCTAGAAGGCAGCTGTTGACATGTCTCAAAGCATCTGTCATGCTGTGTTGGGGTCCATCCCAATCTTTTGGTAGAAGAGCTGACTTAGTTGTGATTCAGGGAGGGAATGTGATTGTTCTGGAGGCAGTTGTCTGGAAAGGCACCACAGTGCTTTTAATGCAGGTCAGTATTGGTATAAGAGGCAGCCATGTGGCATGGCTCAGATATCCATACAGGAAAACCAACCTTTGCATCATAGTTCCCTGCTGAATTTTCAAACAGTTTGTAAAAGTTCTTGGAAAATACTGGTCTTAGGTTTCTGTCTTCTTTGTAGGTAAGGAGAATAAAAAGTTCTAGAAAATTTATCTCATAATCTTCAGGGTGCAGCACAAACATTGTATGGACATGCCTTCAGCAAGCAGTTAAACACAGAAGAATGGACCACATAAAGATGATGGCAATTTGGTTTTTTGGGGTTTTTTAACACCCTTTTCTCTCCCTCATGCCAGACCTCTCCTTGCTTTCCAACACCAGCAAAATTTAATAGATGGATTTGTCTATATCCAGGCTTGACCATACTCTTGAACATATGAGCTATTTTAGATAAAGTGTATTTTTATGAGGCTATGTTAGATAAAGGTGATGAGAAAATGAATTCCACCGTACATATTATAGCATGAGTTTTTTCATGTTTTCAACTTGTGTCACAAGACATCTCAAGTTATCACGGGAACAGGTCATATAACATTTTTAGCAGGCATACAATGATACAGTGGAAGACAGAGTGATATTCCACTTTGCTTAAGTTAAACTCTTAAATTGATAGCCATGAATTACCACTGCTTTTTGAGTACATAGAGTCTTTCATTGCCAAATCTGAAAGCCTTTCAACAGCATGGGTGATGATTATATCCTTTTTCTATAGAATATAGAAATGATATGTAGAGAGGTTAAGTAACTTACTTGATAGACTTAGAGCTAATGTTGGCAATAGAACTCACACCTTCAAGCAGCACGGCCTAATTGGGTTTGGAGTGTCTAAAAAAGTATCAGTCAGAGAAAGGTTTTACTTAAGGCTTGTCTCCTAATCCCACGTGAATCTAGAAAGCTTCAGCACTTTATACGGATCAAGCCTATGGTTGTATTAATCTACTAGCTTTAAAAATTTAATTTGTAAGCAAGATCAACTTTATCACTTCAGCATGCTCAAGCAGCTCAAATCAGAGTGAGCATGAGTTTTACCATAAAGTCCCTAGCAACACAAGTTTAAGGCTTGTAATGTTAAATAATTCATGTTTAAATTAAGCCCTGAGAATTCTTATGTCACCTCACTGTTTGCTGTAAGTATTCTGCCTGTGGTATAGCAACAAACCTACCCTATTTTATACTGATATTTTCCATTCACTTCTGTGAGATAGAATCAGAGCTACTGAACAGTAACAATAATCTCTGTATCAATAGTTAAAAGAAATCTGTTTTACTTTAACAATTTGGGAGATCCAACAAGGTTGTTGCATGAGGTTCTGGTCTTTACAATGCTCTGAATCTTAAAGGAAGCACAATATACAGAGTTACAACAAGTAAGACTAGTATTGTACCCTGATATTTATTGATTTGCTTTGAAAACAGACATACATTAGAAGTAGGTTAAGTACCTCTTTCAACGGCAAGGATAAATATTTAAAAATCATCCTGAATTTGTGCAAATTTATGTGTTGGAGTATTTTTTTCCTAATAGGCTGAAATGGGTATTTTCAGTTTGTGGCTCATTTGCAGAACACGTTCCTTTGTTGTGCATGAGAAGTAATCAAGGTGCAAGGCATTACCTGTGATTGCAGATGGACGTTCCAGCATAACTCAGAGAATAACTTCAAATCATGTGAGCTGTATCTGTTTTTCACAGTTTCACAGGAGAGTTTTCAGCAATATCCTGTCACAGACTTTTCAAGTTATTGAAAATAGATATATTCTGCTATTCCTGTATAAATTTTCTTACAGTATCAGGTTTCATGGTGGTCATAGGTTGAATCATGTATCTGTGAAATACCCATTAACGCTTGCATTAATTCTCATTTTTGACCAATTGACATGTATTATTTTCCTGGATGACTTCCTACTTGATACACAGCATACTCTGTATTTAGTAAATTCAGCTGATGAGTAGGCACATGAACAGACAGCACCAATATTGTATTCTGCCTGCAGAAGAGTCTTTTGCATTTGACTCTTGGATATTTTTGACTGCTATCACAAAGATGAAGCCTGAGTGACAGAGGTGACTTATCTTGACAAGAGCTACTGCTGCTTTGCAGAGGACCACAAGGAGGAAAAACAAGAGAATCAAGACAGAAGACTTGATTTACGTCTTGTTGTACATAGAGTGCATCTGAAATTATATTTTCCTTTGAAGACTGCTTCAAGCACATAACTGACAATGAGGTATAATTTATCCACAAGAGAAAAGGCAGGGTCAGCATTTCGAAGTAAAATTTAATGTAAGCGTTGAGTGTAGTAACAATAACTGTGCTAGTCACTCATCTTTCTTACCACTCATTACAGAATACACAACATACCAAAATTTATATATTCTATATTTAGTATCTATTCATTGTATATTATCTTCAGCCTCTTTGCCCTTTGTACTTGCTTACTTTTTTTCAAATCCCAGACAGTCTTGGATATTTTGGTTGTCTGTATTTGGAGGGAGACTGCACAATAAGGCACAATAAAATCCCTATGGCATTATTTCCTTAGTGTATAGATGATCACACAGAAGTCAATAGGTACATTTAATAAAGCAAGATCCAATCCATGGGAAATAAAAGGATTATTTCTCTATATAAATTACTCCAATAACAGTCATTGATTTCCATTGTCTTAATTTCCAGGAAGATTCTGTACACTTTGATCTATACTCTGCAATCCTACTTGCCTTATATAAAACTTCCAAATGAGGCCTTTATTTCAATAGTTTGGACAATATCCTACAGACCAGTATGAAGAAAGAAAGACAAAACAACATTTTTCCTAGCCTCTTTTTCATTGGCTGAACAAAAAGAAGAAAAATATTTCTAGTATTGAAAAGAAGGTTTAAGTTAAATTGCATTAGAATTGAACATTTTTAAAGCAATATGTAGCTCATGGACAAAACTAAATAATTTAGTAAATTAATTTTGAGCTCAGAACTCTAAAGTCACAATTTGAATGTTAAAAATTAATATTCATTTGAGCTTCTTCTTTAAAACATTTCTCTTACAGTATAAAGGTAATCTTAGGTCCACTTAACACCTAAAAGACAAGTAGTTTTAATTATGCATATGATGCAGAAGAATCAATTAAGCAACAGAGTAATTGTAATACGACTAAGGTCAAATAAGCAAGACAGCGGCAGAATAAGGAATAGAACTCTTTTTTCCTTCTGTAGCAACTATATATAAATGAGATGGAAATTAAAAAGTAATTACGAGAAATATATTGAATTTGTATTCCTAATAGACTACAGGGTTTTGGCTTTCTTTTCTATGCTCTGGCAGGGCCCAGGGGACTGATACACATTTGGTGGTAGGTGCAGGAGGTAGCTCAGCTGCAACGCATTGATCTGTGTACCACAGGTTGCAATTGTTCTATAATTATGTTTTTTACTCTGAAAGCATGGCTCATCATACTTTGGCATATTGAGACACTCATTTGAGATTTGGTAGAAGAAACTGTGCTTTACAGTATACAATACGTATGCAAATAGGCAACAATTTAATGTGTGGAAAAACATTACACAGCTTTAAAACCAGCCTATGGTTGTCCTTGCCTTATTCGTGATCAACATTTTATAACCCAAACAAATAAAATTTGCAATTAACATCTCTTTTTTTTTTTTTTTTAATCGTGAGGTGAAAGCAGGGTCTAGGCTTAAGCTTTCTCATTTAACAGACCAAATTCTCATAAAATGTCCATTATACTTTTGTATTTACAAAAAAATAAAAGTGCAACACTAATCTACCTGGAGCTACCTTGTGTACTCATAACAATGGCATTTCTATATATAGTTTAGTACACATAAATAGAATTTAGCTGAATATCACAGTCATATGCTTGATTATAGATGATGCATGGTAACTTCTACCAGGTATTTTTCACTACACATACTTTGGCTTTCAGGCAGATAATCTGCTTTCAGGCAGGGATGGCAGTGAATACTGAGCATTATCTGGTTTTCTGTCCTTTTCCGGTTTAAAATGCTGTTGTAAGGGATTCCAGGCCATGTTATGACCATCCACTAGATGCTATGGATAGCATCTTCCCCTGGCCCCTGCCACTTTAATTCTTTTGGAAAAATCAGCTGCCATCAGTTAAGTGTATTGAAGGAAGCAAGGCAAAGGAGAAAATGTGAAAAGAGATACTTTCCATACTTTTTGGCTTCCAGCTAGGATAACCAGAAAACAGGGCTTTTAAAAGAGTATGAAATGGTCGTATGAGAAAAAAATTTTCACACTCTGTTATTTTTCTTTTTTTTTTCCTCAGTCAAATGAAGAAAAAGAAGATAAAGTGTAGAACTGGACTCTAAATATAAGCATTTTTTTCATTTGCAATTGAAAAGAATTGTGGTATGTTCTAAAAATATTATTTAAAATTAAATGCTCATTTCAAACAGTCTAAATAGAAATGTATACAATTTCATAAATGACTTTTCCACATGGAAAACTTCAGTGTATATTCGAGATTAACATTTAAGCCTGTAGTCTGGATGTGGCCTAGTGTCTGGATCTGCTAGAGACTCCATTAAAGAATTATTTTCCTTGGGTGGGAGCTGCTGCATTTTGGGTATATGGGACATCATGTGCATCGGCACGCTTGCAGGAGAGTTGAAAACTCCTCTCATCCCTTTACAACTATTTTGTGAGCAGAGCCTTGCAGTTCCAAATACAATGCAGTTACGAACAAGTACTAAATAACACAATTTAGCCATGTTTGCCTCAGAGGAAAAAGTAAGAAAGAAGTAAGTCTACATGCAGTAAACTGCAAATTCATAGGGAATTAAAAAAAGGAAACAAATAACAGAATCATTATAATTGGACTAGTAACAAGGTTCATATTGTCATTATATGAAAGGTGCATCTTTGGAGGAGATGCAATATCTTGCATGAAAAACAGCTATATCCTCCAATATGACACCACTGTGACATCACCGTGGCCTAGACAGGGTAGATCATCAACAATTACAGGATGCTGCAATTTTCTGAAGTTTTATAATTAAAATGTATTCATCTTGTTATTTAAAGGATTCTAGTGTCAAAGACCTTAGAAAGTGAAAAACTGATAGACTTATAAAACGTGCTGTTAGAAGGGGAGATAATCCTGAGCAGATAAAATTTTTAATGCTGAAATATTAACACGTTATTGAATATGATTATTGTATTATTTGAAAAGTGAAAGATTGGTTTAGGGATTACAGGACTAATGATAATATTTTAGAACTCTTTCTTTTGCTAGCATCTGATAGAAGAAAATTATCTGTTGCTTTCCATGTCATGAAAGACTGTGAAATGCCCCAAAATGTGGCAAATTATTGCGCAGAAAAAGTAGACTAAACTAAGAGTAAAGGTTGGACTGTGTCCAGTATAGAAACTAATTTTCTTGCGTCTCTATTTCTGATTGTAATGCTTTCTAATAGCCAAATGCCAATAATAGATTTTTTTGAGTATTTCTTGTAAATAGAAAGAGTCCAAATTTATAAATTTTCATCTTGCAAGCACAGAGCAGTGTACAAACTGGTTTTGGTCAATTTATACTACATTTGCTCGTGGAAGTAGTAGGCAGGTGGCCATTACTGTTTGTAATCTAATGTTTTGTTCCATTTGAGAGGAATACACAGGTAAAGTCAATACTTTAAAAAGGCACGGAATAAAACTATTAACATTAAGAAAAATAATGTTGACTAAAGGATACCAGTGAATTTTTGAATGTCTAATATTTTTCTAATGGATTTTCTTGTGCAAAGTGTCTTTTATAATTTTAATCAGAATTTCTTTGTATCTGGAATTAGATGGCTGTAGAGAGAAATTGGGATTAAGATTTATGATTAGCAAAAGAACCCTTAGTACAATTTCAGAAAGTTAATGGTGCTAGCAGGGAAGAAAAAGTTTCATGAAACAAGTATATAGATGCATGCTGTGATAACTCTTAGGGGGCTAGTTCTTATTCAACAGAATTTGGCTGCTCCAAGGGAGACTGGTATGGATCAAAAAGCTATTTAAATCAATCAGAATGTTTCTAGTCACTCAATGGGAATTAAGCAAGTCTGTGGGAATCCAAACAAGTAGATATGTATGTTTTGATGTGTGCTGCAAACTCCTACTGAAATCTCCAGAAATCTCTACCACTGAAGTAAGACAGAAAATCAGTCATGTTTAATGCAAGATTTGAATTGCAGTTTGTGAAAGCCTAACTTTTTTTTTTTTTTAATCTTTTTTACTAGGCACAGGAAAGAACATCTGTTTTCTCAGAAATAAAGTACATGAAAATCATTCTAATACCCATGTTTTGGACCATGATGAGATAGACATGGTGATATTCAAATAGCTAATCTGTGATTATCATTTGATTAATTTATTTATTTCCTTGAGAAATTATTAAACTACCAGCAGTGACACACCCAAATGTTATGATTATGACCAAGGTCAATTATGTCATTTGAAGTGAGTGCTGCTGTGAGTCCTGTGCCCTTGGGCTCCTTTGCCACATGGTCCAGATGCTGTGACTGCCACTGGCATGGTGCTCTCAGGTGTCAGCACAGAAGAGGTGACGATACAGGGTCATGGAGAAGCTGTCCACAGATCAGTTTAAGCCACCCAAAACACTGTGGCAGAAGTAAAAGGTAGGAAATATGACTGATACTAAAGATTATCTGAGATCTTTGTGGAGAGAGCAATTTAAATCATATAAGTTGAATGGAGTGTGAGACCTCTAAGAGTAGGCATAACTCCTATGGGAATATAGACATAAAGCATCCCTTTGGAAAAGAGTTTAGTCTGGCTCCTTTCACACTGCCGTCTCTATACATAAAAATAACTGTGCTTATGAGGGAGACTGACTAAATGGTGACGGGTGTGCCGGTAGGGCGCAGCCAGCAGAGATACTGTGAAGAACAGACCAAGCACTGCCTGCTCCCTGTTTCATCCTCAGCATTGGGAAGCTACGAACTGTCTTCCATAGACCAGACATCAAGTCAGTGATTGGATGAGAAAAAACACCATCAAGACCACTCATTGTAAAATGTGTGACCCGCTGTATATCCATAGTATATTGTTTGTACAGAAACCCTCGCAGCAATGTATAAAACAACTCCATGTTATGTATCTGTAACTTTGGTGTGATCTAGGGTTTTTCTTGTGTATCTTCAGGTTAATCGTTTGCTATGCCTTGCATTTGTGCGAACAATTATTTTTGCTCTGGCTGCATAATTGCTCACTTCCTTCTCTTACATTATCCAGCACTGTGAATTTAATTACTCCTCATCTTGAAGTAATTTCTGATTTATCCTGTTAGCTTTGCTCCAGGGTGGTCCCTCACGAGCTTAAAAGTTCTTGGATTCAACTATCTCCATAGCGTCACTGTAATGCCACATCAAGCAATTCACTAGTACAGGTAAAGCTTGACTATTGAACACAGTTGTGTATTTAAAGAATATTAATTCAAGACCTTTTGTTGCTGTGTCAGGAATTTGTATTTCCCCTCTATCTGAATGAGTTCAGAGAATTTTTTATTATTATTTTTGTGTAACAGGAAACAAAGCATGCAAATCCAGTTGCTACTCAGTATTCATTCCAGGAAAAGATGAGGCAGTGAACCGGATTGAATAGGAAAGGAGAAAGCATGTGTTATGTGCATGTTGGGATACCAGAGGTTCATTCCCTCAAGACAATCTGAATTCTCTTGCTTTTCAGTGAGTCAACACAGCAATTGTGCACTGCCCTCAGGGTATGCAATGCTCTGCTCATTGGGGTAGAAATAATTTTTTTCATTCATGTTATTCTTAGGAGCCCTCTTTGCTCTCCTCTCGAAGGGAGTCATCCCTGGGCGTCACTGGGGACAGGACTACACAGTTGGATGAGTACTGTTCTACCAAACACAAGAAATAGCAACACTTGTTCCAAAAATAATAGAGCACCTTAAAAGAGTGTGGAACAGCCAATCTTTTCTGCACAGAGCCAGTGATTTGTAGAGCTGTAAAGAACCTCACAGTGAAATCACAGAATTTGATATTTCTCACTCCTGTGGGGTGAGCACTGGAGGTGTGGGAAACGGACTCCCAGTCTGATGTGCTTTTGCCTGGGATTTCAGGTTCTACCTCAGATTGTCATCTTCCTGTCCTGTTGCTTGTGGTTGCCTAAGCAGCCTGAAAGTCTTTGTTTCATGAAGCATGAAACTCCATTTGTAAGCGGTAAAGTCCAAAGGGAAAAAGTGATAGATAACTTAAAATGCTGTGTGTAGTCTACTGGAAAAAAACACCTATGCAGCAATTTTATAATGAAATAATTTTTGATTAGACTGGGACTATGCAGTGCATGCCATGCACTTTTCTATGAAGCTAGAAAAACAGCTTTAAAAAGCTTCAGAAAGTTAATATCCTCAGTTGGGCATGAATAAAGGTTTGGTGGTTGGGGTTTTTGTTGGTGGTTTCGTCCTTTTATAAATAATTGCTCAGAAGGAAGACTATAGTAAATTTTGCTTTGGAGATAGATTTGAATCTTGAAGATATAATTTTTTCTTCTTTCTCTGCTTTCCATCTTTTAACTGTTTGAAATCCTATACAGATAAAAGGAATCATTTTCTCTGGGGGACATTACAGAGTGAGGGCTGGAAAAAGAACAATGAGAGTTGTAAGCATTTGTTCTATAACCATGAGTTTCCAAGTTCTATAGTTCTCTCCAAGGGTGTCTTTGTTTCCAATCTCGGCATCTCTTAAGCTTCAGCCATTTTTATAGCTGTATCCCTGAGGTCATCTTCCCACATAATTTCCATCTTCAATTAGTCATTGCAAATATGTGGGGCTCCTGCAACTGAAGTCCAATGTTTATTTTCTAAGTTTAAAAATATATTTCTCACTATCTTGATTTGCCAGGGGAGGAGATATTTTTGGTCACAGAGGTAATGTTGCCCATGCTTTCAAATGTGGATTTGGAAAGGAATCACAGAAACCTGAAGGGCTAGATAAGTCATTACTGCTCTGTTTATTCAAGGGCCAGGTATCGTTTTCAGTCAGATAAAGGAAATCGGCTAGGGGTTTTTAGGCCTAGACCTGTAATGATTCATTTTTATACTTTGCTATAGCAGGAGTCTTAATTTAGGAATATTTTAACAAAATCTCAGAGCTTAGTTCCACCATGTGCCCGGCCTACACATGGCAGGTGGGTTCAGAAAGCTGGCAACAAACTGAGAACTGCAACTGAAGTAATGTCTGTTGAAGAAAATATCAAGAGATTCGCAGGAGACTTCAAGCATGAAGGAAGCATATGCTTATTGGGGAAAGCATATCCAGCTCCACATATGTACAAGGCATGTGCACTTCTCTGTGCATAAGCCCCAGCTATCCTGCAAAATTGTTCGTATGCTCTGACAAAGTACGGTAAGGGAAGGTTTCTGGTACCCTGCCCTGAGCACACGTGGTTTTATTTATATTGCATTGTTACGGGTTAACCTTATATGCAAAATTTGGTTATGCCATTTTGAAATTAATTTCATTATTTGCACCTCTTTTTCTGTCCAACCATCTTGGACAAGATGAGTAATTTCCCACCTTAAAGGCTTTCCATACTTTTTTTCTGTTTCAATCCTCCAAAAATTAGACTTTGGAATGTTAATTAGAAAAAAAGAGTATTGGGAAAAAACAACCAATAACAATACAACAGCAACAACACCAAAAAACCAAAAAAACCACCCCCAAAACCGCCAAAAATATTGCAGAAGTGTGGTGTGAAATCAGGAATAAGTTGAATAAATTAGAAGGCAAAAAGCTCCTCTGTTAGACACGAAGCCTTACTGAACATCCTGTTCAGCTGTTCAGGTTTTCAGTTAATAGAAATACACTTGTCTGTGCTCTTGAGTATTTTCTTCATCCATAAAGATGAAGAGATGCTTTGGAAGTCATCTCTTTGACATGAATCTGGCTTTTCTTTTACTCTGACTTTCAAATAAATAACCAATTACTAAAGGGCAGTGAAACCAATTATTACAAGTGAAAAAATGAAATCTAGAGAATATAAATAGTTGCTCATTCCTTATTGATGATTTCTGAATACGCCATATTTTGTTTAAAATGGGGTAGCTTTTTTTGACATGATTTATAACTTTAGGTATTAGCTTCCTCAGTCTAATATTTTTCATGTTGCTCTTCTTACTAGCATACTTCTTTCCAAACCATTCAAATATTGATTTAGAAATAATGACAAAAAAAAATTAAAGAAGAATAGCTACCAGGTGGTTTCACTTGAGAAGAAGAAGGGAAAAAAACTCTTAAACTGGATATTACTGAACTTCTTCAGTTAATTGGAACATGTTAAAATTCATGCAATTTGGCTCTTGAAATACACATGAAATAGTTACCAGAATGGTGTAAATATTTATAATTGCATTTTCTGAAAGTGGTTAGAGTAACAACAGCAAACTTTGTGAATTCTGAGTAAAAAATATATCTGAATAAGTATCTGGAACATGTGGATTCAAGACATGAATAGAAATTTCATTCTACTGTTAAAAAGTAAGATTCACATCAAAAGATCTTTCCTTTTTTTATGGTTGGTTACAAACTAGGTTCTCATTTTCATCCACAGTTTTCAGTATCTTTTAATTTGAAAATGTATATTTTAAGGTCCACAGAACACTTGGGAATCTCCTTGCTCCTTAAAATCCTCTCTTTTGTTTTCATATATCCTTTACAGATATTTGTTTTATTTTCCAAAATAAAGCTTAGCATATATAAGATAGAAAGAAATCAAAATGTATACTCTTGAGTATATTCTATATATTTTTACAGAAAAAAAACTGAGGTAAAAGCAAAGAATTAAAACATACTTGAATGATCTTATGGCTGATATGAATAAACAAACCCCCCAGTCTTATGCATATACTGCTATTTTCTGTTCAGGAATACCTATTCAAGACAAATCAATGGATTTTATGAACAGTTATAGATCTGTTTGTTTAGTTTATTTCCACCGTTTGGTTTTTTTTTTACCCAGATGGGAAGATAAAAGTCATGTAGTTTGTAGCGTATTCTGAGGGGAGACAGGACCAGCTAGGAATAGGACACTGGTCTCACTTTCCTTGGTCGAAGTCCTCCTCACAGTGTGCTTTTAATATCTTTGCTTATTTTATTTTTACACATTTTTTAAACCAAAACAGTAACATCATGAAAGCTAAAAAGCTGTATTTTTGAGGAATCCCAATGCTTTTTCACTGCATAAATGACAAAAAAACCCAACCCAAACCAAACCAAACCAAAAAAACCCCAGCCAAACAAAAAACCCCAACCAAACCAAACCCTGCATTCAAGCTTTAGTTTAATAATATTGCATTTTTAGTAAAATTATAACACCTTCAAGAACATCTAGAAAGCAGAAATTATGATGAGGGAAGTGGGGGTGGGTTAAGAATTAATTTTCAATTTTAACAACAGTCTACCATGCCTGTATAGTACAATTTATCTATTATTATCTTATATTTTTGCACAGCAAGATGCTTATTTTTTTCTACTTTTCATTAAAGTCATTGGCATAGCATTGTGACGTACATGTATACATACATTTCAACCCAAATAGTGCTGCAAACTTGAGAAAAACTGTGAAAGTATGGATTGATGCTATAGCACTTGAGCCACTCCTACCCTGAGCCTCTCTGGCATACTGCTACATTTGGCATTCTGCTTGAGACAGATTTTCAGCTTCTACTCTGTTGAAAAAACACACTCAAATGAGTTGTAGAGAAATGTGAGATTAGAATCAGCAGTATACTGAGTTCTGTGCATTTTTAAGATAAATCAGCCCCCCACCACAGTGCTTCATAGCCAAACCTTCAGTGTTTTTCAATAAATATGTGTAGATTATTTTTAAAGCCTTTTGGAAAAAAAAAAAAAAAACTGCCTATCCTGAAAACTGGGATTGATGTCCGCAATTATAAACAGTCACAGCTTGATAATATACTAGTCTTGTATTTTCAATTTCATTTCTCATTGACAAAAGAGTAAATTATACCAATCTTCTTTGTCATCAAACATTCTTATTTTGGGAAAAAGCCACCTACAAAAAACTTATATTTCAACCTTACGTATATACATTAGAGATAAATACTCTTCCAATATGAAGTTAGTCCACCTATGAAAGCTTATTTTCAACAACAACAAAAAAATAGTAAAAATATAAAAAATTGTAAGAAGGAACATTCAGGATCTTCCCAAATATATGTGCACATTGTCAAGTAATATGTGATATTTTAAGGTGGATACATACACATGTTAATAAATTATTGTAAGAGATATATGTTCAGAATATAGTACTGTTTCCATTTGTTTAGAAGAGAGTAGTAAGTTCTTTAAAAAAAAAAAAAAATCAGTATTTGTTGTGGCTTATGACACTCAAAGAGCAAAAGCGAAACCTAAACCTAACACTAAAAATTAATATCCAGGTGATCTTTAACTATTCCCCTGCTGGACAAAGTGTAAAATATTACNAGAAATTATAACAAATACAAAAAGCATTTTTTTCAGAGATAGGAGAAAATTAAAACTGTGTAGCAATTTGAAGATAAAACTGTCAGAAACAGTTGAAATTTTTAATACATTTCAGCTCACTTATTTATAAACGTGTTTAAAAGCACACACAGAAGAGCAGTAGAGGAAGTTCTTCATGTAAGCAACACCTGCTATCTACTGTTCAGACGACTTCAAACACAGGCTATTTTTGCAGAAGTGGAATTGACAAATAACTCTTTATACAGCTATCAAAAATCAGACACCAGAACTGGCTACTTTGTCTGTTTCTGGAAGCCTTTTTTTTGTTTGACTCAGATTTTCACATTGAGATAGCATCACATGTGAGCAGAATGCTTCAAAATAAGCACGCTGAAATCCAGGCCTGTCTTCACTGAACTTTACCCCAGAATTCAAGGGAACTGGAATTCCACTAGAACTTTGGTCTTGCTTCTGTGAGAAAACGCCAAAACTATGAATCTTACATGTTTCTTTATAATTTCAGACCTAAGAGATATAATTCATGCTTCATCTGATGCCAGGGAAATCCATGATCAGCCCAACCTCACTGATTTTTGCGAATTTCCATTGAATTCTGAAAAAATCACACTATTAAATTCCATTAAATTCACAAATTAATAGGTTTTATATATTCAATATGGGAAGAAAAAGGAAAAAAATACACATATAAATCTTCTGCTGTTGACTTAGCTTTAATGGAAATGTATTTATGTCACCATAAAAGTAACAAATACTTTGCTGAAACAATTTCTGTGAAAAATGAAAATTAGAAACAATTACGTGGTTCTTTTTTTCAATCGGTGCTTATTAATTGGCATTAATAGAAATTGTGTGCACACTAAGAATAGCGATTAAAACCCTACACAAAGTAATGGCAGCAGAGCTCAGCAATAAAAGCAGTTTTAAATGAAAACTTGAAGAATATTAGTCCCACACAAAATGGTTATTAAAAGCATGTTAAGAAAAATATCTGTATATTTTTACACTGATTAGTAAAATAATAAAATAATAAAAACAAACTGAAAAATTGTTTTTTCTTTCAAATAGCAATCTACTTTTCTTGAAGACAAAGAAGTATATTTTAAATAATTAACAGTGAACTATAAATCTAAGTATCAGCAAAAATCTGCTCAGTAGCTAAAGAAAGTCAGAGTCAAACAACACAAAGCTGCTCCTTTTGTTGACTGTTCTTCAGCAGCATTTTTTTCCTTTATGTTACAGTTGCTTTGGTGATCTAGCTCTGTAGTTTTGTGGGAAACCTCACATCCTACCACTCCTGCTTTCCCCTTCACTTTTCAAAAATAAGAAGAAAATTAGGAAAGAAATACAACTGTAAGCCCTTTGCTTTTCTTCTGACCCAGAATTTGGTAATCTTCTATCTATCCTTTGCACTTTATTATTAGCATCCATCATGTTCATATATAATGGCATTTTCAAGGCCAGATCTGCAGCACACGCAATTTTTGTTCTTAGGCCTGCTAATTATAAAACTTCTGGGGAAAATGAACTGATGATTTACAGTATTATGGAGTAAAATTTCTAGATTTTTATGGTGGCACTGCTGTGTAAAACCCAGTGACATCTATGGGGTTAAGAGTCCTTGCTGTAAGTCATAGGGGAAGACCTTATTGCTTCTCAGGGGAAA
This sequence comes from Rhagologus leucostigma, assembly GCA_013397725.1. NCBI lineage: Eukaryota > Metazoa > Chordata > Aves > Passeriformes > Rhagologus > Rhagologus leucostigma. The sequence continues at coordinate 386,679 of VZTD01000819.1, read as the reverse complement.
CATAAAGTCCTGCCCAATACGATGTAACAAATGTGTACCATGGGTGGGGCAGCCCCAGGAGTTTCTTTCGGACAGAGCAGGAGAATACAACTTTGTCTTTTCACAAAATTACTGCTTCACCTTGGAAGAGACATAATTAATGATTTCCTAAGTTTGTGTTTCTTCACCCACTGCACACTGCATAGCACTGCAGTTGCTTTTGCTCAGACCTAAAAATCCCCTAAACTCTGGAAAGTATTCACTTGCTAGATTTCAGGATGAGATCAATGCCTGTGAACAGGCAGTTCCAGAGGAAAGCATGGCACAGCTAAGCAGTACCTTGTTCTGTAGGTTATTTCAGCTTCTTTTGCAGCAGTTAGTATCTGTGTAGCACTTCTCATCCTAAAAAGATTGAAAGTATATGCCCAATACTTCCCTGAACTGCTATGAGGTAAGAAAACATTGTTAATCCTATCTGATGAATGGGAAAACTGAATAGCTGGGTATTCCCAGTCATATTGAAGTTGGTAAAATACAATTTCACCTATGGAATTTAAAATGTTTGTTTAAATGTGATGTTTGCATCACTTTCACCATATAAATTATCAGCTCCAAGGTGGGTATAGGTGAACTGGTATAAAAACATTTCTGCTGGAATAGCTTATTCTCATTTGATTACTGTGGCAGAAGAACTGTGATAGTAATACATCAGAATCCACTCCAATATCTGTACTGATTACACTATTCTTTGGTTAGGAAGAAATTGTACTCAACTGTAATAATTTTGTAAATGTAGAGACATATGTAGACATGACCCTTAAGGAAAAAAAACAAACCAAAACATAGCAATGAAAATGTTAGACAGCTTTCACACTTTCCTGTCTTTACTACTTTTTGCTTTCAATCTAACATTATTTTGTTGTAATGTGTGCTGTGTCTCACTGTGTCTGCACTTTTATACATTTTGGAATAAGCAGGTAAGGACACAACCAGCTGAGTCAGTTTCATGCAACTGCTTTGACTGTCATTGTGTTTGAACAAGCAGTCTGTGCTGGTGGGTGGAAAACACACTTGGGGATTCTGTTTCTCTAGTCTCAAGTAACCAGAAAATAGAGACCATGAGCTACCTCCAAGTTGCAAGTAACAGTTCCAATTGCAAATACTGTGTTTTGGGGAACTATGGGTAGCTCTAAACTGTCCATTTAAGTGTTACACCAGAGCTAGAAAAAGACCAGGAAGGATTGTAATATATGCTTTGGTTCAGCCTGCAAGGACAAGGCAGCCCTGACAACATATTTTAGAACAACTCTCCTGCTTGCTCATATTATTCCCAAATTACAAAAGGAGAGGAGTAGCGTTCTGTATGGAATATGACTCCTTTGCTTTTGAGTAGCCTTGATATCAGCAAAGCAGTTCTTGATTAGGTGAAGGTGGGAGAGTTTTATACTGCAACTAGTTTGCAGCTCATATGGATACCCTGGCATGATGACGGACTCCTCTAGACCTGTCCAAACCAAGTCCAGCTTCCTAATACCCTGTCCCTCTACTCTGCCTTTTGATGAGAATCCAGCCAGGGGAGGCAAGAGACAGGCATTTGGGATACTTCCAGACCTTGCCCTGGCATGGAATCATGCACTGATGTTCCACAGCTTGAATATAAACCTAATAGCCCAGGATCCAGCAAAATATGTAAACCCCGCACTGAAAAAGTCACAGTTCCACATGGCTCCACAGTTAGCAGGTAGTTTCAAAAGCCTCAGTGCTGAAGGTAAATTCCTTCTAAATGAAACCATTTTCCTAGGAAAAGCTACTCCTACCTGGTTCTACCACTTGTCATCTTGCCATATGTCAGTGCTATTGCAATTTTATTATTAGAACAGCATGAAAAAGTAAAATTTAGTTTCGAAGCTAAGAATATTATTAAAATGTTCCTATGTATATATTTTTAACTCTGAATAGACAACTAAATGAAAAACTATGTCCAGTTTCCGCTACCTCATTTGAAAATTTAATTTTGCTTGGATTTTGATTTTGTCAGAGTTCTTTTTCTACTGTGGTAATAATAGAGAATATCACAAATGAGAACTACTTTTCTCTTTCTCTTAAGCATTTCCATTAATCATTCTGTTCTCTAGTAGCATGAATATTTAGTGGTCTGAAGCATTTTTTAAGACACTGACATGTCTGAAAACTATTATAAACTTTAACTTTCGAACAGTAATGATATTCAAGATGAAGATTGCTCACGACAAGAAGATGAAGAACATTCATGACAAGTTCTCCTTGAAGAGCAGCCACCTTTGATAGAACAAATTTCTCTGCCCTTTTCTAGTATTTGAATTAAATGTTGCTTTCACTTTTTGTCATAGCTGGATGTCAACCACTTGGCTGCTGCCCAGCTTCTGTTAGCAGCTTTCTGTATTTTGTTAAGTCAGTTTCTCAGCAAAATTTCCTGGATGATTGAATCCTCACCAGAAAGGAGGAAAAAAAAAAATGTATATTTCAAATAATCCAGGTCCCCCTTCGTAAAGTAAAGCAGCTCATGTTCTGCTAATCAGGACAGCATAGTGCAATAACAGATGCTTCTCTACCACTTTGCTTACTGAACATCAGATATTGCCTCAAGCTCGGCTTCAGAGAGATGAACAGAGCAGAAAGAATTCCAACAGCAAGGCTGCAGCAGACAAGATTGGTTAAACTTTGTGGTAGTGGGACTGGAAACAGAAAGGTGGCCTTTAACCTCAATTTTCTGCTAAAATGGGTCATCAGTTGCTCACATCTGCATGGAGCTAATGGACAGGTACAAAAGCAAGTTCAGAAGCCAGTAACAGCAGCATCTGTCTTTTCTGCTTTCAAATCCAGATGTGAGGTAAATTAACCCTTTTAATTATTTTGCATTTGTACACTAAATATAATTTTAAAATATAGAGAATGTATCTTTCATGTGTCTTCCACGAAACACGAAATAAATAACTTGCTTTGGAAATTAATTGGGCTCATCCAGACTTATGAAATAGTCCAGTTCCAAAGACTTTTTTTTCCACCTTTTTTTCCCATTTTCTGGCCCATTTTATCAAAATGTTACCTTTAATGGATACAAGAACAAAGAACAACATAGAAAGATGAAATAAACTTATCTAAGGCTGTAAAAAGACCTACCCAACTATAAAGTTCAAGCCCTAGAATTTATCCTGTTCCAAGGAAGCTTTTTTAGATCTCTGTGCTGGGTAGAATTGTTACCTCAATGCACGACCATTACAGCCTTTCTTTTTCATGTGTTTTCTTCCTCAAAATGGATTGTTTCCAGTTGTTTGTGTATGTGTACTAAGGCAGCCAAGTTTGCTCGATCTGACTTTTAGACAGTTGTTAAATATATGATGCCCTTCTTCCCACTAAAAAGCAGTAGTTAGAAGAAACAAATATGCTTATTTCAAGACTCATAGTGATATCAGACTGCACATTCCAGGAACTATTTTGCTTTTTGATAGCACTTTCATCCTCCTCTGAGTTTTTCCTAGAATAATAAAATGCAGTTAAATTACAAGGCACGTCTGAAAAGCCAGAGTTCAAAAAATATATGTGCCATTTATATAGTAAACTAGCATTGCAAAATTATTCTGATTTTCTTTTTTAAATCAGGAAAACCACATCAGTACTAAAGAATGGCCTTTTAGAAAGACAACCCATATTTTTCACTTTTTCACTTTTTCACACCACCAGTATTCTTCTTATTGGTGAAGAAGTCAATGAGATTTCAGCACTCCAGACTTCTGAAATTCAAAGGGATTTTTAATCTATTAGTTGAAGGCCGCAACGCTTTGATTCTGAAAATTTATATAGCAATAAAATATCTTACCCATCTTGCAAAACTGTCTACTTTTCATAGAATCATAGAATGGCATAAGTTGGAAGTGACCCTAAACATCATCCAGATCTAACCCCCTGCCAGGGTCAGAGAAACCTTCCACTATGTAAGGTTGCTCAAACCCCTATCCAACCTGGCCTTAAGCTTGTTTTCTCACCTCCAATGTCAAAATTTTTATTCCCAAACCCATTTGAAAATCTTTCCACCCTTCACCTGAGTGAAATTCAGAAATAGAGGAAGATGTTTGTTGTTTTGAGTTTCTATTTTCTTTGTTTGGTTGTTTCGGTTTTGGTAGTTTAGTGGGGTTTTTTAACAGGAGAGAAAGTTGATTTTTAGAGATATGCAGAACCATTCACAAAATAAGTAAGAAGATAATTCCTAGTGATCTGGGTACCGCTGTGGAATAGATATATCAAAGTGGTAGCATTGCAGATCAGAAAAGAAGATATTTTTTGAGAAAAAGACTTCATGTTAAGTAAAACATGCAAGCAGCAATCCTAGAAATATATTTAGTAGTTATGCAGAAACAAGTCTATCTAACTGATATTCTGCTAATGGAGGTGAATAAACCTCTTGAAAATATTTAGCATTGAGTTCACATTATTCTTACACTTGTAAACCCATTGTGTAATTACTGCAAATTATAAGACATACATAACTAACATAAATTTTAAAATATCGAACATATATTAAATTAAAATTTCTTTCTTCAAGTACAGACATACATGGTAGAATTTTTTTTTCATTTGAGTTGATCATTCCAGGTTTTCCTCAATAAACAGAACATACTGAAGTTTCCTAGAGAGTGTCAATATAAAGAGGTGAAATGTTGATAGCATCTTGGCTATTCTTCGTCCCTGGAAAATTTATAAGCCAAGTTCCTTATAACACCAGAATATTACTGTGCAAAAGACAGACAGTGAGAGGGAGACCAAGGGAACCATCATTCTTGACTAATTTTTTTTTTTTTTCCTTAAATAAATCTATTTAGGAATGAAAGAAGCTTTAGCTCCTTCTAGGTTCTTGGTAGGCAAGAGAGAGCCAGCACAGTCAGCAGGTATGAAAAATCAGATAACATACAGGGAGGGACACATCTTGCTCTCTCTACAGTGGATGAAGAGCAGTAGATGCTTCTGTATTTCCAGCTTGAAGAAGGACAGCAAGGCCTATCTTGCTATCTGTGTTCCACTTAGTTCTAGTACATGGAATATTTTATGTGATACAAGTTTTTCTGAGATTTCTCTGGAGTAGCAGTGGTCCTCACTAGCCCTCCTCTGGAGCAAAGCCTAACAATGTGAATTTGTAGTGCCTGTTTTCAGACACTGCACAATGAACACCTGAATACACAGAAAATCCCAAAATATCAGAATAACCACAGACTTCATAAAAGACACGTGGCAGCATAAACATTTATTCCTATGGCCACTTGCAAGGGAATGATAAATGTTAAGATGAAAATGTCTCAGCGTTGTTTGGACTTTATTTTGAACTGTTGCTTAGAAATCTGTTTTACCGCAAGAACTAACATTAACTGCTTTAGTTGCCACTTCTGCATTCAGAAAAGCACTGGAGAAGTGGCATTTGACCTATGGCAGCAGACATGAAAAGAAACATTCTGGGATCCAAGGCTGGCAGGGGGAGGAGAATGGGGAGACGCTCTGTTGCTGAGTGGTCCTGCTTCTAGGAAGATTATTTTGGACAACCCCCTTGAGGGCAGAGAGAGGCTCTGCTGCTAGGAAGATATCTTTGGGCAACCCCCCTCAAGAACTAATAATTTCTTCAGATGACCTGACTGTGGGAGGGGTTACGCTGTATATAAGGAATTATGAACTGCATCACCTGTCAATCTCCTGCCCTGTTTATTCACCAGCTGCCCACTGATTGATCAAATTGGACCAATGGGACACCGTTGGATCCATGGTGGTAACTCTCTCTTTCTCTCAGCCCTCCATAATACTGCTTCTTTTCCTTCCTTTATCTCTACCTTTCCTATCTCTGTTGCTAGGGCAAATTTCCGTATTAATAAACTGTTTGTGGGTGTAAGATTGACCCCATTTGTGTGTAATTTTGACACAGGAATCATTAGAACCACCTTGATCCTCTCCAGAGTGGAACACAGACACCACTATAAATAGCAAATAAAGGTACATATTTAAATGGTTTTGGATAAACAACTAAACTAAAAACAAACTCCAGAATACTTTCCTGTATTGTTAATATTATGGTGCCTATTTTCATTTTCAATATGGTAGTTCTTTACATACTGGTACTGAAAACTTCAGTTCTTTTCCTTTTAAAAAGTCAAATCATGACCCATTACAACCAGTAAGAATGATACTTACACTCATGTAAAGCCATCACTGCATTTGCAGGGGATTTTTTTCTGTGTTCTTAGGGGTTGCTCTTCCCCAAGGTCATTATTGGTTCAGGCTGCTTTGCCTTTTGCCACTGACTTCACCTCCAGTCTAAAAACTAGAGCTCTAGAACTTGATCAGGCTTCACTGCTATGGTGATGCGCCACTGCTGGGAGACAGCGGAGTTGTCCTGATGCTAGAGAGAATACTCTTCTCTCTACGGAAATTATTTTTTCCTTTATGCACAGAAGACTGAAGTGAGAACAGAAAGCCTACGAAGAAAAAACTATCTGTCTTTCCTTTCTGCAGCATCTGAGGGATTGCACTGATAACCAAATTGTGAGGAAGATAAATTATAAAAAGGTGGTAACATACCAACAGCTCATTCCAAATTTAGGCATAAACTCAGAATAAACATTATCGGGGGAAGCAGATATGATTTTATGGCAGTTAAGGAGGAAGGAATATGGGCAAGACAAAAATAGTCCTGGAACAGCATAGTAACTCAGTCTCAGTTAAGGTGCGTGCTCTCAGAAACTTCGTCGTAGCTTGACTATTCCATCAGGAGGCAGGGAGAACCCATAGGCACCCTCTCACTTCAGTTCCAAACAGGTTCCCCTTAGAGTTTTAGAACAGTTAGAAAGTCTGAGGTACCACTACTCTGGAAAGAGTAAAAGTCCTCTTTTTCTGCTCTGTATCATAACAGATGATAAAAAAACCCAATAATAAAATTAAAATAAATTAATATTTTCAGCCATTTTAAAATATTTGCAACATAAAATACATTTTAACTTCTCATCAGAATAGATTTTTCTTTTTTCTCTTTTTTTCTTTTTTTTTCTTGTAAAATATAGTTCATGTTTCATTCAGAAATTAGATGAAACACAAAAAGCACTCAAGAGGAGAATGCGAGTGTAAGAGATTAATATGGAAAGATGTTTTACTCATTTTGGATACTTTCCTTTGTATATTCACTATAAACTTTAAGAAGTAATACGTCTCAGTTAGATCCACCATACTGCATAATCCCTCTTCTGTGGTGTCCAGAGTGTACTTAGATGTTGCACTAGGAAAACATAAAGCTCCAAGTCATGATAAAACTATGATTTTAAAAAAATTATGACCCCAGATGGGATTCTTGCCCCCTAACTTAAGTCATTCCAAAATTAGGAGTTTATACCATTTTAGTCTTCAAAGCTTCTTTTTGCCTGGAGATAATCATCTTGGGACTTGACTGGTGGAGGAATCTCAGTAACTCAGGCAAGAAACATAACTTTTAAACCACTAAACTTGGTAAAATGAAGAAATATGAGAAAAAAAAATTGTATATTTTTATGGGGAATATATGATTTCAGAAGCTACTCCAGTAATTAAAAAAATGACAGAATTACACAGATTAATGATCCAATGATGTAAGAAATCATTAGCTACCAGAAACCTTAAAAAAAAAAACAACATGCTAAAGCTTGTTGGTCTGGTTTCTTTTTTTCACAATTCTCCTTTACTTTGTTGGAAGGAGAATGTAAAGAAGGAACTGTAATTTCCTATCTTAAGGAGTGACAGAAGTAATAAAATCCAGGAATTTCTAGTACTTTTAACCCGCTGAAAAATTTTAATATAAATTCCTTGTGATCAAGGAAGAAAAAACCCCAGAAACCTATTAAAAAGCCCAAACAAACTAAACCAAAATACAGATTTGCATTAACTAATTTCCATAAAGTAGCTTTTCAAGGAAGATCACATACATTTTATAGTTACCAGATTCAGTGACATTTCTGTCAATCAACACTACCCTACACTAAACCACACCTATAAAAAAATCTCATGTTGTGTCACAATTGCAAACCTATTATAAATTGAGGACTATATTATGCTATTATGTTTAAGTTTATGTGGTGCCAAAAATATTGAAGATATGACTGTACTACAGGTAAAATATTCTAAAACTTTGTAAACATTAAACTTCAACGCTGAGTTCTGTTTCTGTAAAGAAAAGTCTAGTCCACTGCAAGGTAAGAAATATGACAGTCAAAATTTACATAATTTATCTCAATGGTACAAATCAATTTTTCATCTACATACACTTTCAAGAATTAGAAAGATAAGGACCCTTTGCATACAACATTTAAGTTTTTATGATAAAAATTATTAACTAAACTTTGCCTGTTCAGTCTGCTGGGAGCTGAAAATATACTGCATACACCAGGTGTTTTTTTCAGAGTAAAACACATTAAATAACCAATTAAATTGTCAGAAGGAAACAGCTTTGTTATTCTTTTATATAACTTCATTCCCTTTTAAAAGAAATCTATTTCATTTTAAAGTTGCCTGCAATCAACTTTAGTGTTGATGAAGAATCAATCATTTTAAAATGGTATGGCTGAAACTGTAGGAATGGGTGAAAGTGCCTATCCTTTTTATACCTGAGTCTGGCTTAGCTGAGTTAGAAACATAATTTTGTGTTTCAGCATAGTTGTGCTTAGAGAAAAAAAAGGCTCATGCTTCAATAAAGGCTGAGAACTCATCAGTGATGTTGGGCATCTTCTCAGAAGCACAGCTCCTCTCCTGTGGCCTTAGCAATGCAGTAGCATTCCTTCTCATTCCTTGTATTTAGGTGTTTTACAAATAAAGAATATTAAGCTTTTTCCCCCTCTGCAGCCAATCATAAAATAGTAAAGGTGATACAGCTGGGTGTAAACCTAGGCTGAGGGGTTTAATTTCAATTCCATTAGCTTTGCCATCTGTTTCATCTCAGTAATACAACATGCTGACAGATGGGGATGCTGATCTTGAGTTCATGCTGTTAAACACTGAGCCATTGGCTAATAAACTTACTGCCATTCATGATCAAATTCATGATTAAATTAATAGTAAGACCCTTCTACTCCCCAGCTAGATACCTAGGTCCTACATAGGAAGACCTATGGTACCAGCATCCTTTGAAATGGCTCATCCCAATGAGAGGAAAGGTGTGGGTTTCCTGCACATCTGGCCATAAGTGCTGCAGGGCATCCCACTCCAGAGCTGGGCACAACTGAAAAGCAATTCCTGTTTGGTGCAGAGTCCAGGTAAGAGATTTGGTTGTGTCCAGTTACAATGCACAGGTCTTGATACAACCCAGAGTATTGGGCTGCCCAAGGAGCATTTATTTTTACTTTTTTTCTCACTGGTGCTTCCACAGATATGAGAGCTGAATGAACACAAGTAAAGCACTGCTAAGCCAGTTTGGGAGTTATGGTTAATCTGACTAAGGGCCTTGTCTCAGGTGAGCTGTAGCTAGCTAAACACGTGGAGTTGACTGCCACGCAGATCTGAGATCCACTAATCCAAGTATATTTATTGTCTGGAATTCTACATCGGAATCACCCTAGGCTCTTTCTCTATAGTCATTAAAGAGAAATAAACGCTTCCAGAAAATAATTAATGTCATGCTATAGTAGACATCCAGGTACAGATAAATCATACTATTTCACTTTGTTGACATCAAAATGGCTTTATTTCAGCAAGAATAACAGCACATCTCACATGAACATTTGCAGTATTTTTCAGATAACTGCTATCGTTCTAAAATAAGGAGTTTAAGACCAGTGTGTGATTTCATACCCACACTGCAGAGATTATTTAAGCTGTGCTACACCACTTATGGACTCTGAGAGAGAGACTTATGGGGAGGCTTACCTGTTTACAGCCAGAGAAAGAGAGCTGGTGTTTCCCAGGGCATGAGGTGCCAGGCAGTGGGTCAGGAGGGTGCTGCACCCTGCTGCTGTTCCTGAGGAATCTGCTCTCCCATTAGATTTCCTTTGTTTCAGTAAAAAGATGGCTCTCCTTGGGCCTCAGCTGTAATTGGCCAGTAGATCATGAAATTACCTATGTGCTGGTCAGGGCAAAAGTATGCAATAGGAATCAGTCTTGCCTAGTGTGTGGATTGGCAGATGTGAGGTCTATAACAAAGAGAGTTTCCTTCCTGCTAGGACAGCAATAATGGTGCACAGTATTTCAGATTATTTCTAGACTTGAGTAAAGCTGAAAGGGTCACTTGAAATAAACAAAATATAAGGTTTCTCTACTTTTAGTATCTTTAAAACAGATAAACAGCAAACTCAATTCTGACAATTATATCCTTACACACAGCATGAGGCAGCAGGAGCCACGATTCCTGAAAAGGAGATTCAGGCTATTTCATTAAGCATAAAAAAAACCGTCAGATTGAATTTGCTGAGACTTTGCTTAGAAAAGAATCCAGTTGGTAGATATAGTTTTATGCAGTTCTCTCTTCCTTACAGGGATCCACGGATGCCATAAAATGGAAGAGGAAATCTGTTTTACTGAGCTAGAGGTCTGAAAAAAATAACCTTCCAGGTACTTCACTAACTCATTTCTGCAATAGCTGTAAATTAAGTCACTGCTAATTACTGTGGTTGCACTTCTAAGTTTCCTTTCTTTTTACTGCATATATCAATATTTACTGTAAATGTTATTTGCACTTCTCTATCCTTTTTTTGGCTAACTTTTAGACAATAATTTCCTCTCTGATCTGAAAGACAAACAAACCTCTCACATTTCAAATTTTATAATGATTCATTTTCTTAGAATATATATTTATGCTGGGTGAGGAGAGGGAAGTAAAATATGTTCATATCACATACCACTTTTGCAAAAATATTTTTTGGAAAAGTAGAATGCATTATTAATTGTAAGTCCCTACAAAGAAGAGTGTTTCTGAAGGTGTTTTTTGTGTCAATTTTTTAGATGTGATAGAAAACTTTTTTTTTCAGTTTTATAAGTTTATACAATTTTTCCACAGTAACAACTTTGACTTATTTCTTCTGTCTGTAGATATAGTTGGACTCAGGTCTATTTCATTTTCTGAAATCTGTAAATAGGATCTTTTATTTTTTTCTTCAACATTGTTGATTGGTCTTTTTTTTTCTCCCCCAACAAAAAAAAGCAGCAGGGTATTTTTAACTTTTCCTTCAGTTCTCCCCCTCCTTTAGCATGTTGTTTCATTCCCTTGGGCAGGACACAGCAGAGTACTCCACTGCTTCATAAAGTGCACCTAAACAGTAACTTACGTGCATGAATTTTCTCTGAGAACTGCCCAGTAAGCTGAGATCAGCTTCCAGTTCTGTTCTGAAATCCAGACATGAGTATGTCCGTCACGCATTTAAATTTTGACATCCAGTTCTTTGTGATAACATGATAATGACTCACTTGTGTAATAAATCTCAAGCCTTGCCAAAATGTGTACTAAATGATATTATTCTACTGAAAAAAATTCTTAATTAGTAAATTAAATCCTTTATAAAATGATAAACATTTTATGGACTTTTTCTGGAACAATGGCACAGTAAAAGGAGCAACTTTGGGAGGCAATTCATGAAGGGGCAAGAATATTGTAATGAACTGAGAACAAACTGACCCAAAAAAAAATGGAAAGACCATCCGAGCTTCAAAGAGCTTATAGAATTTGACAAGAAGTAACAGTGAGACAGTCAATTGGAAGAGCACAAGAGAATGAAAGATAGTGATCTTCATACAGCAGAAGTATAAAATTGTCATGTTATAGAATCATAGAATAGTTTGGGTTGGAAGGGACCTCTAAAGGTCTTCTAAGTCCAAACCCCCCCTGCACTGAGCAGGGACTTCATCAACTAGATCAAGTTGCTAAGAGCCCCATCAAGCCTGACCTTGAATGTTTCCACGGATGCAACATCTACCACCTCTCTGGGCAACCTGTTCCAGCTTCCACTGCCCTCACCTGTTCCCCTCCCTTCATTGTAAAAATGTCTTCCTTATCTCTAATCTGAAGCTACCCTCTTTTAGTTTAAAACCATTATCCTTTGTCCTATTGCAACAGGGCCTACTAAAAAGTCTGTCCCTATCTTTCTTATAAGCCCCTTGTTCATTAAAGCTGTCTTAAAAAAGAAGGATTTTTAAGATGGAATTAAAGTATGATAAAGCCAGATGTTTATAGACTATTTCAATAACAAGAAGATATAATAGAAAATTATTCTGTAGAAGGAAAAGTAAAAGTTTTCCTTTTAAATAAATCAAGAGGTACTTGCAGAGTCCTGGGACTGAAAAAAAGTAGTATGTTTGATATAACGAAGACACAACAAGTAGAGAAATAGGCAAAAAGGAAGCTGGAATTAAATTCCATAAGTAGCATTCTGAAGGAGGACAGTTGAAAATTATTCTGTTCTTATACCTGTGAAAGGTGTTGCAAGGAGATGGCAAGCTGCCATTTTATCAAAAGCTAAAATTGAAAACAGTATACAGAAAATCTGTACATATTTAACATAACCTTGATTTGTGGATGATGAGATATGTCAAAATCTGATGATGTCAAAGTAAGCATTGAAGCATGAAGGGAGGTGAGGGATAGAAAATGGATTGGGAAAAAGAAAGAAGGCTGAAGTGCTAGTGATTTATGTTAGAGAGACGAGATGAGAATTTAAGATATTCTTTAGGAGTATGGAATTAAAGCAAAATTTTCAGAGTGCAATTTGCATCTATGATTGAAGTTAACCTAAGAAAGTATGGAGAATGAAGAGTTGTGACTGAACTCTAGGAAACATAGGAATTTGAAGAAGAAAAAGTCCTTTAAAAGATGCACTAAGTAATGAGTGACTAAAAACCTAGGAGGAGATACAGAAAGGGCACAGGCTCAGAAGTCAATGTAATACAGAGAATATCTCGTGGAGAAAACTATGGTTAACAGTCAAAGATGGTCGATGGGCAGAATGAGCAGGGTGATAGACTACAGTTCTTGAGATCTGGCTAGGAAATGGCCATTTGAAAATCTGGTACAAGGGTTTAAACTGAAAGCAAGATATGAAAGCTGAGAAAGGGATGAGTGCAGCTGTAAAGGACATGTGAAAGCCACAGAATCAGGAGGATACATGGAGGAGAGGTGATGCGATGTCCCTGCTCTTATACCCACCTTCCAGAGCAGCAGCTGGCAGAATCTGGATGGCCCAGGGGCATGGGAAGCACCACAGCACTTGCTCTACAGCTGCTTTAAGCAGCTCTTTCTCTCACACCACTGACAAACATGTTCACAGCTGAGAGCACAGAAGAGATGATACCCACTGCTGGCTGCCAGGCAGTGAGAGGTGCAAATTGTCAAACTGTTGAACTTTACGGGGGGTGGTCTAGACTTTGACAGAGATCTCCTTTCCAAAGCTTTCTAAAAAAAGTGCAGAGGTATTGTATTTTGAGAAAAAAGTCAAAGGGAAGTGCAGATAGACAAGGATTTGGAGGAGGAGATTACAGCCAAGTCAAGAGTAGATAATAGGTATCTGCTTATTGCGATGTATTTCCAGTGCACTGCTCGGAGCTCCTGGGGTTTCAACTCTGTCATTCTCAGAGCACTTTGCCATCTGCACAGCAAATGGTGTGAAAAGGTGTTTAATTCAAAGTGGCAATCATATAGTACAGTGAGTAAACGATGGACTCAGCAAGAGGGAATAGCTGGTAAAAATCATATATTTTTTATACCTCCAAAAGTTTTAAGAAAGTTGATTAATGTTGAGACCTCCCTGAAGTTTACTTGGTGCTGACCTCTATAAATCATTTGTAATCTCTCTCAAAAAAGTTTCATCATCTGATAGTACCAGCGTTGAGAGGTTTCCTTTGATTTTTATCCCTTTATATCCCTAAAATACAAAAATAAATGGAACTTTAACTCTCTTCATCCACATGTAACTCTGTATACAGCTGGTTTATTTATTTTGCTGTTTAGTGCTGAAAGCTAAAGTATTAAATTCTGTCCACAAGATGTAAAAAATGAATACAGCATGTATTTGTCTATACAGCACATTTAGACATTGGGGTACTATCAACATTACTGAATGTATCCTGCTGTATTGCCGCAGATTCCTGAATGGTATCATTCAGAAGTCTGTCTGACATTAAAAAACATTAAAAAACCCCCAAACATATTCGTGATTTAGCAACTAAAATCTGAAAATATTCTGCAGTCCCCTGAGTAAAATTAAGCTATGTAATTTTACATATTTATAGGTTGATATTTAACACGCTTTATTTACAGCAATGAAAATTTTAATGATACATTAATATGTCTATATTTCTTCATATTTTTCACATTCTTTTTCATTATGCTTCCTCGGCAGTATATCTTCACCTTTTTGGCATCATTCCACTACTTTAAACCAGTTATTCTCAGGACCAAGTAAACTTATTGTTAACAAGTACATTATTTACACACCTAGCCTGAATTATTTAATATCTTGATCCTTAGGAATTAATATCTTGATTCTAATAAGCTGCATTGTGCCAATTAGAATTCTACTGTAGCGTGTTGTTAAACCCCTTTTTAGAGATTTAACACTGAAATACTTTTTTGAATGTAACTTTTTTCTGCAAAAGAACCCACAAACCCAGTCTAGTGACAGAAAGCTACACATCTTATCATCTTAAAACAATAGGCCTGTTATAGTTTAAACCCAGCTGGCAACCAAGCCCCATGCAGCCACTCACTCACTCCTCCCCTGGTGGGATGAGAGCAAGAATTGGAAGAGTAAAAGTGAGAGAACTCCTGGGTTGAGATAAAGACAGTTTAAGAGGCAAAGGAAAAGCCACACACAAAAGCAAAAGAAAGCAAGGACTTCATTCATCACTTCCCATGGGCTGCCATCTCCAGGAAAGTCAGGCTCCATCATGCCTAATGGTGACTGGAGAAGACAAGTGCCATCACAATGAACATCCCCTTCCTCCTTCTTCTTTCTCAGTTTTATATGATGAGCATGACACCATGTGGTCTGGAATATCCCTTTGGGGTCAGCTGTCCCAGCTATCTTCTCCAACTCCTTGTACACCCTCAGCCTCCTCCCTGATGGGGCAGTGTGAGGAGGAGAAAAGGCCTTGGCTCTGTGCAAGCCCTGCTCAGCAGTAACTAAAATATCTTTATTTATCAACGCTGTTTCCAGCACAGATCCAAAACATAGCCCCATACTTACTATGAAGAACATTAACCCAGCCAAAACCAGTATAAGGCTTTTATTAGATGCCTAAACATATATTTAAGAACTTTAGATCAGGCTTCTACTCTTTAAAATTCTAGATACCTGATCACCAGCACATTGAACATTTTCTTATAAGAGTCAAATGCCTGATGTCGTGTCAGATGTGACTATGCAGGACATACTGCATATTGAATACAATTCAGCAAGCCTCACTTATTTTTCTCATTTTATAGAAAAAGATGTGATAGGATAAATTTTGACAATGAGCAAAAGTTCTGCATAGTTTTTAGTATAATTTTTCCCTATTTGCATATGGAGCCATAGGCTGACATTGAAAGTAATATTATGAGGCCAAGAAAAGTATCACAGTTTTCCTAGGAGCACTACTGTCAGGTTCCTGAAGATTTCTCACTTCGTACTCTTTGTTGTCACCTATCCATGGTCTCAACAGAAAGTTAATACTTTTGCTTCTTATATTTCATTCCAACTCCATTAGTGACTCCACTAATCTATCTCAAAATGTATAGGGACTGAACCACTGCTTGAAATGGCACCATTTAAGCATTGCTATTCCATGCCACATGTGGTGGACTGTGTTGTTCCATGTGACTTCGGCACCTTGAATCTGGAGCACAGTGACTTTTGCAGGAAACGGACCCTACCTGAGACTAAGCTCAGCTTAACAATCACACCTTTCCCTTGGATTATTTTTACAGGGAAATAAGAAATACTCATTACCCCTTATGACTGATTTTGGTCCCTGACAATAAATATTTTTACCTCTGAGACTAGGTCACCTCATGATCTCTACACATAAAAAAGTGCTTGAAGCAAACTTCAGACTTGTAGAGAACAACTTACGTTTTTCCCAGTGTATTCACTTGATCTTACAGGGGCATTTGAATGTATGACACCATTTGCTGTTTCTTGCTAAGATTGCCTTGTAAATCATACACTTTGTTTTGAGAGGTTTTATAGGCCATTTGTGGGTGGAAGTGAGGAATCAATAAATAGTGTAGCTACGTATGTGACGTATGGTAGGGCAAATTGACTGAAAGTCTTAGACTGATGTAAAGAGATAAAAAGTACATGAATATACTGTTGGTAGGTCTTGAAAATAGACTAGATTATTAAAGCTAACAGTATTGGCAAACAAGAAAATGGCTATTAATTTAGCCAATTGTAGCATTTCTATTTCTGCTAGCAGTCAGCCCAAATGAAAAGATGAACTGAACTGAGAAAAAATTCCAGACCATAGTCTCAGCCCAGCCACCTAGGTTCACAAATCCAAATTAGAAATGTGACTCCAGCTGCTCTGAGCTTTACTCCTTTCATTTGTTCATCCTGAAATCTAATTCTAGGCCTGAAATACTTCATCAACATGCACTTTTACTTTCACTCATTTCTGTGTTGGGCTCCATTTTAAGAACAACTACAGATAACTGATGCTTCTGGTTTTTATTGTCTACTTGATCTTCTAGAGGAAGTTAAAGGTTTCAAATCTTCTACAAATCACATACGCTTTAGTGAAACAGGTACTAATAACAGAGAATTCCTCAATATTCTTGAAAGCATGTTGATCAGCTAAACAGGTTTTTCTTGGATATGACTTAGCAGAACTTCTAAGCATATGTGAAAATATTTTCTGTGTTTAAACATTTATTCCCATCAAATGGTTTTCCATACCATTCCTCCAATGTAAAACACCTGCAGAACAGTGTATCTTTAGGTTCACTGTGAATCACCCAATGCAATAACTGCTGTTTACACTGGCCAATTTGTCCATTCAATTAGACCTCTTTGTAAACAAAAACCACAATCCTTTTAGTTCTTTCATGGATATTTTGGTTTCGTTTATTCTTTTTTGACAGAGAGGGATGGTGTTATTTGGGTTTTAGCCATTTTAAGTACCAGCTAGATAGACTTGTGTGTGCTAGACTTATTTTTTTGTTTCCGTGTTGCTATTTACACTATCTAACATGCTCTTGATCAGCTTTCAAAAGGAGGGTAACACCTGCTCTGTGCTTTTAGGATCTGAGAAATCACAGTGGATTTCTACTAGAAAATAAGCAGTGTGGATGGAGGTGCTCAGAGCTCAAGCAGGAATAGATGCTCTGAGCTACTTTTAGACATGTCTGACATCACTTATGCTATGTAAATACCTCAGCCTGGTTCTGAAAACAGAAAAATGATTGGGGCCTAACCTATACAACAACTTAATACATCTTTTTCAAGCAGTTCATAATGATTTGCCTAACCTTTATAGTTATCTTTGACTACTCTTATGGTATCATCTAAGCCACATGTCGTTTGTTATTGCTGTTGTTCACTGACTGGATTACAATCTTTGTAAACAAGAGGAACAATGTATAGGAGATTTATAGTTAGTTATATCAATCCTTCCCCCCTGCAATCTTATAAATAGCAGATATTGGCAGCATTTTGGAGGGTTTTGCTTCTGATGTACAATCTTTAGAAATAACCAGGATAGGTTAGGCAAATACTTGCCAAAAACAAGTTGACAAGAGTCAAATTACTATTCACTGTTATCTGAGAAAACAAATTCTCAGTTGTAATAATAAATGTTCTAACATGTCCTAACACGAAAGACGAGGTCTAAAAAATAATCTGAATGCATAAATTCCATTTTGTCTGCATGCTACAATTGAAACTGCAGGGATGACGAACAGAATCTTTGATTATTAATTTTGGTCATTTCCATCTCTAATATCTAATATCAGCTTCTTATAAGTATGCATTTTCCCAATAACAGCACTGAAGAACATTTTTGATAAGCTATTATAGAGTTAGCTAATTTAAGATGTCTAGTGCTTTCTTCATTAAGGTGCTGAGTAAATTTTCCCCCCTCTTTAAATATTGTATATTTTGCACTGTATGGACTTGAGTGTCTTTAAAGACTGAGACAACCTCTTACAAGTAAAATAAATATAAACTCACTGTTCAACTTTGCAAGAAGTAATACGCATCACAGCTATTCAGAATTATCTTTTCTCTGACATGTACTATTATTCTGCACTTTTCTTTTTTTTT
>VZTD01000819.1:44689-368424 GCA_013397725.1 Rhagologus leucostigma | reverse complement strand
TTTTTTTTTTTTTTGGTGAAGGGTTGTTCTTTAGCCTTCACTTTTGATTCCATTACTATGACCCATCAGTCTGTCATACAGTCCAGAAGACTAAAAATGTAATAACATGTTTCTCTATTGTTACCGTCTTTTTTGTCCCTATCATGCTAGAGAATTTTCTTTCACTTTTTGACATTTTTATATTTATGGCTGACATGTACACTATCATGCTTAATCTTACTGTTATCTTCTGTTCTGCAAAAATGTTGCCATTTTACACACACCTTTTCTGAGCCTACTTCTAATAATATAGTTAGGTCAGGCCTCATGGGATATGTCCGTGGGTTCTCTCATTCTCTTCACCAGTATTTGCCTAGATGTTCTGTATAAAGCTGAAATGAGATTTAAGGTGCAGCACATTTACATTTTGTAGTGTTGATGTTTATGTCTAGTAAAGCAGGCAATGAAGCTGTACTACATTTTCAGACTGTACTAAAAGTAGAATTAACCCTTCTATTCAAAAGATGAAAAGTTGCAAAGTATAACTGCAGGGAATAAATAAAAGTTTTTCAGTCAAAAGATGAAAATACATTTGTGCAAAAGGAAGCAAAAGTCCCTTTGCTCTACTCTTGCCCCAAGAAAACACGTTGTGCAGGGGTATATTTAGAACCCACGACGGATGTCATATGGTGGGTCCCTCAGGCTGCCTGACAGCCAGCAAACTGTTAAAGAAGGGGTAACAGCTGCTTCCAGTAAAACTGCAATGAAGATGGAAATGGATTAAACCCAAATTTGCTGCCCAGATCTCAAAGGAACAAGTCTGGAAAAAAGGCATCCTGTGCCTGAGGAAATGGCTTAATACCATGAAATGAGAGAGCTCCAATAATGTATCAAAGACTAATTACAAGATAGTTGAGAGACACTTGAGGTTGGAACTGCCCAAACTTTTCAGACTTTGTGCACTAGGCCATTCTGAGAAGTGTTATACCAGAAAGTTAGCTGCTGGGAAATATGGGTACATCAACAAAAATGCTGCAGCTGGAACATTGCGATAAGCACAGGAAATCACACAGTATCAGTCTGCTATCTAAACTACCTAGCTAAATTTCATTTTATATTTAAAATATATATATATGTATGAAGACAGAGAGGCTCTTGAAAAGTATGAAGATTTTCATGATTGTTTTGGGTGAAATCCTGTTCCTCTTTATACTGGTGTCAAGAAAATACAGCAAAGACTGTATTTCAGGGTTTCAGTGCTCTTGTAATCCAGCTAAGGATCACATTATCCACATTCACCAATTATGCTCTGTTTTGATTTTACTGTTGATACAGAACTTTGTGCTGCAAGAAATGCAAAGAGATGACTTCTTCCTCTTTTTTTTTTTTTTTTTCCCCTCACATGAATTGTAGCCTTTACTGGTTTAGGAATTACAGTTATGGGGCAATATTATTTTCATGACATACCGTTTAGGAAGCATATCTGGAAACACCAATATACATGGTTTAATGTATGGGAAGAAGAGAAACCACTTGGCTGGAAATACAAATAGGAAAATTCAGAGCATTCATTCATCTTAAGGCCTAACCATGCCTAGGGATCATTTTTTTTCTATTCTCCTCAATCGACTTTAAAATAGGCTTCTAGTACTGAGATTGGCTAGGTAGGGTTGGCTGACAGGAAGATGGTATATAGATGGAAATGGACCAGCAAAACAAGGACAAACACCTAAGCTTGATCCACAAGTTTTGCCACCTAGTTTTGTCAGTGTATAATGTGAGAAAACCAAACTCCATATGAAATCATTCTTCTTCCCTTATATTAAGGCAGCTTTTCTAGCAGAATAGGCTAGCCGGCTTATAGCGTATTTTGCATGGAGGTAGTAAAACTACTGAGAGAGAAATTCCTTCTGCTACTGTACACACTGCCTGCTCTGAAGCACTGCTGACATAGTTATGCCAATGTAACTACAGAAAAACTGACAGCTTCTCAAGTTAGCCTATATTTATAGCTCTAGGTTAGAGACAGACTGAAAAGGCCATTAAGACTTTTATGTAAAATGCACTGTAAATAATATTTGTGTTTGAGACAAGGTTGAAGACTGATACAATCATGTTACACTCAATTTTCTTTATTTCCTGAGATCAAGAGCAAAAATCTGAAAATAAAGTGTTTGAAAACTGTGATGTCCTTATATTTTTGATCTATTCATAACCAGGAAGCTACAATAACATTTAAAAATCTGTTTTGAAAAATGCATAGCTGGATTAAAGAGACTCAGATAAATTTAGAAAAAGAAAGCAAAGCTTCAGATGCATTTTCAGAATACCAGTGCAAAAATTGTTGATAATGACAAGCACTGTGACTTTGAAGGTTTGTTAGGACTTATGTGACGGTACTATCAAGGATTCAAGTCCAGCACTACATGAGTTCTTTTTCCTGTTATCCGGGTCCTTAGAGGTGTGTTGAAAATGTCTCCTGTGTCTTTGTACATTTTCAAGTCCAGAATGCTTTTTCAGTTCTTCATGAGTGTGACAAGAGTGCGATTTTGCAGATTTTAGAGATTAACTCTGCAGAAGTGAAAATACCAAAAATCCTGTTATAAGGTGGGTCTTCACTTAGGAAGTGGGAGACTCAGACTTTTTTATTTCCCCATAAGTATTTTAGCCACCTGGTGATTTATTATTATGGACCAGGCTTGTTCAGCCCTTTAGCTATCTCTTCAAACTAAGCAAGTAATCACCATTGTTAAGTATTTTCTCCCATCCCAGGTGACCAAGTTACTTTTGCAGTCATTGGAATATAAAATCACATGTTCTGATCCTTTAGCTGTAAGTAAGAACTGAGAAAGGAACAGATTCCAAAACCAAGTAGTTCTATCCTAATCCCAAAGAACATAGATATTTTTAATATATGTCCCTGAAATATCTTCACGAGGAATTTTGACTCTTATGGAACCAGTATCTTCTGATGAGGGACAAAAAAAATATCTTTTGCAAAATAAAACTCCAAACAGCTCTGCTTGAATCTTTTCAATTCTACTTGTTTAGCTTTCTCCAGTCCTTCTTCTCTAGCTTCTATCACTCTTTATGCTCTGGACCAGAAATTAATCAGGTTTCTTTTCATGTTTCTTGAAAGTCCCACAAGGAATATCTACACAGGATTTATCTTATCATTTCAGTTTACTCCCTCTTTACAGAAGGAAAGAATAAAATAAAAGCCCTGTTTAGTCACATTCCTACAGAATGTCTACATGAAAAGGGCACGTTGTATATTTAGACCACTCGTGATTTTACAACACGAAGGCTAAGTAGATTTTTTTGAGTAGTTCTAATTGCACTATATTGTACTAAACTGTACTGTCTAACTGTGTAAGCAAATACAGCATAAACTGTCGCTAGCACCTTGCAAGTACCAAACAACAACAAAATTAGAAACTAATAAAATATGCAAGTACAGATTCAGGAGCAACAATTGTAAAGTACAAAAGTGTTAAACATCATTGCAGCTCAAATCTTATCAAGTACACATTAAAATTCAGTGCTGTAGAGAGGAAATAGCATAGTATCTTTTAAACAGCAGCCTATATCATAGTAAAGAAGAGTAGAGAAGTTTTTGCAAAACCTGTCAATTTATGCAATGTGTATACAGCCAGATACATAAAGGGTAATTTTCTCACAATGGATCTGATACATAATATTTCAGAAAGCAGGCTGATGCACTTTATTCTGGTATGTCAAGTCTCTTACATAAAGGAGCTTCATTTTTATATGCAGGAGAACAAATGCTTTGGTATGCAAGGTTCAGCTCCAAAGCTCATACTCTCATAGATTTTACATGCTGTAAGAACAATGCAATGAACCAGCCTGACCTTTGGACATTGTTCAGCCTCAAAAGCTGTATTTCCTAATTCCTGCACCATAACAAATAACCTGTGGTATTAGAACATATGCTTGGAAAGACATCTGACCTCAATTTTAAAGTTCAGATAGTATTTGCTATCTATTTATCACTGTATTACTGTAATGCTCAAATAAGCTTCAGTCAACAACTATGTCTACACTCTGTAGCACTTGTCCCTATGTTTCTTTCCCCAGAAAAAGATATCCAGACCAAATCTCCTTCCTCGGAAGAAGACAAACTTCAGAAGCAAAATCTTCCTTTTTCAGATGGAACTTTCCTATATATAACAATGATTTCTAGCTGAAACCTAAGCCACTTTGAAACTAATGTACATTCTGCCGTTGGCTTGATAGCCCAGGGGCGTACTCCTGAAAAAGACTTTAGAAGTTTGTAAGAGGATATGGTATTTCTCTTGCATCACTGATGTAGCTCTACTTTGTTCAAGATCATTAGCAAGCTGATTTAGAAAATCACAGTGGTATTGTTAGGGAGAACTACTTTTAATGCTTTTAATGGTTAGACTGGGCATCTTCTTTATAGATGTACATCTCAGAAAGTTTATATAACACAATGTACTTTCATTTCAGATGTAAATAATTAAGAAAAGTGCTAAAAAAGCACTTGAGCTTGAAAACCTTTCCTGCTCCTCTAAGACATTAATTAACTATGTGTATCCCTGTCAAAGATCGATGACGCTACTACTGCCATAACATCCCAAAAGAGCTGTAATTCAGCAGCGAACATTAAATCTCTTAAGTATAGGCTTAATCTCTTAAGTATATACTTAAACACATTCCTATCAATCAATAAATTAAAAGTAGATTTATGCCCTATTGATTTTATAGTTGATAACATTCAGTTTTGAATATTAAAGCAAACACAAAATAGGAATTCTAAATTTCTAATGTCATTTATTATTTCTGCTTCTCCAACCATCTTCAACATTTCAAAAATGAGCAAAAACTATTAGGTTATAGCATCTGTTGGAGAACTTAAATGTTCCATAGTGTGAATTTATTTAATAATTAACTTTCACCGTTTTGTAACAATGGCTGCAGGGCCGTCCCTGCCAAGTCTCTCCTGCCTCCGTCCCCGCTCCCGCTCTCCCCTCGGGGCTCGCAGGGCTGTTTCCCGCACGGTTCCCCTCGCTCAGCCCTGGCTGCCGGGCAGCGTTTTGCCCTCCCTTGCCCAGGCTTTCCCCGGGGCTCTCGCCCGCCCGCCCGTGGCTGAGGGGCTCAGCCGTGCCCTGCGCTGGGGCCGCTGCAGCCGCTGGCACCTCTGGGTAGCCCCAGCACATCCAACATCTTGCTGCATAAAGAGCATTTTCATGCATTTCAATGCTTTTGGTTATCGTTCCTCCAGAAGACATAGTAAAATACTGTTCCAGCATTAAAATTAACTATGTGTAGCTTTGCTAAGGTGTTCTTCTCTTGATATAAGAGTTTTATGTAGCCAGGATTACAAAAATAACCCAAACAGCATTTCCTTAAGTTTAGTGATTTTTTGAACAAACAAGGCTAATGGAAAGAAAAAACTAAACAAACTAAAAAGATCTCATATTTACTGTTTGTGATGAAATAAAAATTTTCATCAGAATCCTCTGTAAGTTGAATCATGTCTACAAAATGGTGGGTCTTTTATTATTCCTTGGCTTTTAAACTTTGCCTTGTACTGATGGTCATGCACAAGGAGACCTATCTCCCTGTTTGCACTCCAAGCTTCAGTAGATATTGTTTTAATAAAATAAATTGGAGCTGAAAGTGAATTACTAGTTTTGCTATTGACTTTGTGGAGGACCGTCAAACCTTATCAGTATTTAGAAGATACTTCCCAGCCTGGGAGGAGAACAAGACCAATATTCATATGCAGGGAGCAGACTTTTTCTGAGCAGGAAATGCACTCATAATCCTGTTTTCTCTCTAGCAGACAGGCATTAAAATTGAATTAAGAAGACCTCAGCTCTGCTTTCAGTTAAGATACCGACACTATTTGGAGAAGATTCTGTTCTTTCGTTTCTCTGGTTTTACTTTGCCCTGGCCATTTGACGATGACTTTTTCTTACCCTGTACTTGAACAATAACTCACAGGCAATTCTAACTCACTTCTAGCTGCTACTGTAATAATACATAGAAAGAATAAACAACATGTATAGACAAATATAGAATTTTAAATATCTAGATGAGCATTGTATTTTGGATACTAGTTCAAAGTGAAGCTTCATGAGAGATTAAGTAAGTCTAAGTGTCAGTGCACCCTTTGCTCTGGCACATTTGCTTATCTTGGCTCTCTGATGTGTCAGTTCTCTTGCCAACTCAGCAGAAAACTAACCCAAAAAAGAAATAGAATAGATTCCTGCAAGCTCAGTAAGTTGAATTGATTCATTGGTAGGCCAAGTGAATGCTGGAGCTGCTACAAAAGAAGAGGGAGGAAGTGGGGTACAGTTGTAGCCCAATTTAAATCTGTTTGTGCTGCTCTAGAAATATTTCCAATTGCACAAGAAAAATAAACAGTTTAGAATGCTTAACAGAAAATGCATGGCACCGTGGTGATGTCTTTTGTAATTTTTTATTTATGAATATTTGATAAGTAATATTTTTGTTGAATGTAGACTTCAGGTTAATGAAAAATAAGCTGATGGACTATTTGCTAGTATTTTAACATCAGCAGTCTAGAAAAATATGATATTTGTATAGCTCTCCCTTGCCTCTAGTTTCTGATCACAAATAGAGTTGGTTGCAACTTGTTTTCTCCTCTATCTTGTGAAGAAAAATAAAACAAACAAAAAATTACTTATTCGTATCACTTACTTTTAGTGGATATTGAGTACTACAAATATAGCAGCAGCAAAAAGACTAAGAAAAAGGTGGATTCACTATTCAGTAGGGTAAGGAACCTGTTGATGCAGGACACAGAAAAGGCCAAGGTACTCTATGCCTTTTTAATTTTCTTTTTTTTAAAACTGGTAAAGTCTGCTCTTATATGATTCAGCTCCTTGTACTGCTTTTGATTCAGGTCCTTGTACTGCTCTTTGCAAGTGAAACAGTAACCACAGTAGAGAAAGATACATTAGGGAGCACCTGAGTCATCTAGACATACGGAAATTAATGGGCCACAGTGAGACTGAATGAAGAGCGACTGAGGGAACTGACCAATGCCACTGCAAGATCTTTACCATAATGGAAAGGTCACACCAATCAGGGAACTTGCTGGTGTTTGAAAACATAAACATTACAGTCATCCTCAAGATAGCAAGAGGGAGAAACTAGGGAACTGCAAACTAGTCAGCCTCACCTTGGTCCTTGACAATGTTATGGGGCAAATCCAACAGAAACCATTTACAAATTCATGAATAACAAGACAATGATCAGGAACAGCTCTCATGAATTTACCAAGGGCAAATATTCTCTTGCTAAATCGTTATGAAAAGGCCAGCTCTGTGAACAAGGACAGCAGATGATGCTTTCCTTGACTTCAGCAAGGCTCCTGACCCCATCTACCATGGTGTCACTATAGGCAAATCGGTGAGATAGGGACAGGATAAGAGGACCACAGAGTGAACAGAAATTTGGAAGGATCCATGGCAGCTGCTCACTCGGTGATATCCTTTAGGGACTGACCCTTGCATCAAAACTGTTGAATGACTTTATTAATGACATGGAATATGACATGACATGGAATATGACATGAAATGGAATCTACCCTTAGGAATTCAGTAAATACTGGATTGCGGCTCATGGTCATTATGCTGGGGGAGAAGGGCTGCCACCATGATCTAGAAAAGCTTGTTAAGATGGGCTGATGGGGACTCCATGGGAACGAACGAGGCAAACGCACTTTCATACAGCTAGGGTAGAATAACCCCATACAACAGTACAAGATGGGGATTGACTGATTAGGAAACAGCTTTGCAGAGGAGAACTGAAGGGGGATGGTCAACAGCAAACTGAAGAGGAGTCAGCAATGCGCCTTGCAGAGAAGGCTGTCTGCATCCTGGGCTGCATGAGCAGCATGTAGCACACAGGCCATGAGATCCTTTCCCTCTACTCAGCATTTGTGCAACTGCATCTGCAATATCATGACTTTGAGTAGAAGTTTGGACTGAATGACCTCAGGAGGTCTCCTCTAGCCTTATCCCTCCTGTGATTCTAAAAACCTAATTTCATTCACATAATACCTAATTATTAGGACCAATGTTATCCAGCATTATATTTGTTGTTCCTAGATGATGTGTCCTTTCTGGGTGCTCAAAGATTTGGAGAATTTGATCTCCAATTAATGTGAGTACTACAATCCAGATAGTAAAAAACCAGTGCAAAGGGCAATGGTATTGATGTTATTGATTGTATCTTTCTAGTGTGAGTATTCATGTAGCACTAACAAGATTCACCAAATTCTGTCCTAGGTGGCTACATTTAAAATATGGAATGGATTCTGTTAACACTATTTCCCTTTCAGTTGTTTTCAATCCTCCTAAACCACTGGAATGGACACTTGAGAACATTACACATTCTTACCCTCCTTAAACTTTGGTGAGTGAGGAATTTTTTATTTGTCCTTCCATTAATAAGGAATTCTTGCCTATTTTTTATGTCTAGTGACAGTTTGTCAAGTATATATCTATCATTAACTTATATCCTGAATTTCTGTACTCTTGGAGAAATCTCTTTTATCTGAAATACTGATTGCAAAATTAGGAGTCAAACTTTTCACATTAATGTACTGAAGAGTAATAATTGATACCTTTCAGTATAGCTTTTTGAGATGTCACAAACCTCTTGTTAATCAGGTGACATTTTGTGATTGAGAATGTATTTTTTACACATTCCATAAAACATGATTTTGTAAAAAATGCTAGATTCAAAAGCATAAAGAGCAATTATTATTATGACTATTTTTCTATAGATTAGAATGTATAACTGAAAGTTTTGCATAGTTCCCACAATAGAACTACATTGCATAAAGATTTAGTACAGAAAGGAACCTGATCTTTCCTCACTGAATAGAACTGTGGAGTATATAGCACACATAAAAATGAAAAATCTCATTTTTGTTGCAAAAAACTGAATCTACAGAGAATTATTAAAAAGTGGAGCCACAGCATAATGACATAAAAATTTCCATGCTGACTTTTCTGAGACAAGATGTATGTTACAATTGTGCTACATTAATAAAAGATTAGCTAAATATGCCAATTATCTCTTCAGTGTAAAATTTCCCCCTCATTCAGTATGACTAGGAAGTTGGGAACTATTTTAACAATTTGTTCCATTTTAATCATCACAAGATAAAAATTTACATTTAAAAAAACCCCTGAGCTTCATCAAAAATAGAACCTTTTTTTTTTTAAATTCCCCTTTTTTTTTTTTTTTTTTTTTTTTAATTCAAATGATATCAGAATAATTATTAAAAGTTCTGGCCAAATTTTGTTGGAAGTAATTCCACTGTTTTTACTGGAGCTGCTTGTAAGTGGCTTGATCCAGGTCCACAGAACCAGAAAGTGATTTTTTTCTTCTGATTTTAATAGGAGCTCGGATAATTTGGTAATTCTGGTTTTGTGATCATATATATATAGTATTCAGTAAGAATGGAGTGAGTTAGTTTTTGTTTGTTTTTTTTTTCATCAGGAGAGTATATTCCAAATGGAAATGGTCAAGGCTTTTTTTTCAATTTATTTAGTTTAATGCATTTACTTTTGTGCAGTTAGCTATGACACAAGGAACAGTTTATATATCTAGTCTGTTCTAATCTAGCTGATATAAACTATTGATTTTAGTCAGGGAGGACAGTAATAATCCCAGTCTGACGAGACTTGTCTTGATTTGAGGACACATTCCTGGATCAAATCCCAGGGTGATAATGTCTAAATGCTTCTACAGAGGCTTTAAAGCAGCTACAATCAAAGCTCCTTGAAAGGTATTAAGTGAGAAGGAAGAAAAAGCATAGAGATTCTATTAAACATAATAATGCTTTTCTGTGTACATTTTTAGTAGAAATGTGGTTCTATATTGTTAAATTAGCAGAGATTATCCTTGTAACTATCTCTATCTGCTATATAAATATACATTTGAGATTTTAAAATGTGACAGTTTAAATTCTATAATTTGTTGCTGAGTTTTTCATCGTAATTTTAATGCTAGGGAATAACATTATAAGAGAATTGTTAGAATCTGAAAAAAATACAATAACTTTATTTTCAGTAAAACTGAAAGCCAAGACCAAGGCTTTAGTGCATTGCTGGCAGCCACTTCCTATTAATTTCTGCTTATCCACATTATATGAGTTGCATATTCAGAACTGTACATAAGGGATTTCAATACCCTGTTTCAATTAATTTCTAATGATAATTGGGAATCAAAACCCTTTGTAAGGCTTTGATAACCCAACAGAAATATGTTAAGGACTCCTATAAATGTTTAGGGAAGAACTCTACTTCAAGCATGTGAGTTGACATTAAGACAATTACTTATGCTCTTTAACTTAAACATAACAACCTTTTTCATCATTTGCATCCGATAGATTGGGGTTTAATTCAGAATGAAGTAGGAGTCTTTCAAAAGTTTCACTGGAAGTCAGTGGTCAACTGGGAAAATGGGAATTTTCTCTCTTGATGGATGAGATCTTCACACTCTGTATTCCCTGGTGTGATTGACACTCCATTTTGAGGAAACAGTGTAAAAGCAAAAGGAAGACCACCCAAGACCATCCATCTTTTCTTCTTTTCTGTCAACCCCAGCTCAACCAGGAGCATTCCTTGTATTCCCAAAGTTAAGTTTCATACAACATTAACAGAAGAGGAAAGCAACTAACAGTAAGAAATTAATAATTTATGGTCAGAAAAAATAGAAGAGTTATTGCAGTAAAAAAGATGCAGGGAGATTGCTCCAAACAGTAGTTATATAGCACAAAGGATCTAATAATTATGTTGCTGCAGGCAGGGACAGTGAGAAGAGGACAGAGTAATATATTCACAGAATGATGAGACAATATAACTCTAAACAATCCTGCATGTTTTTACTAACTTTGGAAAAAAGTGTTACTTTCTAGATTTGCATACTTAGCATGCTTTGAAAAATGTTACTGCATTCAACTGATGACTGAGAATGAAAGAACTTTCAGTTCCCAGGCAGAAATGGTAAAATTATCTTAAGATATTGATTAATTTTTTTTTTGTTTCTGTTTGATAAATAATGCTGGAACAAACTTATGTTTAGGATATCATATGCTAGTGCCTTTTCTGTCTTTTCTTTCCATAATTAAACTGATGGTCTGAGACGTTGTACAGGAAAAGCCCTGAAATTAAAAAAGAATGGTGCATCATGGCCATGGTTTCACATTATAAGTGTACTTAGATATTTTAAATTGCATTCCGTATGTTAGACTGAGATTGTTATACAAAACTGTCTCCTTGGTTTAGCCAGCTTTTCCAAAAAACTTCCTATAGTACAATTTCTTTGTCCATATTCCTGCTCGTCATGATTTTCGCTGTCCAAACATACATATGCACAAAGAAGCCCAGAGACACACATTCCTTTCTGTAATGGGAGGAGTTTCTCCATATCTGAGAAACAGCTGGAAATCTTCTGTAGGACTAAGGTGGGATTATAGTTCCATTTTAATGTTTATACTAACAGATAAAAGCTATCGCCCATGCAGCAGGGGAGATAAGATGGCTGACAGCACTAAGCTGCCTTCACTAAGCAATGCTGATGGCTGCCTTTTTGGCAGCCCGGGGCACTATGCATGATTAAAGAGAGAAACTTAAGCTAAACCAGACACTTTAAAAAGAAATACACTTTGGAATAATGTTAACTCTACTTAGCACCTAGGATTTCACTGTATGTATCTTAATAGTCTTAAGCAGCTCCCTTTGTAAGCAATTCATCCAGGAGTTAATGTGTCAAGTTTAATACGCATCAAGAAACGCTCATTTGTAACTAAAAGGTTCATAATGCAGAGAAGCTTTTCATCTTGGACATGTAATCACCAGCCTCCAAGCAGAACACACCAGAATTTATATCCTGGGCTTGAGCTCTAGAACTGCAGCAAGAAAAGGCTGGCACAAATTTTCTTGCTGTTATTTCCCTCCTCAGTCTCCTAGATTCCAAAGAAATCTCTATGTATTGGATAGATGCTGAAAATGTGCAGAAAATCAAAAGCTTCTTTCACTAGAAATTGTATATGTAGAATTTAAGATTTATCTTGGCTAGCTCAGGAGGCAGGAAACAGCTGGTGAGGCAGGAATACATTCCTTTTTCTCTCTCTTTGCCTCTGGTAAGCCCAGTCCCATGCTGAACATATTAGGAATATTTGCCTAGTTAAGGTCAGTGAAAGATGAAAAACCAATTAGGAGTAATCAGGTATGCTTTGGCTTTCAAATGGATGGATTTCCACCAGCTGTGATTCACTGAGGTCCCCTTACCCATTCTGTGAACCTCTTTGCACTGCCTTCATATGTTATACTCTCCTACAATTTTCCAGATGGAGTTTAGCAGATAATGGAGTCTATGCTCTATAAGACTGCAAGACATTAAAGAAAAGTTTTAGTAGGCAAGGTGTCAGGCAACCAACTGGGTAAGGAAGGGTGAAGAACAAAATTAATGAAGTCCCAGAAGTGGAAATATTCGGGTCTTCTTCATTTCTACTGAAACTACTTTGACAATTACTTTAACTTCATATTTGTTCAAATATGATATAGTCTTGACAATTTTTGAAGGAGATTAAAAAAATCTGCATTTTATCTTTTTATCTTTAATTATATTAAAGAATAGTGACATCCTGTCTTTGGTAGCTAGTCTTTCCAAGTACATCTGTTCCAACCTTTCTTTCTTCTAGAAAATCCATGATTTTTCAGGTTCATCTGGTTATCCAAATCAGAATATTGTCATGAGAACGATATGTGAGCTTCTTATATATGAGGTTTATTGTCATAAAGCCCAGGTTCTGCAGAAGGTTATTGGGGTTTTTGCACACAAATTTATATTAGTTGAACAGCAAAGCTCTTTAATAATATTCTAAACAGTTGTTTAATATTCTTTATAGTATCAAATGCCTTATTTTTGTCTTTTTTGTTTTGCTTATTTGGTTTTTTCCCCAAAGACTGAATGTTCATCCAAGAAAACATTTTTTTAAAAAACATACTGATATAAATAGAGAATCAGTGTGGGGGTATTTGGCTGAGAAAGTGCAATAATTTTAGTTTGTCTTAGGTTGGAATTTCAGAAATTTATGTTTAAATCCTTAGTCTGATTGGTTCATTTAAAGTGCAACAGCCACAATAACAGAACATAAGACCCTCAAATAGCCAGTTTTTAAGCTCTTAGAACAGTGTGCTTGCTTGGGAGAAAGTGACAAAAAGAGTGTTTTCAATAGATGTTTGCAGACAGCAGTTGTGTATTGTTTCCTGTAATCCTTTATGAAATATTTAAAATGGCTGCAGCTGTAGAAATATTATTTTTGTTCTTCTTGGAACACTGTGGGTGATAAGAAAACAGATTTTTCCTCAGGTCTAATTCTATAGAATTATCTAAACAAGAAAAGATAAACTTTCTTTTGATTCTTGAAAAAGCCAGTGGGATTTCACTGTTTATTGGTATTAAAAAACCACTCAACTAATTCCACATAGCAAAAGGGAGGTTCTGTTCCAGGGAATACAAAATCTAAAGGAACAATATTGTCCCATTAACATCAAGTATTAGAATCAAGTGAGACTTTATATTTGAGGAAAAAAAAACAAGAATGTAAAACTTATGTGCCCTTTCTCATCTCACACACTAAATCTGTGACACTGCAAGGGACCATTTTTAGATTCTTAGTACACTACTTTAGCATTCTTCTGACAGAATTCTGCCAGAGAGCTGAGAAAACTAGTAGAAATTACCTGACAGAAAGCCTTAAACTGTAGGTATGGATAGAATTTCTCCCTGCCACCACTAATGGAATACTGATATTGACGTGGCAAGGCTAGAATTTCATGCAAAACTTTAGGCATGCTATTTCCCTAGAAATCTTCAAAAATGGTATAATTGATCAAGCATGTGATTTATTCTAAAATATGCAAAATAGAATATTAAAACTAAGCACTTGATCTTGCAGCCTCCAGGCATATTCAAGCACTATTTTTCTTTACCTATAGTAATCCCTTCAAAATTTCTGGTAAATAGAAACATCTATCAAATTTATTTTTAGAGACATATATGGGATATATGTAAGTTATATATCTGCACACCCTGGAAAACATGATGTTGTGTCAAATTGCAAAGGGTCTTGAGTCCCCTTTCAGGAAGCTGGAAACCCAAAAACTAATTCCAGGAAAGACTTTTCGTGGAAAAGAAAGAAAAAAAAAAGTGATAGGCAATCGCAATCCCTGACGAAGAGAACATAATGGTATGTAATTATGAGACCAACTAGGCTATGGTCACCTCTATTCTAAAGTTAAACGGTAGCTGCAGTAACCAAAGCTGTACACAAGTGTGGGAATAAAAACAACTGGATGAGAAACAATTAAAGACAATTATTTAGAAAACTAAATCAAGCCAAAAATATTTTTCTCTTTCCCTTTCTGTTTGGCAGCTGTTGACAGTAAGGGACAGCAACGGTCAGTAGAAGCAAACAGGGCCAAAAGAGGTAATTTCCTGTGCTGAAAAATGCAATAACAAAATACAAATAGATGTGAGAAACTAATAAACGTGAGAGTAACATGATTACTTTGTTCATATGACATGATCAGTTAAAACGAGCACCAAGGTAAGTAGTAGGCTAGACACAGACATGTGGGTGAATTAAGCACAGGTTTCCCCACTGAGTGCATGAGGACAGACACCCTGAAGCTGAGAGCTCCCCATACAGGTCCTCATACAGTATGACTTGTAGGATATGCGTCTCAGTTCAGCTGTGACACAAAGAATGCTGGGGATCCTCTCAGAGGGAATGGGATAACTTACTCCTCCAAAGCTTTCTGGGAAACCAGGAGTAAAGATGCCTATCAATAGCCTGCTTCATGGCCAATATGGTAAGATAGCTCAAGAATATAGAATTGATAAGAACTAAATCATTAACAAGCCTGAACAAGCTATCCAGACCTTCTCTAACGGGCTTTAAAACCAAGCTGTTTCTATGCTAAACTCCAAGTTGCATTAGTTTAAATGGAGGTGGGTTTCATCACCTTCTTTTTATTATGTTGTCTTGCTTCTCTTGAAAGGCTGTGAAGGCAACGATGACAGGTGAAGTACCAAGATTTCCCTTGATCTCACTCATTCGTATAGTTGACATTTGGAGAGTGTCATTGACACAATATTTTGATGCCTGTATATGTTGTCAAGAGCAGACTAAGGCAAAGCAACTGAAAACAATTTAGCAGAAACAAAACACATTTGTGACAACATTATCCCACCTTTACTTTTAGAAGCTAATGTTTTTGGAGGCAGAACTATGCAGTTCATATCACGTTCATAGTGCCTAACAAAGGTTCTTTCTACTTATTTAATCCCTAGGCATTGACTTAAGCCCAAAGTACAGTTAATTTTTGAGAAAACATAATCATTTTTAGGAAGGAATTTATTTTTTAAGACAAAATTAACTTTCTAGGGAAAGAAAATTCTAAACCTGTAAATATTGCTGAGTTTTCACAGACCAAAAAAAATGGAGAAAGAAAATGAAATTAAGACAGTGTGATCTTTGTCAAAAGAATAAACTCTTGACCAGTTTTAGGAATGCTTAGGAAAGCCATGTAGTTTCTTTCAAAGTGTAGAACTGAAATGCAAATACAATTACATGGCTTGTTTAACTAAAACCTTTTAGAAAAACATTAAGAGGGAAGAGATGTCAGGAAAGATGGGAAAATTCATTCAGCATTGACCAAGTAGGTTGAAGTTTTTTCCCAAAGGCCTTACATAAAACTCCACAATGTCGCAATGTATTATTAGCCTCCCCACCTCTCTGCTGCATATCCTTTTTTGCCTCCTTTTATATTACAGAGATAAAGATTTTGTCCAAGAGAACTGAGATTTTATAATGCCAACTACAGCAAAGCAGAAATTCAGGCAGGGCACCATACAGTAAGTAGTCATTTGAGGCCAATAAATTATGACCATAACTAGAGCCAGTATCATATGAGTACTTTTTGGTTTCTGATGATAAAGCACTAGCTTACTGCAGTGTTGACAGCAATCCTATGGCTCCAGCTTATAGATTGTCCATTTGCTACCCAGCCATCCACAGTGAATTTAATATAACGCAATAAACAATCACACTCATCAGAAGCAGAAACGGACTCAGACTTAACCCAACAGAAAAGACTGCCAACCAAGCAGAGCAAGGCAGTGAGAAACATTAATGTGAGGTCTTTGGCTCATGTATCATGCAGCTATTGAACATGCCAATAGCTTCAGCAGAGAGAACTAATGTGATCCAGGTGTGACAACCAAGAGGTGAGAATGTGTGTAGTGAACATCACTACGACAAAACTCAAAACGTTGTTACTTTTTGCGCCCGAGATCATAAAGATGGTAGTAACACCAAATCAAATGTATAATTAAGCTTTGTGAGTTTTGCTTCAAGGAAGTATGCAACTTGCATTATTATTCTATTATGACAGACTTTTCTACCACGGAAATATTTGAAGGATACATTCTAATTCATACAATCATGTAATACAATGCATCATACGATGAAAGCAGACAATTCACTAAGATCTTCTGCATCATTCAGATCATGATATGCCACACTTTTTTCCTCATGAAACCCGTATCTTCTGGTTTAATTGCTGCTTATCTTTCAGAAAGTCATCCAGCTAGATCTTCTTCTAAGATGTCCTCAAGCCATATCAGCTTTTTGCTGGAAGCACATTCAGATGGTACATTAGGTCCAAATTTTTATGTATGTATGTGAGTAATTATTTTCAAATTTCTTCCTGTAATTGTACCCCCACTACACTAAATATGAAAGGTTAGCATGATGTGAGCGGGAAGTTCAAATGTTTGTTTTGATGAACTTTTCTCAAGTTCTTGAGAGTTTTTCTGGTAAAATGGTGAAGCACCCTAAATTCTTGGTATCACAGTCCATCAATTAGTGTAACAAGGGCTGAATGACCTAAATTCAGAACTCTACTAACCATTCCAACGGAGAGCTTGGTCCTTAGTCAGCTGGTGTGTGTGGCAGACATGAGGAAGAAACAAAGAGGAAAGTTTACTTATCCATATTTCTCTCAAATTTCAGGAAGTTTTAAAAAAGCACATAAATTTCAACAGCTCTGAATCCTTTCTTTCTAGCCAGCTACCTCTGTATCAATGTTTTTGCAGTATGAATAAATATGTAAATGTACGGGTATGTATACCATATAAATATATAGATGTATTTATATATATTTATGTACATATTAGCAACGATAACTGACACTACTCTACCTGTAAAGTATCTAGAATAATGACTGTGTCATGGCCTGCTGTTCGAGACAGAAATTACCAATCAAGTAACAGCTGATAAGGAATTTTTTTTCTAAGGGTCTTGTAAAAGGTCATCAAGATACAGCCTTTGAGATGGCTCGCAGGCTCATTCTTTGTACTTAATATATTCAGTGATTTCTGTTTGCTGCATTAAACAGACTGCATCAGCACACTGGCCAGAGGGACTCAGAAAAAAAATGTGTTTTTTCATTTATTAGGTTTTACAGCAAAAAGGCTCAAAAATACAACTTTATTTCCAGTAATTACATCTGGATTCTGCCACCAAAAAGTGAGTGTTTCATCATGTTTAACACTTCAGAACCATCTAAGAAGACATGATGTAAACTACATATGCAAAAAACCGACCAGCCATACTCCAGAAAGGATTTCTGATCTAATAATAGGTGTTATTTAATGT
Source organism: Rhagologus leucostigma (assembly GCA_013397725.1). Classification (NCBI taxonomy): domain Eukaryota; kingdom Metazoa; phylum Chordata; class Aves; order Passeriformes; genus Rhagologus; species Rhagologus leucostigma. Next base: position 350,684 of record VZTD01000819.1, on the reverse strand, counting down.
GAGAACTCAAAAGCCTGACCACACCAAGAGTTCTGATTCCCTGAAGCATAAGAGCTTTCCTGCTGGATCAGACTGGCGGTATGCCTGGTCTGGCCTGCTTGGCTTCAGCCTTTTTTAGTGCTGTCTTTTTTATTATTGCACCTATCCTTGCAATAGAATATAAATCTACTAAGGAGGGGAGAAAAAACATTCAAACAAACTAAACACAAGCAGAAATATAAAATCTCTTTTTGTTCCTTGTCTTTGAAGGTAAATTCAAAATTTATGCAAGAGGCGTCCATTTTGTCAAACTTAGAACAACAAGCTGGCTCACCAGGCAATGTAGGGTTGGGGTTTTTCTCCCAGCACTATTCTCAGATTATATAAAGTTTTCTTTTGAGATGAAGGCAATGAAGCAGTGTCATCAATAAAAACTGTAGCATCTAAAATAAGATACAATGGAATTTTACTTGTATCATTGTTTGAAGTTATTTATAGCTCTCTTTTTAGCTTAAATGTTATTGAAATAGTTTTTTGGTTAATTTTAGTTAATTAATAGTTTTTTGGTCAGTTTGAGAAAACTCACTAAATGGAATAATTTTTTCAGTCATGTTTCTTTGAATAAGAAAGAAATCACATGAAAAGATTTTATTTCATAAGTGTTCAGAGAAAATTATTTTATTCTTTCAAGGTTTGGTGCATATTTATCTATTTATTTATTAATTTAAATACTGCAAATAGAAAAGGATTTTTTAATGCAATCTCTACTTTACTCTCAATTACCTCTGTTATCAATTTCTCTTCAGTTACTGATGTGTCCAGTTAGTCTTCTCTCTCTGTCCAATTTCTGTGACAAAATGCTATAATATACTTCTTCTCTTTGCACACCTTCTCTGCCCTCTAAATTGTTTAAATTGTTGGATAGTGTTTCTTGGCAGCAGTCATTAACAGCAGTCAAAATTTTATAACCTTTTCTTATAATTACAAATTGTGCCATGAAGGTAGCAATTGAGAAAAGTGCTTTTAAATTCATCCTGTAAACTAAGTAGTGGTTATATCAGAAGTATAATCCAGAAGTAAAAAAATGGGATTTCTTGTCTCTGTTAATCTCAGTCTTATGGAAAATTTGGATTTTTCAAATCCATTTTTCCATTGCTGTTTAGAGGCATAAGCAAACTCTTTCTAAAAGACATACTGTTTATTAATTTGATAGCTGAATTTGCCTCTTTTTTTTAACATTAGAATGAGAATTGTGGTCAACAGCTAATTCTTGATTAATTAATTTAGAATTATTTTGTTTTCCTCCAGAAGTAATTAAGAGTTTAACCAGAACAGTGGTATTATTAACTAGTAAATGACACAAACCACTTTAAAATTAAAAATCCTTTCTCATGAAAGTATGTAAAAATATTTTGACAATTACTTTTGTGTAGCAATACAGTGACTAGTAAGAATAAATTTTCAGCCATGTTGATTTATTTTGCATGTGCTCTTTTTGGAAGAATGGGCAAGACACACAGACACTGTTAAAACTGGGGGACTTATGTTGAAATGTCAGCTGAGGGGGCTGGGAGGTGAGGCTTTGCAGTTTTCAGTCTTTCCTTGAATTGACTGTAAGGCCCAATGATATTGACAACTTTCCAAATTTTGTACCTACAATAAAATCTATAGTAAATTTGCACCAGATGTCTTCACTAGTCAAGAAAGATTTGTCCAAGGAGATTGTGCTTGTGTTTTTTGCCAAATTTTAGTTGGTTGCATAATAATAATAATAATTATAATAATAATAATAATAGTAAAAAAGTTAATCTTTTCAACAATGAGAAACTTACAGGAAATAAGGAAATTTAATATTGTAATTTAATTTCATGCTATAGCTTTTATTCTTGATTTGATACCATAAAAATACATTGAACACTTCTAATTTCATTCAAGGTGATAAATCATCTGTGCTTCAGGAAGAATGCAGGTAGCATATGTTAAGGGGAATATTTCTGGCATCTGTGCCTTCTTCTATGATTGAACAAGCTGGACTGTGTTCTCCAAAGCCTGCTGAACTCCTTCCAGGGTTTTGAAAGGTTCTCAAAGAAGTTATTCAAAGAAATCGAATTTCAGTTCTGTTATCAAACACAGAAAAAAATGAATCTCAGTTGATTAAATATGCATATTTAGATTGCAGATTAAGTTCTACATTACTTCACACCTCATGCTAATTTGTTATGCAGTGTTGCAGTGCCTTCTCAGACAGTTTATTTCCATGCTTGCCTTAGCCATGGAGGAAACACATCTGGCTCTCTCTCACCTTTTGCTGGCAAATATGCTGTTGAAACTTAGTGTTACTACATTGCTAAAGACAAGCTGAGACGAAGTGCAAGAAGGTTCTGTGTGCTGCGATATGCAGGAAGCCAGGCAGCCATCTCCTTCCTCTAAGAACTTGTATCTATGAAAAGCTTTAAACAAATATAACCTAAGATTTCTTTGTCGTTCATCCATCATGGTCAACTCTTTCATTTGCAATACACTCACAAAATGTTTTCCTTGTCTCCTATTATTGTCCTAAATAATGACAAACCACTGTCATATACAAGGTGATGATCTTTGCATCCCAGTAATGTAACAGCCATGCTTCATTTTTATCTCAGTATTCCCAGGTCTGGTTTCCAACCTTAGAAAGAGCAACTGAACAAGTTATTATGTTTCCCAATGGCTTTTCATTTTAAGTCTGAAATGGAAGACAATTTTCACTTCTGACAATCTAGTGCACATGAATCACTTACGTTAGAGAAAGCTTGCAGTGTGGGCATGGTAACATGAAATAACTCATTTTCCTATTCATCCAGTGAGCTCCATCCAGCCACAAAACAAAAACAAACAAACACAAAAAGAGAGAGACGACAATTATTTTTCTTTTGAGTCATTTAGATTTAGCATTCATTTTGCCTGAAGTGAAATTGAAAGGCTGGGGAATCTTCAGCTAGTTAAAAGAAATCCTTTTGGAACTAATCCATGTCTGTTTTGAAGTCAGCGATAGTTTTTCTAGTCCACTTCATTGATGCTAGATCAAATAGCTATAAGTGGTGGTTTGTCTGTTTTCTCACTAGGAATTGAATCTGCAAGTGAACATTTGGCCTCACTAAATTTCATAATTTCATCCATTTATTTTTTTAAATTTTATTCAGTCCAGAATTTCACCCATTACATTTGAAAATAAATCAAATCCCAGCAGCTTCCTACGGCCTGAAGTCAATGTGATCTGAGGTAGGAGCAAAGATATTCAGGATTGTGTATATTTAAATATTGCCACACTTCTAAAAGCAGTCAGATGTTTCAGAAAAAAGTTCATGGGCAATCACAGGACAGCAGGTAGGCAGCCACATAAATGAAGCATAATTGGCTGACTACAAATTTTAGTCAATAGCAAAATGTTTGATAAGGTGACCTTTTAAATTAACCTGCTTTAAAGATGCAATCTTTCTGAATAGACAGACACAAAGAAGCCTATTAGCAACAGGTAAGTTGAAAAGAAAAGCCATCAATCAGATTTGATGATAAAAAAGGTCAATTTTCAAATAGCCCATTTAACCACTGAAGCCTTTTGCTTTAGCAGGAACAATTGCTTAATCAACACTACTTAGCTTCAGTAGTTAAACCTGTTCGAACAGAATGTGGTCATCTTGCTTGTTCAACTATAGTTCATACCAAAGGAGGAGATTACAGATCCTTTTTCTGCTGTTCCTTCAACTTGTTTTAAAAAGCTGTTCTTAAAAATGAATTCTGTAGTCTGTGCTCACAAGCTAGAAGAGCAATCCAGTGCGGCCAAAATGACTGCACAGCAATATCTAGAGTTCAAATGGAAATAGACATTGATACCTAGTCAACCAGTGACTCACTTTAAACATATGACATTCACTTTAGAAATCATTCAAAATCTCTCTCAAAATGCTGAGAATTGTTGCACAAGTTAAAAAGGTCACAATCAAGAGGCAACTATACCATTTATCCTGGGGTGGGGAGGGTTCACCATCACCTCTGTATGTGACAAGGTTCCATCTGCTGCACATAAGGATTATTTATTTAAGTTTTGTACACACAATCTCCTTTACTCAGTCAATGTTAGGATATAACACTGTATAAAATATCCTAGAGATTCAATAGCAAGATCTAAATACAGACAAGAAGAACTAGTTCTTAATTTCTCTTATGCATTCGTAGAAGTCTAAAGGATACAAGACAATCTAATCCTAAAAAGTTTGTTATTATCTTACTTTACCAGGTGGAATTTAATTTAAATGCATTTTTTTTCATGTCAGAAGGCCTCTTCTGATTTCATTTTTAACTGAAACACAAAGAAGGGTGTTAAGGTACAGACTTGTCTACAGGTGACTAGCACAGGAAAAGCCTTCCTTTCCATTGCACTGGCTCTTTGGAAATTTTTGGTGTACACAGCCTTGCCTTTCTAGCACTAGATTTTCTTAAAATGCATTTCATTTTATATGGATGTAGAACTGTGAAATAGGTAATAATTTCATTTTACCATAACAATGAAATACTTTTATGTTAGGTGGAGTGAATTCAGTGAGCAGACAGACTAGCACATCTCCCAGCTTTCATCAGGAAAAGCAGCAGAGATTCAGGGTAGTCACTCTACTGTAGGAATGACAGTTCTGCTTCTCATATTAATCTCACTTTTTAAAATCTCTGAGACAGAAGTTGACAGTTTTAAGACAACAAAGAGAAAAAAAAGGGGGGGGAAGAATAAGAAGAAAAGACAATTTGTCAGTCTTTACATGAAACATTGCTTTTTACTCATTTCTGCCCTCTAAACGTGAAAGATCTTGTTGGTGTCCCCAATTAAATGTAGGAGATCAAAGAATCAGTGATATATAACCTGCTGTCTGTCTAGCAGTATTTCAAAAGAGGGATCAACTGAAAATTATAGAAAAAAGTGCCAAAAGTTGCTAGAATGTAGCCTTTTTTTTTGCTTTTGCTTTTTAGAGAAACAAGAGGGAAATTGCAGGCGATCTTTCCTGACTGTTTCCTGTTATCACACAATTATGTAGGTATCAAATGGAGCATTAATTTACATGAGGTAGAAACACAAGGAATGCAAAGTTCAAAAAATATTTGTGTCAGAAATATCAAATTATTATTTGTCTTCCCTGGCATCCATAACAATATACTAGGTGCTCTATGTGGTCTATATGACCATATTTCTGAAGAATTTTACTTAGAAGAGTGAAAAATTTTGATTTTCAGATATTTTAAATCAATAATAGGGAAAAAAAAGTATGAAATATTATGAATTTCCTGTCTTTTCCTCCTACATTTGCCCTTTAAATTCACCCTTTCCAGTTAGTTGAGTCCAAAAGGCTGAGAAAATAGATGAAGAAAGAATAAATGGAGAAAAAGGAGAATTATAGAGATGAGGATTGCTCTTTTTAACAACACTGTCTCCCCCCCAAAAAAGTTGGAATAATATATTTTTGCTGTAAGTGTGGGTTTTTGTTAAGATTTACTAATGCAAAAAAAAAATCTGCTGATTTTCTTTGAGCTTTTTTCTTCTTCTCTTTGACTATCCACATAAAAACAGGTTATCTGTAAAGATCTGTGATAATTTGGTGGACTTACTCCTTGCCTGATTCTGTTACGGCATAGAGTCAGAACTGGTAGAATTTAAGTGCCATTCTCATTCCCTGGTGAAGAGGAGATACCTCTGTGACTGATATCAAAGCATTGTGACACGGATTTTAGTGGCCTAGAACTCAGTTTCTGATTTTTGGTGGAAGTTTTGATACTAAGCTTGAGCTCTTCACATATCTTCATAGCTTTAGTGCTGCAATTCTACCTCTTTCACGCTGTTGCTAAAATAAACTCAAACATACCACTAATGCAAGATCTAGCTGTAACTTTGCCTATGGGAGGAATGTATTACTCAGACTTTGTGTTCTTTGCACTCCTCAAATGGATGATGTGTGAGTTTGAAAGGCTCTTTGATGCCAGAGATACTCCGCTATCCCCCTTGTGTAAGCTTCTTTGAGATTTCCAGATGAAAAGTGCTATAAAAGTTCTAAATGGTATTGCTGTTATTATTTATTATATATTAAGCTAGAGTAAACGGCACATTACTTTTTTATGTTTATGCTTGGAAAGGGGAATGTATAGATAATTCATATTTGATAATGTAAGTATTTGGAACATTTGCTCTATGCCCTACCATCTGTTTCCATTATTAAAGCCAAGAGAGTATTTTACATGGGCAGAAACAGAACAAGGATGGCAAATTCATTTCGATGTTGTATGCATTGAATCAGGGATGTTTCTCTGTTAACTTTCTAGTTTTCATACTTCATCCAGATGTAATTGTCTGCTTTTTGTTTTCAGTACCTTTTTGCCAGTCGCTAATTGTGCACATCACTGAGTTGTGAGAAATTTAATAGTTTCATAAACTTTATTGCAATGTCTCTATAAACATCTCAAAATCTAAAATTACAAATAATTGCTTCTCATTAGCAACGGCCTATAAACATTTTATTGGTTTACCAATACTGAATCTGTATAAATAATATGTGCAGGACCAGAGGAAATAGCCTTCATACTATTAAACACACCCTGGACTATGAAAAGCAAAATGCATGACAGCAAAAAAAAGTAAAAATCCAACGTGAAGAGCCACAATGAAATTTCTTACTTTTAAACAGAACTCCCAAGGAATTAACTGAGATATTTAGCATAAGCATTTAAGGGATAATGAACTCCATAGACATACAACAACAGATTTCTGGCAAAGACATTATTTGCTGATTTCAACTTTTTTCAGATTGCCTGTCATGGCCACATTTGCCTTCAGTTTTAAATTCAATAAAAAATTCTTCAAAGATAACTGTAGAATATGTTAATGCCTTGTACAAAACGAGTCTTCACCTTCAGTGTGGTGCCTGGCCACTAAAATTATATTAATTGCAGTATTAATTGCTGCAGTCTTAGAAGCCTGCTAGATAATTGTAATTAAGTACAACTCAAAGGTTGAAATCTTCTAAACTGAAATCTGATCTCGGGTTCCACAAACTGACTGTGGTCACTGTCAAGCATGACACGCATTACACATGAGTGGTATTCAAATAAAGCCTGACATTTCCAAGAAATAATGTGTTGTAAAGTGTTTCTCATAAGAGAATCCATAGCACCAGCCACATACAGAAATCTGGCATAAATTTAGGTTTCAAGGCCTTAATATTCAGACAGGCACTATATGAAAACGTATCAGAAAGTAATAAACAGTAAGAGCCATAAGGCTCTTACCTGTAAGGAAGAACCTGGCTAACCTGTAAGGAAAACTCCTTGAGTTAGTCTCTGTGCTAGTTTCGGTTTGATGCCTTAGGTTTTAACTTTTATATTTCTCAAATTCTGTTTCGCTTAGTGTGTAGCTCTGAAGTTTCTTGTAGCTTGCCAGCTGCTCTCCTAGGCCAGATAGACACAACAAAGCTCCTGTGAGCTTGCTATTCAAGGACACTCAGGCTATCCTAGGTCCAAAGGTGTAAACTAGGGCCGCGAGAGAGGTGGAAAAATTGAAGAAGTTACATCATTAGCTAAAGTTTTAATTGGTGAATTTATGCTGATATGCAAATGGACCAAACCTATAAAAGTATGAAGAACTCGTGACTTGTCGTCCATCTTGGGGTCTATCTTGGGTGTAGCCTCTGGCTCCCCAGGGTGTACCTTTGAAGGCCTTTCAAATAAATACCTACCTTTATTCCCTTACTCTTGTCTAGCCTCTGTTTCTAGGTAGCCACCCGAGGCATCAGGTTAGGAAAAAGAAAATTTTCTTCCTGGTAGCTGGTATGGGGCTGTGGTTGGATTTGTGCTGAAAACAGTGTCAATAACACAGGGATGTTTTTGTTATTGCTGAGCAATGCTTGCACAGAACCAAAGCCTTTTCTGCTCCTCACACTGCCACGCTGTCAAGGAAGTAGGGGGTGGTGCATGGGAAGTTGGGAGGAGACACAGCTGAGACAGCTGACCCCAACTGACCAAAGAGATATTCCAGACCCTGTAGTGTCACACTCAGCACATAAAACTGGGAAAGAAGAAGGAAGGGGGGGATGTTCAAAGCGATGGTGTTTCTCTTGCCAAGTCACCATTATGTGTGATGGAGCAATGCTTTCCTGGGTATGGCTGAACACCTGCCTGTCCATGGGAAGCAGTGAATGAATTCCTTGTTTTGCTTTGTGTGTGTGGCTTTTGCTTTCCCTACTAAACTTTTTCTTAACCCGTGAGTTTTCTCACTTTTACTCTTCTGATTGTCTCCCCCATCCCACCAGGAGAGTGTGAGTGAATGGCTGCAAGGAGCTTAGTTTTCAACAGAGGTTAAGCCACAAGTCTCCAAAAATGAGAAGGTAGCACCTAAGTTAAATGATTTTCAAAAGTTCAGAGCCTCAAGAGGCCTTCCAGAAGGCAAAAGAAATAGGCTTTTTTAGTTCACAGGTTTCAGCTTTGTTTTGTTTGATGACTAAAAACCAATATTTTAGGATTGTTGTTGATTGCAGGCAGAATTGCTCAAGTGCAATTTTTAAATGCCTTATATAATAAGACTATGAAATTATTCCACACATGGATTGTTTAAAACAGCTGCAGTAAGTGCCTGAAATTATTTCATCTAGTACAATGCCATTTTAACTACTTTTTTAAATTTAGAAAAATGTATGCAATTAAGGTGCAATTACCGAAAAATGAAAGTGCCAGTGTAATTAAAATACATTAAATGTATAAATATGTCCAAAATTCCTTCTGATTTATTTGTCTGCTTCTATACTCTGAATTGTTTTTTCGAGATAATTTCTTTCACATGTATTTTAGGAAGCTTAGCTGGTGGAAAACATTTCCAATATGTCAAAATCATTTAATATCTTTCCCAAAATAGTTAAATTAGCATTTATTTTAAAATCAAATTAGACATAACATCAAAAAAAGCTGTAATACTAGATCAGATTGTGGAAGTAGCAGTCCTGATAGCTAATGTTCAATTAAACCAAGAACAAACTCACTCAGCATTACTTTCAGCAGAAAGACACTCCTAATTCTGCCTCGCTACAACTGAAGAGGGTTGAACTGTTTACTTAAGAACAGGAATGAAAAACTTAGAAATTGAAAACTTAAAAGAAATGTGTCCACCTTCTCTCATAGTGCTTGACATCCAGGAAAATTGACATGCAGCAACTTTATGACTGATAAAAGAAAAGACATTCTCTCACAAGCAGCTTTGGGAACTAATTGCCTGAATGTATCACCAAAGCCAAGAGCTTATCAGGGTTGGAAACTGGATTTAACATTTACACAGATAACAAGAATATACAAACCTGTAATAGTAGAATTAAGTGTTTGACCGTGCACCAGCTGGATTGAATGGGTTTTCTAGGACTTCAGTGGTGTGACATCCGGACTGGAAAAGAGAATTTTAGAAAGGAAGAAACCTTCTTGCTTCAGAATATAAGAAAGGCTTTAACAATCAGAGATTAGGAAAATATTTTTCTGACAATGAATCCTGTAACTTTGTGATGGATATTTCTTCTCTTTTGTATTAATTTGGGAGTGAATTAGTCTTTGTCTTCCTTTTTAGGAGTAAGCCTAAAAGATCTATCAAAATTGTCATCAATAAAATGTAAGTCAGTCACAAATAGAATGGATCCAGCCTACTTAATATTAAAGTACTATTGAAAATAGTAACCAGTATATGCTGAGAAAAATTAAAATACAGGGACTTCATGTTGTATTTAAAAGAGTATTGTACATCAACTCGAGTCCAATGGAAAGCAAATAATTTCAAGGAAATTCAGTGTATCTAGCAGGTAATATATACTATGTATATTTCTGCAGTAGCTTTAGAAATTGCTCTTATTTTTGACTGAATAGCAGAATTAATACTGCATATTCAGATGAAACTTGCAGAGATGATCAGTGCATGCTTTACAGCTAACCTCAGCAGTCTCACCTACCCTTTCATTGGAGAGTCCATAGTGTCATTATGCCAGTAATTAGATATGCAAGTATGGGTTTAACTCCAGAGAACTTTAAATTGTTTTTTAATTTCCACTGTGAAATATTGCCTTAGTGTTACTTCCAAGTCTAACCTATAAAAAGAAAAGAATCATGAAATCATCCTAAACAACAATAAATTTCCTATTTCTCTTTCTGATCTAATGTTTTCTTGGCATGCCAAAATGTACACAAACAAGCAATTGCAAAGCAGAAATTATTCCTTCTGGATTATTCTGAAAATTAATTTGAAAATAATTTTCTGACAGTTACTACTCCTAGATATCAGAATTATGACACTAAGTATGAGTGAGAAAATCTGGATTTCTCTATGGAGAGAAAAAGAAAAGGTTTAATGTTGTAAATGATTTTTTTAGTGATCAAGCACATATAAGAACATACTTTCATTTTGTAACATTTGTTTATAATGAATACATCCTATCCATGCACACACAATTGAGTATCTACACTTTACGTGTTCACTTGAAGTCAGCTACCAATAAGCCATGGCTGAATTATTCACAATAAAAAACATTGTCTAAAATGACGACTCTCCCTAAACATTTAAAGTAAGTTAGACAGAAGTTTTAAATTAAAAATAACTTAGTCTTTAAATATTCTTAATACTACAGAAACATGATTTTTGCCTAGGAAGGTTGATGATTGGATCTGCAAGTGAAGTTTAAAGAAACTTTGAAACTGGGAAAATATATGTATATTTGTGTTAGATGGTACACTCAGACAGTGGTTTTTTACATATAAAGAAAAAATTTTACTTTTTTGGACACCAGCTGTTTCCTAGCAAAGCAAGACACTATTACGCTTTGAATTAATCATAAACAGTTACATATAGCAGCATAAACTGTTCTTTAGTTTCTTCACAGAAAAGGTGTAACAATTTCACTTTCAAGCTTGGAGAGTAATTTCTAGTGCTACTTTTAACATTGTGACTGATGCCTAGAGTGGGTACCTAGAAACAGAGACTAGACAGGAATAAGGGAATAAAGGTAGGTATTTATTCGAAAGGTCTTCAAAGGTACACCCTGGGGAGCCAAAGGCTACATCCAAGATGGACCCCAAGATGGACAACGAGTCACGAGTTCTTCACACTGTTATAGGTTTGGTTCATTTGCATATCAGGGTTAATTCTCCAATTAAAGCTTCAGTTAATGATGTAATTTTTCCAAGCTCACTCCCCTTCTAAAGATATTAGTTTACACATTTTGGGCCTAGGACAGTCTGGGTGTCCTTGGAGAGCAGGCTTGAGAAGCTTTGTTTTGTTTATCTAGCATAAGAGAACAGCTAATAGGCTACAAGAAACTTCAGAGTTACACACTAAGCAGTACAGGATTTGAAAAAATATAAAAGTTAAAACCTAAGGCATCATGACTGAAACTTAAGACTACAGAAGATTGCTGCTGGATATGCTTGTTGCTATTAAATCATTTAAGCATTTTTAGTATTGTTGCTGATGATTCTGACCTCCCACTCCTTGAAATTTATTGAACTTGGATAGATTCACAGGAAATTTTTTTCTAAAAAAAGACATCATTTTTTATTATATTTGGATAGACATAGTAACGCAGATGTTATCTGAAATGCATTCTGGATATTAAAGGTAGTATTGGGAATCTTCTCATTTCACACCAGAAGTTTAAATATTACTCATGTATCATAGAGAATTTCAAGTGTCATTGTAATGTGAACAGTACTGCACAAATAGATCACCCTGGCATGCATATTCGAGTTCAGAAGAGAATCATTAACTTGTCCTAAAAAGCATGTTATTAAGTTAAAGAAAATGCATCTATCAGCTTCATGGGTTTTTGGTGAGATGAGGGGGAAGTGCAGTGGTGGATTGTAGGTGCAAAGCAGTAGCAATCCCTAGTCTTTTCTACTTTGTTTGGAATTATTTATATTAGATGATCATCAACATTTTTTCTCAAGGCAGCCTCTCCTGGCAACAGTAAGAGTCACATTTTTCCCGTAAACATTAGACAAGACCTTTATGTATATTAAATTAATTTCAGTTCCAGGATCTCATTAAGATTCCAGATAATTGATAAAAATTTCAGATAAAATCCATTTCTCATTTAATCTGATTTTAAATAGATGCAAACCATGATATTAAAAATTAAAAATTTGCTTTTATTTTCTGTACTTTTAACAAAATCTGCTTGTTATCATGGCCTTTGTGGTAATAACAGAACAATGCTCTGTAACCTTGTTATAAACATACTGCATTATTGCATCATAAATAATTCATAAGAATGAATCATATGAATTATAGAACCATAGAAAATTAAGGGTCGGACGGGACCTTGAAGATCATCTATTCCCAACCCCTCCTGCCATGGGCAGGGACACCTCCCACCAGACCAGGTTGCTCGAGGACTTGTCCAGCTTGGCCTTGAATACTGTCAGGCTTGGGGCATCCACAACTTCCTGGGCAACCTGTTGCAGTGACTCACCACTCTCACAGTAAAAAATTTCTCCCTAATGTTGAACGTAAATTTCTCTTTCAGTTTGTACCCATTACTCCTCGTCCTATTACTACCACTCCTGACAAAGAGGCCCTGTTCGTATTCCTGGTAGGTCCCTTTTGGAGGGATCTCCACACAACTTTCTCTTCTCCGGGCTGAACAGCCCCAACTTTGCTTGTCTCCATGGGGGAGGTGCTCCAGTCCTCTTATCAACTTTGTGGCCCTTCTTTGGACTTGCTCCAACAGTTCCATGTCCTTTTTAAGCTGAGGACTCCAGAGCTGGAAGCAGCACTCCTGATGGGGTCTCAGATGAACAGAGTAGAGGGGGAGAATAATCTTGGAACTGCTGGCCGCACAGCTTTGGGTGCAGCCCAGGATTCTATTGGCTTTCTGGGCTGTGAGCATACACTGTTGGCTCATGTTGAGTTTTTCATCAGCCATCTGCCCCAAGTCCTTCTCCACAGGGTTGCTCTCAGCCCAGGTGTAGGACCTTACTTTGTTGAACCTCAGGAGGTTTGCACAGTCCCACCTCTCCAGCCTGTCCAGTCCCTCTGGTTGCCATCCCTTCCCACCAGCTGTCAACCGCCCCACACGGCTTGGTGTTGTCAGTGAATTTGCTGAGGGTGCCCTCAATCCCATGTTACCAATGTCCATGTTACCAACAAGATGTTGACCAGTATTAGCCCCAGGACCAACCCCTGAGGGACACCATGTGAGAGGTAACAATGAATGGATGGTACATAATCAGGTTGACTGTAGGACAATGAACTAAAAAAGTACAGAGCAAAAAAACCACAACACACCACCAGATCAAAACCTTCCAAAAAAAGAGAAGAATCTAAGTTTTATATATTGGTGACTATCAACTCAGTTTGACTAGAATGGAAAGAATCACAGCTATGAATGAACAGAGCAGAAGTCTTTGAAGACTTGCACATTCACAATGAAAATTACACAAAGGACCACTAATTATTACTTTGCAAAATGGATTATACAGGGTAAGAAGATACTATAGTTTTCATATGATTACTGCTACAGATAATGTAGGCAGCAAGATGAGAAAGGTTTCATTAAAGTTGCATGCTTATTCTCTATTTCACTTTTAAACTCTGGTTCACACAAATTTTCCACAAGATTTTCTTTGTAGAATTTTTCATTTTACATGAGAACTATGCTATATTAATACCTTTATTCTAAGGAGTCACATTTGTGTCAGGGATATCAACAGTATAGTTCAGTATTGTGGGGTATTCTCATCCATTAATTGTATTTCATTTTTTCTAAGAGACAGACTACATGAGCCTGGTTGTTCTGAAGAAGAGAAAGGATAATATTTTAACTGATAGTATTGCTAAGCCACTCTTCATCATCTTTGAAAGGTCATGGAAAACAGGAGAGGTACCTGAGGACTGGAGGAAAGCCGGTGTCACTCTAGTCTTCAAAAAGGCAAGAAGGAGGACCCAGGGAACTACAGACCAGTCAGCCTCACCTCCATCCCGGGAAAGGTAATGAAACAGCTCATGCTGGATGTCATCTCTAAGCACGTGGAAGACAAGAAGGTTATTGGGAGTAGTGGACATGGATTTTCTAAAGGAAAATCCTGCTTGACTAATCTGGTGGCCTCCTATGGTGAAATGACTGGCTAGATGAGGGAAGAACAGTGGATATGGTCTATTTGGTCTTCAGCAAGGCTTTTAACGTTGTCTGCCATAACATCCTCAAGGGTAACCTAGGGAAGTGTGAGCTGGTTGAGTGAGTGCTGAGGTGGATTGAGAACTGGCTGAATGGCAGAGCTCAGAGGGCTGAGATCAGTGGCACAGGGCCTACTTGGAACCCTTTAGCTAGCACTGCTCCCCAGGAGACAGCACTGGGTCCAGTCTTGTTTAACTTATTTATCAATGACCTGGATGAAGGGACAGAGGGCCTCCTCAGCAAGTCTGCTGGAAGGAGTATCTGACACACCAGCAGGCTGTTCTGACATTCTGTGAGACCTGGACAGGCCAGAGAGCTGGGTGGAGAGGAACATAATGAAATGCACCAAAGGCAAATGCAGGGGCCTGGACCAGGACAGGCTGGAGGCAAACCTGCTGGAAAAGCTGAGGGAGTTCAACCTGTTTAGCCCAGAGAAGACAGAGTGGAGACCTCACCAATACAAGCAAATATCAGGTCAGGTGGCAGGAGAATGGGAACAGGCTGTTTTCAGTGATGCTCATTAACGGGATAAGAGGCAACAGGCACAAACTGAAACATGGGAAGTTCCAGCTGAATATGAGGAAAAACTTACTTACTCTGAAGGTGACAGAACATTGAAACAGGTTTCCAGATAGGCTGAGGTGTCTTCTTCTCTAGACGTATTCAAAACCTGCCTGGATATGAACATCTGCAACCTGATCTAGGCCAATCTGCTACAGCAGGGGGATTGGACTAGATGATCTCCAGATGTCCCTTCCAACCCCAAACCTTCTGTGACTCTGTGACTTCATTTTCTTTCACAATTTTGGTTATGCTGAGCACAACTTGACAGCACCTGAGGCTTAGATTGACTATAAATTGAAAGTACCCAGTAAGGTTTATATTCACAAAGTGGCAGTCTAGAAGATCTCACAGGACTTTGCAGTTAAGATTCTCTATTCTTAAATCAAATACAGTGGTTTATAGACCAGAAGTCAATATTAGTCTTCACCCAAATGCCACTGTCCATTGCAAACATTGATAAGTAAATATTTACAGCAGAATGATGAAGTGGAGTAAGACTTTTGAAGTTCAAGACTTTTTACCTTTTACTTCTATATAGAATTGATTTTATTTTTATTTTTAAACCACCAAAGAAGCCTTTCATCTCTTTATTAGGAAGAGAGAGTGTTTTCAGTGTTATGTTGTTTAAGGAAGAATGCCAAAGGATAGAAATCTAAAAAGCAAGTCAGAACCTTTGAAGGAGTCTGTCATTTTCTCATAAATTCTGCCTTGAGTGCAAGTGCAAAACAGAATCACAGAAAAAGAAGAGCTTTAATTCTCCCTGTAGACTAGGGATTTTGACCTAAAACAAGATTGGATCCTTCTGCTCCTTGTGGAAAGATGACTGGGGGTAAAATCAGATGAAACTAAGAAGTTATATTCACATCCTAACAAAAGTTATAACAGTACAGAAATTATAGGATAAAATGTAGCTGCTACTCCCTGTGTGGAACACAGTTGGTGTGCTCCGTGATGATCCCCCATACAACAGTAAGCATCTGCTAAGGGAGAAGAAATGGAGAGTGGAGCAGAGGGCAGATACTGTGTTGTGTCCAGACTCATGGAAATTCTTTCAGGGAAGGGAACTTGATGGTACTTTGCAGCTGATAAACCACATAGCACCTGTCAACCAGCAGAGGGAGAAGATGCCCTGCTGCTGAGCCAACAATTGTGATGAAATCTCTCTCCTTAGATGAACTTGGTTCATTATAGCCTAATTGTAATATTAACACACACATCCATCCATCCCAAAGTTGCCCACCTCCAAGGTATGACCATCCCTCACTGGGCATGTGCTCTATGTTTTTTTAATGGTATCTTTAAAAGCGAAATGAGAGAGTTTTACACCAATCAGTGACAATGGTAGGCAGGACTAGAGTCACTCAAGCTCCACCTAAACATATAGAAACAGTATAAAAAAAGGTCAAGAATGGAGGAAAAAGTTAGAGAAAACTCCATCATAACTGCTGGGATCAGTCAAAAGGCTGAACCTGCCTTCTCCTCCATAGAGAGGCCTATTGGGTAAGAACTGTGCTCTGTGCATACTGAGAACTTTTGTTGAGGATTCAAGACAGTCATTTGAATATGTTTCTGCAGTCAGATACTGTCACCGGCAATCCTTGAAACTTAACCTGTCACAATGATATATTAATAAAGAGTGTTATGCTGTAAAGTGTTGGCAAGTTCTTCACGGGTACTGGCTGTTGCTGGAAGTGGGTGACATTCTCGAATAAAGTGTAGGACCTGCTGAGGGGTCATAAAGTGGGAAGATCTGCTGAGGGGCCTCCCTGTTGCTCTGTGTGTCCCTGAATAAGTCAGTCAAAATGCCTTTCAGTCCAGCAGCATTGCTCAGTGAAGGGTTCCCCTAAAGGGGTGCTGACAGACTGGTCAGGTACAAGAGTCTCAGCTTTTCTGGGGCACTGACAGACCCATCAAACATGAAGAGTTAAGGAAATCTCCTCCTTTTCACATGACAGCTCCATCTTCCTAAAAGAAGAATTTGACTGTGCACTCCTGTGCATTTCAGTTTGTCCAGTATGTCAAATGTTACATCAAGGTGGTGATTCACACTGCCACTGAAAAATGTAAGTTCCCATTCTCATTTATACACAGTGCTGTTTATTTCATATATATCCAATATATATATCATATATTGGATGTGAGTAAAAAAAGGAGAATAAATTTCTATAGATTCATGCATAAATGTTCATGGATATGTATATAGATGCACCTACATGCAAACCTGAATGTTTTAACTATAATATTTTCTGTCTTTTAAATTAAGCTTTTTTCTGTGATACTTAAAATTTGGAAAAAAAAAATCTATTTATTTAAAAAATCTATCTATTAAAAAAATCTATCTATTTAAAGTGAAGTGCACCTTTGAGTTTCCTTTCTTTTCCCTTAAAAATATATTTGCAACTTTCAGTCAGCTTTAGTCTTGACCAAAGTGTTTGACAGAGTTTTCAGCTAAATTTTTTCTTGTTATAAAATGCTGGATTCACATCTACACTGAAGGTAGGTGTCATGTATTGTTTATTTCCTGTCTTGTAGATGAGACACTTGAAAATAGAAAATACACAGGCTCAACAAACTAGCCATGTTTTCCCACTAAGAACTTTATCTTTGTCAGTGCAAACATAGATAAAAAAACATCAGAACTGAAATACAAATATTTCCTTACATTTGAGCTTCTGACTCAGTTCTCAGGTTCTCAGTTCAAATAATCATCTTCCAAGTTTTCCTGAGAAGCTTTTTAATGGCCTACTTTGAGACCACTTCTTTGAGTTTGTTATTTACCATTGTTTCTATCTTTTTAGGAACATAAGGTAAATTTCTGACTATTACCAAGTTGTTTTACTGAATTCGCTGTTACATAAAATTTTACATATTTGATGTCTGTTTACTTTAGTATTGTCTGTAGGATAGAAAGCTTTTCCTCTTGCTGAAAATGAAAGCAAAGAACATATTATTAGCTGAGCATGGATATTTTAATAGAGCTTTCAAGTCTTCATATATATTCAACAGTTTAGTTCCCAGAGGCTTTATTTTTAATTTATCTTTAATATGAATATGTTTCATTATTTTAAATGTTAGCAAGTATAGAGGGACCCATAAAGAAAAAAAAAATTAATACTGTTGTCCCCATCACAAAATTAGCAAGCATTTTCTGTTCTTCTTAGGTATTATCTTATATTCCATATGTGCAATAACTCAATGGGTAAAGCATTTGATTCTGCTTTTAATGATGGGGCTGAAAGACCACATCTCTTTCTTTTTAACTGGTAAGAGATACAGGGCATAATCCAACATTCATTACACAGCCCTCCTGATTTTGCTGGATTTTGGAATGTGTCTTAAGTGAACTATACATTCCCGATTCACTCAGGAAATTAGCCCCAAAACTACCGCACAAGACATGACCTCACCCTCATAATGAGCACCGGACAATTTGTTTCAGTAATGGGTATAATGGCAAAAAGCCAAGGAGGGTAGGGGAGAATCTTGTCTGTTATTTTTGTCAACCTAGGAATAATGTAAGCTTTGTACAACATACAAAGCATCACTTAGGAGCTGTGCCTAAACTGCTAAAGATGAACTCTGCTCTCTGCTATAGGCAGACAGCTCTCAGTGAGAACAGTGGGTGTAGTCTATGCATGTCTGAATTTAAAATTTCTCCTAGACAGTATTGTTTTGTAGAGGCTTTTTATCCCAGTGGATCCTCTCTCAAATTCTTTCCCTTTCATCTGATTGAATGGGACAATTTTTTTTTTTCTGTTAGTGCTTCAGTATCTTTACTTCAGTTTCTTAATCAAAGCATTTCAATTGTGAGTCCCTTCAGTCTGTGAGCACTTTGGGGCAAAGGTTGTTTTTCACTCTGCATTTAGTGCTCAGTAGCATATTGGTTTTTAGACCCATGGTATTCTAAATTTTAAATAATACGCAAAAACTTTATAAAGAAAACACAGATTGGGTAAAAATTGTGTACCTGAATCTGAATTACCTGGAACCATTCACTTCACTCTCTGGTGCCCAGCATGGAGAAGGCACAGATTTTTCTCATTTATATTTACTGACCATTGATATAAACAATTGCAGTTAATTGATATTTTCACAAAATACAATGTAGTCTTAGTTTTTGTAACGTCCTTCATACCTAGGGAAGATAGTTCAATTTAACATTGGAAATCAAGAGACACAATTTTGATGGTTGAAATCCATTCACCTCAGAAATACTGGATCATGAAAAGTGAGAGAGAATTTATGATTCATATTTCTGTTTGCAAAGACCATTTGACAAACTTAGATCTAAGATTTACATAAACAATTTTTGAGAAATGAGACATTAAGACTAATTATGACATTTTATAAAAGTAATTGACAATGATCTTAATGAGAAAGAAAATTTAGTATTTAATTAAATAGTTATTTTCTTGTTTTTATAATGTTATGCAACTGACATATGGATGTCAATGTTTCATCTACTCCTGAATGTGTACATTATAAATTCATATATACATACGTATATATACTGAGCCCAACAAAGCAGCATTTAAAGAAAAACAGTTTAAAATTTGTAAGATCAGAGAAAAGACAATAAAAAAGGAAAGTACAGAAGTGTTCAAAATAATGTATGATTGAGGGGCAGCAAATAAAATCATCTCCTCTAATAACTAGATGTGAGAGTTTATAGAACTGAAAGGCACCCCCTTTCAAATGAATAGAAAGAAAATAAATACATACACAATTCATCATTAGCTTGAGATAATTATTCCACAACTTGCCTTTTAGGTCAAGGCTCAGTAGGATTCCAATCATCCTAATATATTCATGGACAGCAAGAATAACTATGCTTAAAATAGAAAAGTCACAAAGTCAATGTAAATTAAAGCTTTAAACTGTCATTAGACATCTAGGATAAAGAAAAGCTTCTTCCATGTCAGTCCACAATCATACGTTAGTGCTTTTCCCTTTGTGAAATTGGTTATTGTCAGGAAAAAAATGCAGGTGACTGGACTCAAAAGTTTCCCTTCTGGCCTGGACTAAGAATTATTACAAAAGTGGCTCTTCCTGATGAAAATGATCTTAATTTTACTAAGAGTCATGAAAATACCTATTCATGGGTGTTTCATGTATAAAATCATAGAATCATAAAAGGGTTTGGGTTGGAAAAGACCTTAAAGATCATTTAGTATCAATTCCCATGCCATAGGCAGGGTTATCTTTCACAAAACCAGGTTGCTCACGGGCCTATCCTACCTGGCCTTGAATGCTTCCAGGGATGGGGCATCCACAACTTCTCTGGCCTGTCACCATCCTAACAGTAAAGGATTTCTTCCTTGTATCTTACCTAAACCTACTCTCTTCTAATTTAAAACCATCCCGCCTTGTCCTATCCCAACATTGGCCTTGTGAAAAACCTCTCTTCATCTTTCATTCAGGCTCCCTTCAGGTACTGGAAGGCAATGCTAAGGTCACCTTAAAACCTTCTCTTTTGCAGGTTGAACAATCGCAATTCTCTCAGCCTTCCCTTATAGGAGAGGTGCTCTATCCCCTTATCCTTCTTTAGACTCATCCAACATCTT
Organism: Rhagologus leucostigma; assembly: GCA_013397725.1. Taxonomy (NCBI): domain Eukaryota; kingdom Metazoa; phylum Chordata; class Aves; order Passeriformes; genus Rhagologus; species Rhagologus leucostigma. The sequence goes on along the minus strand of VZTD01000819.1, from coordinate 330,373 downwards.
GGTGTTCCTTCTTTAGACTCATTCCAACAGGTCCATGTCCTTCCTGTGCTGGGGACCCTAGAGCTGGATGCAGCACTTCAGGTGGGGTCTCACCAGAGTGGAGGGGCAGAATTATGTCCCTTAAATAGCTGGCCATGCTTCTTATGATTCAGCTCAGGATACAATTGGCTTTTTGGGCTGCAAGTGCACGTTACTGGCTCTTGTCCAGCCTCTTATCCACCAGCAAACCCAAGTTCTTCTCGCAGAGCTACTCTTGATCTTCTCATCCCCCAGCCTGGATTGATACTGGGGGTTGCCCCAAATCAGATGCAGCACTTTCTCTTGGTCTTGTTATACCTCATGAGATTCCCATGGGCCCACTTGAGCTTGTCCAGGTGTCTGTGGGTAGTATCCCACCCTTCAAGTGTGGCAACCACACTCTTCAGCTTGGTGTCATCTGCAATTTGCTGAGGGTGCACTCATTAATTCATTCATTACCCTTCATTAATTAATGTCATTAATTAAGATAATAAATAACACTGGTCCCAGTACAAACTCCTGAGGGACACCACTCATCACTGATGTCCATCAGGATTCTGAGCTGTTCACCACTACCCTCCGGATGCGACTGTCCACTTAAATCCTTATCCACCTGAAAGGAGTACTTCATGTCTAAGGTCCGCAAAATGCCTCTCAGTCCTTCTACATGCGTGTTGCTTTTGCTGAATGTCGTGGTTTAGGAATGGCACTCCCCAGTTTAGTGTCCCATGCCCCACTGAGACTATCCCAAATCAAATGCCATTTATTTGCTCTCCCCCTCTCTCTTCCCCCTTCCCCTTCTCCCTTCGGGAATGGACTTGAAAACTGGAAGCACAAAAAAGTGATAATCATGGACTGAGATAAGAAACAATTTACTGGAAAGAGAAGTGAGTTAAGAAAATAAACAGTAACAATATTAATTAAAAAAGCATACAAAAAGAGACAGTTCACATGCAAAAATGCTTACTGCAGATCCAGCAACAATGAACAATTGTTCCCTACACCACCATGCCCTTCTACTCACTGCAATGATGACCTGAGGTGGTATGGAATAACAATCTAGACATTCCCACAGGGGTCCCAGCACCTCCTGCTCACAGCTACCGTGAAAAAATTAACTCTGTATTGGCCGAAACCAGGCCATTGGATCATTCAATACAAGAACATTAAGAACGTTCCATGATGAGCCTTCTGTTTTCCTTGAAATTAAATTTTATTCATAATAAATGGGAATCTCTAAGGTTAAAACATTGCAAAGAAATAAGGAAAACAAAATCTTCACAGTTCAAGAAGGGTGGACAGACTGTGTGTACCTCGACATCAAGCTTTACTTCTTTTTTGTTTTCCCTTCTCATTTCTCTAGTCCATGTGAGCTCAGATCATGCCAGGCTGAAACTTTCAAAATACTCAGCCAATTAAGGTAATTCTTATGGTGTGTACTCATGGCAACTGTTGGTATAAGATACTGCAAAAGTTGTGTAAGTCAGCATGCCAAAAAGTAATTGGTGGCAGTATTCCAGAAAGAATTAAATTCACTGAATAGCTGTTAATAAGGTTTTTACTCAGGGGTATTTCTCTCTCATGCTCGGTGTTAGTAACCCTAACAACAGAGCTCTCTCTCGCGAATTAGTGAAATAGACTAGATAAAACAATATAAATGGAACATATAAAAATTTCTATTAAATGATACGAAGCTTAAAGACTTTCCCTAATGCCCTCATCAATTATAACAGAGCATTTCACATACACATAGGATGCAGAGGTTTTGATGAATCATATAAGCAATACATACATGTTTGCACATGTATGTACATGAATACATGAAAGAAGGAAGCTGCTTTTCTCTCTTATATCACAGTCATAGAAGTAATCCACATCATGAGGAAGAAGTCATGTACAAAATAGCAGTAGCGAATTACCAAAGACCCTATTCTTCATCTGCAGCATGGGAAGAAAAGATAGTTATATTATAGGGAGTGGCATGAAGTTCGCATGAAGTTCACATGAAGAGTATGGATTCTAGGAATTTTGGAAGTCCCCTGTAGTTCAGAGTTCTCCTTTTCACCCTGAAGATTGCTCATTAGGATTTGTAGCTATCCCCCACATGTTCATCTCAACATCATAACTACCTAACAACGGTCCTGAACTTTCTTGGCTTCAATCAAACAAAAAGGGATTAAAACCCATATATAAATAACTTCATTTGTGAAAGTGTTATACTCTCCTGACTCCATTACTCATGAAGCACCCACAAGCAGACTAAACTACTGCATATAGTAAGACCAACAATACTATAGATTTGGTTCAGGTTGATCTGAAAAAAATCTATTATGCTAACCATGGGTCCTCTGTAAAAACATTTTTCTGTAAAGCTTGAGTCAGTTCCCAGTGAAACTGTGCCAAAAGATATCTGGGAGGAACGTGTCAGCAAGTACTTAGAAGTAATCCTCACATCTTTCCTCCAGTAATTCATTTTGCAGTACCCTTTCCTGTCAAACTGGAGATGAAAAAATTGCCCCCTCTGCGCTGATGAGATTGATTTCTTTTACAGGCAGTGTTGTAACTAGTTTACGTAAAATGAAATGTATGTCACAAAAAATAAACCACACAGTGTCACTGAATAAAGGAGCAAAGTGTTTCTTTATACTGATGGCAAGACTTATTTTTGAGTAGGACAGAAATATCAAAAGAATGTTTTCTAATCTGCTGTTTAACACATTCTTGTCTGTTTGTCTGGCAATGCAAATAGCATGTTGTATTATAGCTAAATGGTATAAAATATTAAGACTTATTCTAAGATGGTCTAAACATATAGATTTTTATGTCTTGTGTCTTTCTGACGTGATATACAAATATCTCCACTTACATGCATCATCACTTATATCAATAATTTTCTCTATAAATGGTCCATCTATGGCACAAATACTACAAAACTCACCTAGCATGAATCACGGAGAAACATGTTAACCTCTTCATTTTAATGAATCTTTCTGTTTAAAACAGTGGTCACTTCAGAATTTCAGGAAAGTCAGAGAGGATTTCTGGTGTTCAATGACTAGGAGTGTCAGTAGGTCCACTCTACACAGAGAACTTAGGAAAGAAGAGAGAGATATTTTTGAACTGTTGAAGGAAATGTAGAAAACTGAACAAATAGTGTTATCAAATTTACATGTGCATCCCTCTGTTTATGAAAGTACTATTTTACTCTAAGTACTGCATAAAATCAAGATGGCAGGGAAAAATAATTGTGTACTAAATTATGCTTTGTTTGTAACACTGGCTTTATTCTGATTTCCATTTAAGTGAACTTTCCTTATGTCTTTTTTGAAAGAAATATGAGGAAGAAGAGGGATGCTACAGATTTACTTGAATCACTTGAGCAACCTACTTATCTACAGAATGAGACTTCAGCTTGTCTCTTCAACTTGTACTGCTGCAGGTGTTCCACTCTGTATGATCATGTAGTGCGCTGGGTCCTATTATTCAGTGGTTAAGAATAGGATGTAAATGAAACAGGGTATATTTACAGGACCTTCTGTTTTGTCTGGACTAGAAAAATATTTGATTAATCATAACAGCATGAACTTGAACATGTATCTCACAAATTGCAATCTTGATGACAATTCTGACTACTCAAGCTTGTCTTTCCCACATTTTGACTAAAATTTCTTCATGAATATGTTCAAAAGGAAGGCAAAGATAAAATAAAATTCTTACTTTCAACATTTCAACCAAAACTGCATGGTTCTGGGAAAAGATGGAATTCCGGTATGACGTTTTTTAATAGAACACATTATTTTCAAGTTGTTTTGGCAAGGTCACTGAAACATTCCTCTTGTGTTAGTGGTCCTTAAAAAAATTTGGTGAAGTGCTAGAAGTATGCTACATATTCTAATAGCAAATAAAGGCTGCTTCCTATCAAATGAAAGAATGTCAAAAATTGCAGGATATTCATGCGTGGAAAATCCCTCCATGTATTTGGGTGTCCTAATTTCTGAGAAAATGGCAACTGAGTTCGAATAATTTTCAATAAAAAGGGAAACCTTTTCATTGAATAACATCTGGTTCCTGGTTGGTACATGGGTCAGTATGTAGCTATGCTTTTTGCTAGAGTTTTCTACAAGCCTGACACCTATGAATAAGAATCAAACAAATTTTTCTGATAGACCATGTTAAAGAAACCTTTAAGCCTTGAAGTAATTCAGTGATCTTTTTTATAGCCTAACTTATAGCAAGTGGAGTATGACGCTGTGGGTGGACCTCAGTTTCTGGTTCTGTCTCTGGTTTCCTTGGAGACCTTCTGCAGGGCACTTCCTCATCCTTTGTGAATCATAGAATGATTTGGGTTCAAAGGGACCTTAAGGATCATCTCTTCTAGCATGTCTCAAGTAAAAGGACAAGACCAATTGGATATTACAAAAAAAATTCACTGAAAGAGTGGTTGGAATAAGTTGCCCAGGGGGGTGGTGGAGTTACTGTCTCTGGAAGTGTCCGAGAGACACTGGATGTGACACTTGGGGATATGGTTTAGGGGCAATTATGGTGGTCTGGGTTGACAGTTGTACTACATATCCTAAAAAGTCTCTTCCAACCTTCAGGATTCTGTGATCTATTTCCAAAATCCTCTGCCATGGAATGCGCACCTTCCACTAGACCAGGTTGCTCGAAGCCACAGCCACCCTTGCCTTAAACACTTCCAGGGATGGGACATCCACAACTTCTCTGACCAACTGTACCAGTGCCTCATCATCCTCACAGTAATGAATTTCTTCCTAATATCTAATCTAAGCCTACTCTCATTCAGTTTAAAAACATTTCACTTTGTCTTCTCACTGCATGCTCTTGTAAAATGTCCCACTCCATCTTTCTTGTAGGCTCCCTTCAGGTACTGGAACACTGCTGTAAGACCAGAGAGCCTTCTCCATGCTGCACAGCCTCAGCTCTCTCAGCCTGTCTTCGCAGGACAGGTGCTTCAATCCTTCTCTGGTCATCTTGGTGGACTCGTCTGGACTCACACAGGTCAGTGTTGGGGGCCCCAGAGCTGGGTGCAGCACTCCAGGTGAGGTGTCATGAGGGCAGAGTAGAAAGGCAGAATCACCTCTCTGGATCTGTTGGCCGTGCTTCTTTTGATGCAGCCAGGACACAGTTGACTTTCTGGTCTGCTAGTGCACATTGCCAGGTCATGTTGAGCTTCTCATCAACCAACAGCCCAAGTCCTCCTCCTTAGGGTTGCTTGACATCCAGGCACCTCCCAGCCTGTATCTCTGCTTGGGACTGTCCTGGCCCAGGTTCAGGACCTTGCACTTGGCCTTGTTGAACTTCATGTTCATGTTGTCATCAGTGGGACAAATTTAGTGTATTTAATCCTTAATTTCCTTGCCTTTTGTTAGTAGTGTGTGAAAAACAAACACCTTAGGAGTTCTGAAACAATCCTTCACCATTTCTGCCACGTTTCGTTCATTCTGTGTAAACCTTGTTGGATAATTCAGCTTCAGACACAAGACTTCCTGAAGCCCTCCATTTTGGCAGATGCATTTCTGGTGAATAAATAATTGTCTGAAACACATCACGCAGGTCCATTCTGATTTGCTTCTGTGTAAGAATCCAAAACTCAGTAAGGGAACAAGAAACTGTTCTGGGGATCTGACACAAACTGGGAACTATTGTAAGTCTTCAGGAAAAACTATTTTTAGTCAGATTTGAAAAAAAGAAAATTCTAGAAACAAGCACTCTGAATACTGGCAGAACATCCAGTGCTAACTGAACATTATTTTTTGATTCTTTGTTGCAAAGAAGTGAATGGAGTCCTGAAGAAAGACTGCTTGGTGACTGAAGTGGTTGATATTGGCTAACCCAAGGTGCATTTACAAACTATTTTACTTTGCAAATTCTTTACATACTATCTTTTCTTATTTGAAGACCTTCTCTGTTTGGTAACCTCATTTAACTTTATCAGCATTTGAGGAGCAATGCAATTGATCTGAAGACAACCCAACATCCTTCTCTGAGTGTTTTAAAGGATGCTGATAATGAAGTTTGGTAACACTAAGATTTCATCTCATTCTTTTTCTTTCCATTTGTAAAATTATCTTCTCTCTTATGCTTTATACTCATTTAGTCTGATTCTGTTTTTCTTTGCTCAACCTTGAAAATATATTTTTAATTTAATTAATGGAAACTAAAACCAAAATGTGAACTGATCTCTATTTTCATGATATGTATCTTCCATTTTAAGAAAAAACATTTTCAAAGAAGTTATGTGGTACAAATTCCTCTCTAGACAAATTTCATCCATCACTCACAATACTTTAAACTCCTTATTTTTAATGTTAATTTCAGGTAAAATGCGAACAGGAGGCAGTCATTCCTTTTTTAAAGCTCGAAGACTACTATTAAAAGAAACAAGAACTCCTGCCAACTCTTGGCCGCTCTACAAAAAGAAAGTCATTATGGACTAGAATGAGCTGCTTTTTACTGAAAAATTTTCCATTTATGCTGGCAGTTCCCTACAAGTAAATGCTTATAAACTGTGACCATGATGAGCAGTATGGTTTTCAGTCAGAGGCTGACAATTTTTATATAAATTATGATGACCAGCAGATGGTGCTATTGCAGGTGGCTATCTTACTGGTTTTGTTTAGTTGGGGTTTTTTTTCTGACAAAAACTGGCCATAAGCTCTTAAAAACTGCACTTATTGTCAGTCAAGCCCTGGTGTTTTTCAAAAACTGTGGATTTTCTTTCTGCTTAAGGCTGTATATCCAGTGGCATTGTTTTCTTAAAGATATATTATGGATTTTAGTCATATAAGCAACCTGATATTTTATGGTGCAAGGAAATTGCAGTATTTGCCTTGCTGGAATGGAGGGATAGTACTCAAGTAAAAATCAGCAATGTGCTCCTGCAAAGATACAATATTCTGGTTCCATATGGTCTAAACAGAGTATCTTGAAATTACTGTAATTGGAAGTGTTTCATTAAACTCTCTTAGGTATAGAAATGTAAAAAGGACTGTGCTTCCAAGCATATAGCATAAGTTTTCTCTAGACAAGCAAAACAGAAGTGTCTCAAGACAGGGGCATCATTAAAGCAATGACAGTCTTATATCAAAGGTACAAGGCTTTTTGTATGTTGGAGAAGAAATTGGTCATTACCTCCAGTAAAAGGTAGGGAAGAAAAGGAAGAGAAAGTGGACAAAGACTTAAATTTAAAAATATAATAAAAGCTACAATAAAAAGATGAAGTGACTTTTCTTGACTGATACCAAGAAAAATATAAGGCTTCCCCTTTGAATTTTATTTTCGGAACCAGTTTTCGCATTGAACAGAGATCTCTAAGTGCCTCTATGACCAGGCTGTTCGTACCCAGATACGGAACCAGTGGCACAAGATGTTCGGTGAAAGAAGGCAAGTATGAACTGTCTTTCTCTCAAGGTTGTTACGTAACCTTTTTGTTTTCTGCAACACAAAATATAAAATTAAAAGAAAAAAAAAAAAGAAAATAAACAAAAACTGAATGTAATCCGATCCAAACCCCCGGAATCTCTAGTCTCAGGCACCCCACTCAGCTTCCTGCCTGTCTCTGCATTTCTTTTTTTTTGTTTTGTTAGAGAACAATGTATAACCCAGAACAAACCATCTATGAAAATGATGGACCAAGATAACAGTGGAAAGCAAGACATTTATTTTCAATATTCCAAAGAAGACTTTTTATCCAAATCAGGCAATTTGGTAAATAATATAGAGTGCTAATAATTTCAATTGATCATAATAGTTGGAAATTTATATGCAAAAAATTAAGGAAATTTTTCTAATTTCCTTTTAAAAAAAAAAAATTAAATGTAGCCTGGTTTATCCCAATCTTTGGTCTCTCTTCTTAGACAACCAGAGAAAAATCTTTAAACAAACAAGTCACATTTCTCCTAAAACTAAATTAACTTATCAATTCACTTTACACAGATCACTGAACAACTGCTAAATAATGACAAATTTTGGGCCAAGCAGATCTAGCTTAGGTTTGAGCTTTTCAGTCCAGTGGAAAGATGCTTAATATCCAGTTCCCCTGTATTTCATAATTCTGGTAGAGGTACCAGTGTCTGTGTGAACTGTGTGAAAGAAGAAAATTCTGCCATTTCATGACTGCAGACAGACACTTCCCCACCTCAGTTTTCTGCCTCTCCTCATTGCTACTTCAGCATTTACCGTAGAGATTCAGAGCAGTCTTGGTTTCAGGAATACAGCAAGAAATGAGTGATGCAGCTGGCAACAAAACCCCTGGTTTTTCAAGCTTTGATTGCACATTAGGGAATATGAAACACAGGCTCTTAGCAACCTTTTTACTAGACAGTTGATTGTGCCAAAGGAGGATGGAGGAATCAGAGGACATTATGAAATGGCCACACAATTAAGGGAAAAAATTCATGCATAAGTGTCTTTGTTTTATTTTTAGTTTGGATTGGTTTGGTTTGTGGGATTTTTTGTTGTTCTGAAAGCAATAATCTTCCCAGAAAAAAACAATGAGAAAAGCAGGCAGTTAACACAGTTAGGGATTAAGCACATCAAAATTGAACCATGTGGTAGTAAGGAGCAAGGCTCCTTTAGTGTAATGCAGGAAGCAAGCTGTCTCACTATTCACTTTCGAAGGATGTTGTCCAGTCATCTGTTCTCCTTTCTCTTAATGACAGCTATTGTAAAACTCAGAAGTAATTTTTTAAAATTTTAATTGTTAAAGTCATCCAGGGTATTCCAGAGCTGTAAAGACAGTGATATCTAACACATATCTGCGATATGTCAAGATCACACTATAGGGACTAGATATAGGGACAAAATGAAAAATTAGACTCTGCTTCTCTGGACCTCACTGAACCTCCTTGAACTGAGAACAAGCCCAGGGAGAAGTGTTTTGCATCTCCTAGCACAATGCTGTAGATCAGATGTAAATACACTGTCAGAAGGGATATTTACACCATTCTTTCTCACTTCAAGAAAACTGTTACTTTTGCAGGTCCCAAAGAATTACACATAGGCAACATCTAAAGTCTACGCCTTTATCTACACCAGCAAGTTTTGCCACCTTACATTTCCTACCTTATATATCTACATATGCATGGTGCAAATCTGACTATTACGCTCATATTCTTGCTTGCTTGCTTCCAATAAAAAAAGCATTTTCTGGATCCTGAGGTATTTGGGGGTTTTAAGTCCACAGTCCCTAACAGTTCTTCTCAGTGTATCTGTAGTGTGGCTTCTGCACAGAAAGAGCTTTCTTTGGGAAAGACCTTGTGGTAGCCTAGATCTCAGGAAGGCCAATACACTCGGCATTTCTGCCTGCTTCAGTGTCTTTAGAGGGGTGCCTTGTCAGGGAGATGACAGCTGGACATAGACAGAGTGATCATTAATAAGAGCATTTATTAGAGCCAGCTGTCAAGCTGTTAGACTAAGATATGCTTTAAAAGAATCACTAAGTGGTGTGCTATGAACAAAAATATTTTTGTTTGTGCAGCATGAATGATAAATACTAGCCATATATGCAGTATTGTTGACAGTTCTTTAAGAGGAAAGCCTGGATAATACTTCAACACATACCATTACATATTGCATGCATTTTGAATCCTTAACATTTTTATTGCATGCAAAAAAGGAAAGTAAAAAAAATTAAACTCAATCATTCCATGAAAAACAAATGTAGAACGATGTCACCTGTTAGTCTGATAACCGAAATATTTGAAAAATGTTTTATTAACATAATAAAAGACCTTTGAAAAGCAATAAAGGGATTTATCATGGTGCTAAAAAGATATGTTGATAAGTTAAAAATTCTTAAAAACATCAAACAATATTTTCCTGGAATTAAAAAAAAAATAAAACCAGGGTGAGGAGAGTGCAAGCTGTTTATCATAGAGTCACAGAATAGTTTGGGTTAGAAGGGAGCTTTCAAAGGTAATTAAGGATCAGTTAGTCCAACTCCCTTGCACTGAGCAGGGACATCTGCATCTAGATCAGGTTACTCAGAGCGCCATCCAATCTGACTTTGAATGTTTCCAGGGATAGGGAATGTACCTTCTCCTTGGGCTTTATCCCTAGGCTTATGGAGGCTTTAGCCCTCAAGGATTTGTCATACTTCATTTTATTCTCTACATGTCCAGCATGAGTTGTTGAAGACATGGGTTACATGGGTTGTATTATTTACTGTCGTAGAAAACCTGCACGGCAGCACAGAGTGAATACTGCTAGTGGTGCATTGGAAGTGATAGCATTTTGGGCCAATTTATGCAATTATGTGCACCATTTTGAAGACTCATGGTGTCCTGGGGCACTGTCCCCTCTGCTTTTCAGGATCTGCTCCTTCTGCTACAGGTCTTCTGTTTTCTCTCCAGTGTTGGATCCTCTCTGTTCCTCATTGCTCAGTCACAGTTTTCATTTGCACTCCCTGATCTGAGTGAGTCTTTGAATGCAGTGAAGGTTTTCTGACAAAGACACTGATCAAGAAAGGTAACATGACTGTTCAAGGGGACAAAATAATGATGAAATCCATCTACACTTTTATTTCCCCTCCATACTTTGTCCCCTATAAAGATTCTCTTACTGATATGTAGAAGATCAAAGTATTTTTCTTCCTTTTACTTTTTAAATGCTGTGATGCTGCAGAGATTTTCTCCTGTGTGGCGATCTTAGTTCCCAGCCACAGGGAATGGTGTTTAAGAGGAGTTTAAAGCTATAGGGAACAATTTAAGGAACTTATTACATATAATGTGGTTAAGGCTGCAATTTTTATTACTGAGAGTGTTAAGACTTTTTATTGTCCTTCTGCTACCTAATTGCACACAGAAAAGATCTAAGTGGATTTCACTGCATGTTGGCATTGAAAAGTATCTTGGGAAAAAGATCTACATGCGTTTTTACTAAAAATACTGAGCATCTACTAAAGTGTCCAGGACGTTTGTCTATAGACCAACAGACTCCCTAATATAAGACTTAGGTATGTATCTGCTGCTTAGCAACACACGCCAGAAAAGCAACCTTTTTTTCCTGCCCTTTCCTCTATGCCAATTACGTTACTTTCAACTCTTTCTCAGCTTATTCATGAATGGTCTATCTGGGACCAGTACACTGTTTTAATGTATTTCTTTTTAGAAGAAGCCCAGGATTGGTCATCACAGCACAGATATTCAATTAGGCAAATATGAATTTGCTCTTGTGTTTTCGTTCATAGTGGCGATGCACAGCTTTGCTGGCAGGGATGCAGCTGGCTTATTGCTGTTTACAGTATCAACATTTAACAGTGACTCCAAAGTTTTCTGGAGCTGTATGCAAAACATACCTCTAAATATTAAGTAAAATAATAAATAATAAATATAAATACTATAAATAGGAGAGATTTGTAAAAGAAAATGCTTCTTTTAAGAGTTCTTAGAGTCCATCTGCCCTTGCAAAATGGTGAAATATTGGTCTCAGACTGAACAAAAACTCTCTGGCAAGAAATTCTGGCATCATCCACCATCCATCATCAAATCCACCATCTTTCCTATGATCACTTTTTTGCAGTTTCTTTCAATACTATACACAATGTCTGGATGGCTTCAGTTTTTCTCCCTTTCACTCTTTCTTTCTGCACATTCACCTGCTCTTTGTTCAAAACATGACATACAGATCAGAAGTCCAGGACTCAACTTCTGTGTCATGCAAGTCTCTTTTGAAAGGTTAAATCCTTGAAGCAGTTCCAGATTTACTTTTCTCAGCCCTCACCTTATGGAAAGCTTGGCCTATTTCTTTACCTTTGCTGTTTATTAATCATTTGCTTCTCACCTTCGCCATATTCCTAGTATATTAATAATTTCTTGCAGTGACTGCTGTGTCTGCAATTACCTTATGATTAATCCTACCACCCAATAAAGTCTTTCTTGGGTTTGGCAGAAATAGGAGAAAAAGTCGGGTTTGTTTTTCTTAAACAATGGCACATGCACATAGTTAGGACATGATAATGTACAAGTAAACAAGGTATTGTTTCTGTAATGTAGATGATGAAAGATATAGGAAAACTTAGAATGAAACTCATGACCTTTAGGCAGTCTGGGCAGAAGAGACCCTGAGTAGTTATGGAGCAGCAGTTTTTGGGTAGTTGTTAGGGCAGCAGGAACCAACACAGACAGTGTTGTGACAATGCTTGATTTGTCCTTGTTGGATGTCATCCTTGTGCCTAACAGAGGCAATTTATTTTATAACTGAAAGGCTTGGTTGCACCTACCTGGATTGCATTATGTGAAGCCACATTCAAGGCTACAGCAACAAAATCAAGTTCTGGCAAAAATCTTGAGACATAAAGGAGGGATACAACAAACATAGTCACAATACCTGTAATATGTACCCTTAAAACTGTGATTCATGGCACTACAAAGAGCAGCCCCCCAGACTGGGGGGTCTCACTGCCCCTGAAGTCATTCTCAGAAATTGCACTGGAGATGAATTGGACCCTACAGGTAAGAGGCCTTTGTAAGTAAGTGTTAAAAATCAGAGACGTCCCTTCAGCAGTCTCACACTGCGTGCAGTTGTTTCCTTTCTTTTCTTAATGGTCCTGAACTACTCCTGAATAGCATTCACTGAAAGCACCAGGAGGGATAAAAAAAAAAGGAAAAAAAAGTGAAACTACAGCAATTCTCCAAACCTTGTTTATTGAATGTCAAGCTGAGAGCAGTTATTGACCCAGGGGGATTACAGTTTATTCAGGGTGCCAAGTAATTATAGAAGTGACATTAGATCATCATTTACACTCACAGTATAGTCATGAATGACAATGTCAGCTAAAACAAGGACAAATGAGAAAGAGCCCACAGTTTACAATATTCCCGAGAAGCATTGCACAGGGTGTAAGTAAATGAGGGTTGTCTGGTCTAGTAGCTGCTCGTTTCCATTGGAAATTACCACCTGCTGTTCTCAGTGGCAGTTAACACTAATATGAGAATCCCTGAGCCAAAGCAATAAACTAACAGCAAATGTTGTTTTCTGTTTTCTGTCTTTTCATTTAGGTAACAGATAGAGGAAATTACAGAAGAGACCTCTTAAGCAGAAAGCTTTGGTACTCAGCAAATGTACACTTTTATCGGGAAATTCTGTAATAGAGTTTTGTAAAACTTGCAGTACTTGCCTAAATTCATAAGAGTTATTCATTTACAAGGCAGGTAGCAGTCCCCTTTGCATGTTTTCCACACAGTGCTTTCCAGATTAAATTCCAAAATATGCAGACTAATCTGCTAGAAAGAGGAGAACTCCTCCAGTCGGAAATACTTACTGGTCTCTGGCATCAGTATAATCTCATTGCTTTATGCAGATCTGCAAGCAAAAGTGAATATCCAACCCAGGAACATTCAGTAAAAAATACCTTTCTAAAATTGTTAACGTCAGGATAACCAATGGGGCTTTTGACATAACGTACCAGCTTTGCAAACAGGAAGGCTGAAGGAAATTCTTGGAGGTCATTAGAAGACAATTATCGATGTAGTCTTTCACTAGGTAAGATGAGACTGTTTTACAAAAATATTGCTAAGAACCCAACCCTAGCAACCCTAGCTGAAAGACCAGTGAACATAGGAGAGAGGACCATAGGAACATGTACAGTAACCCTCTCATGGCAGCTTGGACAGAGAAGGATCTATTTAGCAAGGCAACCAATCTCACAAGGAAGAGAAAATAACAAAGCACTCTGCCCACTTTATGATCAAAGGATATCAAGAAAAATTTTACACTGAGTTAATTTTTCACCTTCCTTTTTTCTCTTTACCCAGTCTAAAAAGAAAATCAAGTAGTTCAGCTTAGGAAAGGGTACTCCTAACTAAAACAGCATGAATTTCACTTCCCTGCTCCTTTAAATTATCATTATGTCAAACTTTCTGAAGTAAAGGTCTTTTTTTTTATAGCTACTATGTAAAACAGGAAATTCTGTTGTTATTCTGCATTTTTCTATGGCAAGCTCTCCTTCTCTATCGTGTAGGCTGGTTCTCATATTACAAATGGATACGAAAATGTTCAGAATGTAGTCTTAAGCTAGTTGAACCTACAAGCCAAAGGCTATAGTATTTTGGCTTGCTTCTGCATGCATCCTCGGTCTGAAACAGGAGCCATGTGGTCAGTAGTATCATAAGCACAACCGCAGCTAGCTGCATGGAATTTTTCCAGAAGCTAAGGAAAGGGACACGGCACTGGAAATACTAATGAAAACTGTCATGTGAGATAATCAAGTATCTGCTCCACAGTGATGGAAGAAAAGAAACTATAGTATAGTTTCCTGGTGTTTTCATGCAGACAGTGTTTCCCTAAATCTCTTTATACCCTCAAGCAAAAGAGAAGAAATTAGAAGATATGTTTTTGAATTTAAAAAGAAAGGAAGGAGGAGGGAAGTGGCAGAGCAAAGGATAAAGAACAAAGATTACAATGTGTGGTTGGAGCTGAAATCCTGTTTCTGTTTTCAAGCAGATCATCACACACACCTGCCTACCTTCTTAAACACAAACACATTTTGGGGTGGCAACAGCTATCAGTGTCCAAACCAGCATCAAGAACATTATGTTCTTGTCTGGTCAGTATGTACGAATAACTCTACACCTAGACACAGTGCATTTAGCTTATTGCATGTATTTCAACACAAATAACAGTTTTCTGCTGTTGATGACATGCTTTGCATTAACAAAATCTTTAAGACTGTAAAATATTACAAGAATATAATACGTGAATTTTGTCCAAGTGCTGTGTTTTATTCAAAAGAGATACCTCTCTCTTGAACAATTCTTCTACAGGATTCTTCTTGTATTGAACCCAACACTATTTCTATGGTTCTAAATGTTGCCCATCACAATTAATTAAAAGAGAGAAAATATCTTATAATTAGACAATTTGGGATCTTAACAATTGGTTACCATTAAAGCCAGGGTTCAATCCATCTTCAAAGCTCATCTCATTTGTGCATCTGATCTCAGGGAATAATCACTGCTTGACGTAAAATTTACCATGACACACTAACAACAAATAAAGTGTTGTAGTGGACATTGAAATGCCTGTTTCCTACAATTCAAGTATTCACGGCATTTGTACTTTGAGATTTAGATTAAAACTGTCATATTGTCCAACACTTAGCCTAAATCCTACATTTCTCCTGCAATGTAACTGTGAAGTTAGCTTAGAAAGCAAGACATCCTCATTACAGCATAATTCTGACACCTAATAGTCCATCTGCCTCACACAATGTAACCATAAGAGTGATCTGTGTGCAAAGCTGCTGGAAAAATACAGGTTTACTTTAATGGATGTAAGATTTTACATCACCACTGCCTACAGTAATTTAAGCACAAAAGAACAGTTCCTTGTGTAGGAATTGCAGTGTTAAATAAAAACCCCTCAGTGAAAAACATCTCAAATTCTCTTTTTCTGACAGTGCTAGGAAGGAAGTCCATTACCTTCAGCAAAGCTGAGAACGAATAAAATACTTCTCTTACAATAAATATTTTTCTACTTTAAGAAAAAATGCAGTAACATCAGAGTTTATAAGCCAACATTGTTTCCCGGCTGGAATAAAAGGAACATGGTTATGTTCTGGAGCAGGCTGGTCTCTAAAATATTCATGTATGTCTGTTTTCTGACAAACACTGCGAACACAAACAAATCACCATTTCTGCTAGGAACAGAGATAATCTTTGCAAATAGACTTCACATCTGAAAGATTAATATTTTATTGTGGGAGTTATTTATACAAATAGTCCTATAGCAGCAAAACTAGGTGAAACTTTGAAGGCTTTTCGTCTAAATTCAAAATTTCTATTAATCTTAAATCAAATGGACTTATACAGTTTAGTTATATAGAACTTAGTGAAGGAACTAGTTCTATGTCTTATTTCTGTTTCTCAGCTAAATTCCATGGTCAAAGACCTGTATTTTTTGATTAATTTAATGGGAAGAGAAGCTTTTAGCCTATGATGTGCAGTGTTCATGGATTCTTATGAAACTCAAGAAAGAACACTCAGAAATTTCAGAGGTGTAAATTTTCATGCAGCTATAATGGATAACCCAAATTTCTAAAGTCTCCCTTTCTGGAAAGATAATACTGCAGAGAAAGTTTAATACTATTGGCTCAGGTTCTGCGGCTGAGTGTCTGATCACAGCTTCTTTCTCCATCAGCCAGGAGAACTGCCTAGTTATAAACTTTAGGACTGCAAGAGATAAAATGGCCATTCTGCGCCATATTTTCATTTAAAAGGAGCAAGTGGTTTCACAGGATAATATTCTCATGTCCACTTGTGTACTGTGCAGTTACGGGTTTATGTGAATATTCCTTTAGGTCATATGTACTGCACCTGCTATATTTTACCTGGAATAGGGCAGGTATAAAATCAGACATACATTTCCCAGTAGTTTGGCATACAGGTCACACCTACTCCTGTACTTTGACGGGTAGATCAATTATTCAGTGTAAAAGGCAAGTTACCTTGTAGAAATCCTACTTTTGAAGATGTTTGCAAAGCTACATTGCAGCAGAAAAGTATTTTTTTTCATCCCAAAAAGCCAAATTTTTAGAGTGATTATATGTTTTGTTTAGGGCTGAGAGGATGCTTGTTCTCTTTGCCTTCTGAGGGTTGAATGTCATCACACTTGCACATAAAAATTCTGGCTTAAAAGTTCTGTTTTGTTTGATTCCATGACAGTGCTGTTACTGATTTAATTAAAACTCACTCATATATATATAGAGATATCCAAAGCTCCCAAAGCTCCAAGGACTGCACGGGCTTTTTAAAGTTCAGTATATTATATTGTCAAGATTCATTGCACATTAAATATATATATATTTTTTAGTCTCTTTTCATCCTAGCTTTAACCACACAGGAATGGAAAAAGAAATAGTCAACTCTTTTTGTTTTAAGAAATGGCGTGTGTTGTAATATTCTGTTTTACTTTGTCTTCTGAAATGTATAAACACAGACAAGTAAAAAATAGAGTAATTAATTTCATTATGTCATTTGAGACTTGCTCTCCAAATAACAGTTTATTTTATAAAGCTTATCTGAAGAACTGATCAGATTTTATACTAATCTGTGCCTTCAGAACAGTGAATAGTGATATATCAAAGACACTAAAGAGCACATTGTTTTCCTAAAATGTTTGCATTTGGCTCAGTAAGTCTATTAGGTGTCTGAAAAAGCTTCTGACATCTTCTTAGGAAGTCTTGTCTTCTTTTTTTATTTTTTTTCCCTAGAAGCCTTGGCCTTAAAAGGATTGGAATTGTCAGGTATGTTAAGACTGGTAGAAATGTTCCAAAAATACACTTACAAATGTAAAATATTATCAGAAATAGGATTGTTTTAGGGAGGATATTGCATAACCAAAATAAAAGTCATTCCATTGCAGTCATATATATGTCCAGCATTTAGCCTCTGGCTGGAAACATGCTGCACACAGGACTTCAGATGCATCAGAAAGCTTTATTTATTTTTCTCCTGTCTACCTATATAATCAAGAAAGCCATGGGATCAGAAATCCTACAAGGATTACAGAGGATGAGGTCCTAAAGTCTTGAATTCTTTTGTCTATTTTGTTTGTTTAGGTTTTTTTAAAGTCTGATTGCTTTCCAGATTATTTTTAGTGATCCTTGGAATGCAAAGACTAAAAGAAACCTTAAAGAAATTTTCATAAGAAATACAAATAGACAATTCTGTCCGTTTTCTTCTTATACTACAAAAAAAAAAAGGCAAAATTAACATTTTTTAATATTGCCAGTTTTAGTTTTGTTCTTTATTATCCAAAATAATTTCCTCCTCTCTAGCCATATTTCTAATTGTTTTTTTAAGATCTATCATAGCCACCAAATATGTGCTTTGACATATCCATATTGCCTCTTAATTATCTGCTTTTGCTGTCTGCAGATAACTAATTCTGGTTTTTTGGGCTTTTGTAAAAGGCCTTTTAAAAATGGCATTTTAGTACTAATGAGTCAACAAAGAGAAAAGTGTTTGTGACTCTCAAAATACTGTGTTCAAACAAATAGCATTAGAAAAAACCAACCTTATCAGATAAGTATTAACTGCAATTAGGGAACAGCTGAAATTATGGGTTTGACTTGTCTTTTAGAGAAATTTTTCTAGATACATAAGGGAAAAATCTACTCACCTGGCTCTGATTCTGCAAGCAACACAGGAGGAAAAAGCTGTTCCTCTATTTTGCATTACACAGGCGGTTAAAATAATTTTTCATTTATAGTTCCATCCTATACATAAGAAGCCACAAAATGCAATAGGAAGCTTCATGAATACATCTTGGTTTTCTAGAGCACAGTGGAGGAGTGCCAAACCCAGACTGTTTTAAAAAATACAAAATCAATCTTTCTTGTTCTCAGTTCTGCAGTCTTCCCTCACCTACCTGCCCCCGCAAAAAATCCTTGAAATTTAAAAATAGTCCTCTTTTTCTTTTTAAAATTTGCATTGCTTCCTGAACTCTCAGAGTTTATGCCTTCACATTTTTCTCCACACCAGGAGCTCTGAAACCTTAGTGATATTTATTTTTAAAATAGATGATCACTTAACCGCAGGAATTGAAATTTAGAGGGAACCATGGGCACTGTCCCTGTCTCAGCAGTGAAGTGAAGCAGGGCAAGACCTGTCCATGGAGGGAGTCAAGGGACTCCCCTCTCTCCTCACCGCATTGCTCTGTAGGGAGAGAGCTCTGCTTTCCACTGATCGGTAAGGAATGAGGCCTCAGACATTTATCCAAGTCTACTTCTGCAGAACTTCAAATTCTGGGGAATACAAGAATTACACTGGAGTCAAAACTTGAGGTGGGAGCTAAGGCTTCTGCGACATAAAAAGCCTGAGCCTCTTCCCAGCCCTGGTGTGAAGACACTTCCCAACCTCACTGCTTCCTTCTGGACAGTAGGAACCAACCAGCAAATGTCATCTTTTCTGTGGGTAGATTTTACCAGATTTTCTTCTTATCTGTTCTCTGTTAGGGAATACCACATCGCTAGGGTATATCATAATATGGTATGTCACCTAGCTATTTATCTTATTTCCTAAGCAGGGAAATTAATTCTGGATGAATGCTGGATATGCTGGATGTGATTTTTTTCCAACCTATCCCTCAAACATAATAATAATATTATTAATAGTAATAATAACAACAGCAACAACAACAACATTAATAATATTTTTTGTCATCATCATCATCATCATCATCATCATCATCATCATCACTACTACTACTGCTACTACTACAACAATAATACGTACTTAGTTTCCAAAGAACTTCCACAACCAATACTGCATCTAGACAACTCTATAAATATGTGTTTACTTTTGGGCTTAAAAGCAGCAGCCCAGCAGTAAATAGAAGAGAGTCTTGTAGAGGAAGAAAAAATTTGGTATGAGAAAACCAGGATAAACTGTAGATTCTACAAGGAGAGTCATGACATTTGTCTGTCTTACTAGAAAGCTTTCACCTTAAAAGTGTTCTGTGAATTTAGTATAGCTCAGAAGGCCGTAAAGACCAGGTGGAATTTACAGGGATTTGGACATGACGTGTTAGAAAGTCTGACCATCTCAAAAGACCTATGCATTTATGTCACTAAACAATTCCCTGTAGACTTGGATTGCTCTTGTAGGGCCTTAAAATATTGACTTCAACTTGCACTGAAGTCAGTTTGCCATCAAAGAACTCAGCAGTTCAGGAGAAGTGAACTCTGTGAGGAGCTGGGTCTTTATCAAACCTAAAGTGGACCAAGAAAGGCAATAGTTTACCTGACTCAGTCAGGGATCTCACTTGGTGTTAGATCTTATTTCTTCGTTTCCTTGCTGAGCCTCTCTCCACCAGCTCCTGAATGATGCAGACAATACTGAAGATCTGCTGGGGTAAAGGAAGTGAAATAATCTCCATGGGAGGCTGTGAATAGTTGGTTCAATAACCTCACCTGAAGTGAAAATGTCATGTCTTTTGCAGATTGAAGTGGAAAAGGTTGTCTCAGTTTTTGAGGGCGACTATCTGCACTCAGAGGAAAGTGCTTCTTTTATTTCCTTTCACAGACCAAGCAAAGCCTATCTTCAAATTAATTAGGGTTTCTTTGTAAAATTTGAAGTAAAATATACCACTAAGAGACCTTCCCTGGTTTTATGCCATTTTTCACTACTTCCGTCTCAGTTATGGTTTTCTTCAGAATTTATGGTCATGTTTTCCTTATTGTTGAATGTTGGCTAAAAATGTTGTGGTTCATTTTCCCCCACCGATAGATGAAGAAAGGAAAAAAATGGATTCTTCCTGGACATGTGATTTTGTACGTCATTTTTTTCTCAGTGTAGAAACCAAAATTCCTCCTTAAACATTCAAAAAGTACTCAGAAAGTTTTGGGGTTTTTTTGCTTCTGTTTCAACATTAGATTGGCAATTTTCATATTCAACTTCTTATTTCCCAAACTGCCCCTTTTGGAAGAAACCTGAAAAAATGCAGCAAGGACCCACTGTAATCTTTTAAATCCAGATGCCTTTAGAGTATGTAAGATGTATGCATACATATACACTGTCTATATAGAAGTTTGTGCCTTTGTTTATCATATTATCTGCTGTGCTATAATCACTTTTCTGTGTTAGGATCGTTTAAGGTTTTTTTGGTTTGGTTTTTTGGGGTTTTTTGGTTGTTGTTTTGGTTTTTTGAGCTGTTTTGTTTTTTGTTTTGGCTTTTTTTTTTCTGAAGACTCTGTAAAATTTGAAAAAATAACTAAAGTTTTCTGTTAGTACAACTTCTGCAAAAGGAGATGTATGCTTGAGAGAGAAGGCTCCAGCTCTCAGGAGGTTTTGTTTTTATACTGCTGAACATACAGAGCACAAAGAGAAGGATCTGTCCTCCCATATATCTTTTCACTCCCTATGGGGAAGAGAGAAAATTTCAAATCACCCATTTAGCAGCCTGCTCAGTCTTTTTTTAACTTGACTTCTAAGGAACCAAGAAAGAAGGCATTCAAACTCATTCAGTTGGAAAAGCTGATTAATACTTCCACTGATTTAGAAGTGAGGAATAATCCACTCAAAAGAAATGGGGTGAATTTGGAGATTCTTACTATCAAAAAAAGAACCAGGGGACATATGAATTCTCAACAGCTACTGTAATCCCAGGCTATTAACAATGGGTGAAACTGAATTTGCTTGAATTTAAGTTAGCTTAATGTGTTGCCATAAATAGTTATAAATTTGAATAAGCAACTGTGTTTCTCTTACTTATAAGCAACTCATTTTTCTTACTTAGAGGAGGAGAGAAAATCTTTTTTGTCAGTGTAGATGATCTCCACAGGACATACTTTACCAGACACCATTATTCTACTGAAAACTGGGACAAAAATGCTTATTTATTTGAGGGCAGTTCCCAGCTCACTTTTAATCTCTAACATATCCCCACTGAATATTGACCCCACTTTTGTTTTCCCTGTTGTTTTCCTCTTTGTATCACTGAAGTAGCTTTTACTTGTTAAAACAACCTTTTCAAGATCTAACAGTTCCCTGATGGAGTTGATGATCTCTCTTTTTATGGTCCTTATAGACTTCCTATTTATTCTCTCCCTCTTACCAAAGTCATTTATCTAGTTAGTTAGGTCTGGAAGTCTTTCCTCAATATTTTTCTGCCTTACTTGCAGTAAACATGACAGATCTTTGAAGATCAATACCAATGATTTATATTATTCTTTCCATTTTCTTTTTATTTTGATTTGTCCAAATAAAAAGATTAATTTTCTACTACTTTGTGTGTTTCTTTTTAATTAAATTAATCAACACAAAATCCAAATTCAGTTTTCCATAGCATCTTCCTTACTTTTCAGAAACATTTGTATTAGTTAGTAACTAATTAGTTAGTAACTTGTTTGTTACATTGTAAGAGACTTAAACATCATGATTGCCTCAAACATTTTTAAGATCACTGTAGGACTTTGGCCCCTGTAGCAAACTGTGCAAAGAAGCAACTGCTCGTCTACAACCACCAAAGCCCACCCCTCACAATACGCCTCTTGGATTCTTGGAATTTGGACTGGGAGTTAAGCCACCTGAGAGGAACTTGAGATAAGATACAGGTGGTACTACTGCCCAGTTATCTCAGGTCTAAGGAGAGGTTAACAAGGCTGGGAGAGAAGAACGTGCCCACAAGGAAAGCCAACTCAGCAGCTGTGCTGAAAATCAGCTCTGGCCAGGTCCAGCAGGGAGAGGCCACAGCCCATTCCTGAGGCCCTTCCACCAGAGGACTGCACGGGATTCAC
The DNA here is from genome assembly GCA_013397725.1 of Rhagologus leucostigma. Taxonomy (NCBI): domain Eukaryota; kingdom Metazoa; phylum Chordata; class Aves; order Passeriformes; genus Rhagologus; species Rhagologus leucostigma. The sequence continues at coordinate 308,097 of VZTD01000819.1, read as the reverse complement.
AGTGCTGCAAAAGACAGCGAAAAACTTCCCCCCCTCCCAGATGGGCATTCCCAAGAACACCTGAACATACATTAACCCATTGAACTCCATGTTTTGTGGGACCCCCACCACCGAGAAGACCAGAAGAAAAGGACCAATGGGAAACCATTGGGACCCATGGGTGGTGATATCTTTCTACTTAACGTGTCTCTCATTATTTTTCTCTCCTACCTGCCCCCCCCCTCCACTTTCCTGTTTCTTTTTACCTCTCTCTAACTCACCTTTACTACTAAATAAAATCCATACTATTGACTTCAGCATATAGTCTTGTTTGCACCTTAATTCAGGCAGAGGCATTTCTCTAATAATCATAATAATTGGATCTTAACAAGCAGAGAGACAATCCGATGGAGAAATGTTTGGTTCTCATTTCTAGCAGTGCTAAGCTAGAAGCATTAATGCTCAAATCCCTCTAAGGAAATGCAGAATTTCCACTGAAGACATAATAGCCACACTATTTACTTCAAATACCTTTACCCATATCCAAGTCTATCTAAAGGTAACTTTAGCTTTAGATTTTAGTCATATCTAAAGGTCTGTAGAAGGCAAGTGAATCTCAATGGTTTGTGAAATCATATTCCTTTCATATATCTTATTATGGTAACTATCTTTGGGTATTTATATTTACAGAAACATGAGATAAAATAAAGAAAGGAAAGATGACGGAACTTTGCAGTTAGTGATTTCTTTACTTCTATAAACCAATGATCTGAAAACTTTGATCAATACATGTAAGTACAAGGTGATCTGTGTTACGTGTCAAAGTGACACAATAATTAATATCCCTAATAATAATCTAATGTGTTTATCTACTTGTCTATAAAGCACTGAAATGGAGTACTTAGTCTTTATAATGTTATCAAGTTTTTTCATTCCTTTGCAAGAAAATCGAGTTATCTCACCTTCATCTATCACACAGGACAATTGGAAAGCAAATGTAAATATAAAATTGTGTAATGTATAAAACCTAAATATTTATTTTATCTAAGAATTCCTTATGTGGAAAAGACCAGTGAGTATGGAATTCTTGCACCATAGTATACCAATCCCAAATTCTTTTTCTGAATGAAGGGCAAGTTCAAATACCTGAAACTTAATATTTGGTGCAGCCTTTGCCTCTAGATTCTCTTTATACCATGGACACATTCATTTATCTATTTAAAAAATCATGATTTTTAATTTTTTGGAGAGCATTGATTCCAAGACTTCACAAGACCAGTGGCCCAGGTGATCAGCAGCAACAGGATCTATCGAACAGAAGCTTACTCTGCCTCTCACAGACATGGGAATAAATGAAAATATTAGATTATTAAATAGTAAATTTAAATGAATAACAAAATTCCTCATAAATACACATAAAAACTTGTAAGAACACACACACAACTCATAAGAATATATACTTTAGATCTGAGATTCAGTGTCTTGAGTCTCATTTCATACATTTTGCCATGCAACATCACAAGTAGTCATTTTGTTATACTGAATGCCTTTTCCTAAAAATATTTGCAGTGCTATTGCTAAGCTTTTTCAGAGGAGTAAGATAACTTTTAATATTTTCAATTTTCTCAGCTTGAAAAATATTCTTTCAATTCATCATTTGTACTATATATTTTCAATGGCAACACCCCAAGGGTACCAAAATGTACAAATATTTTTGTTTTTACCTGTATTTTCCAGCTAAATGGTCACTTGTTTACACAGGTCAGGTAAATAGGCAAACCTTACCTGTCTACTTCACCTTTGGTAAAATAGCTCCTTCTGTTAAGGCATTGGCTGTCTTTGTGTTTATAACTGGGCCCTCAATGTTTAACACCTACCTTAGGAGCTTCCTTAGGAACTCGGGCCTTACAATCATCACTTATGGAAAACAAGCAAACAAAAAAGTGTCAGATATAATTGTCTCTGTATTTTTTTAAATTATATAATCATTGCACCTGTCTGTTTCTGGCATTACTATCCACAAAGGCATTTAAGTCTTCAGAGCTAAAGTTTTCTCATTTATGGTACCTCTTTAACATAAGAAAAATTTGGTCACTCATGTGTTTCTATTCAATACTATTAATTCACTATATTGTTTTCTGAATGTAAATAATTTAAAAAATTTTACAAGTCAGTGTTAGATGGTGATGAATTTATTAGAAACATCTTTTCTCTATGTCATATTTTACTGGGGAAAAAGATGCTGCTGGGCAGAGTTTTGTGTGTCTGAATCTGGCCCGCAGAACTGTGCAGATTTCTCTATTACATGATGGCCAAAACAGTGAGAGAAAATATTCCTCTGAAGCCAAATGGACAGGAAATATTGCTGCAGAGGAGCATGAACTGGAGCCAGTATAGAGTTGCTAATCCTCAGAGAAGCCTCTGAATAACAAATAGATACATAATTCTCTCTGACACTCACACAGAAAAAAACAGACACTTTGAACTTAGAGTGTTGAAACCTGTGCATTCAATAGCTGAGCTACACAATGCACTCAGTAAAATTATTAATAAATGAACAAATAAGTGTTTGGATGGTTTGGTTAGCTGACTATGGAGCTGCCATCCTTGGCTAACGAATCCAGACCATTTAATATTTCCATTCAGAAGAGTTTGAAACTGAAGTTGAAGAGAGATGGGTCCAAAGCCCAAGTCATCCCAGCAACATCATGCTCACTGATAAGTTTTTCTCATCAGAAAGTCACCACTTTTGCATGTTACTCTTAAACATTTTGAAAAATCATGTCCCTATACAGATGTGTCCGGATTAGGAGAGTTTTCTCGTTTTCTGTTATGTGTCACTCTTTGGGAAGGAGAAGAACATATGTGATCTTTGCCTTGACCAAAGTATGACACTATCAGAAGCAATTACTTTGTCACTGTATTTTAAAAGGAGTACCTTTTTTCTCCCTATGAATCGTTTGACTCAGAGGTCAGTTATTCACTGTTGTCCTAATTAAATCTGTATTTTCCATTCTTACTCATTTTTTTTTGTTGTCTTTCAAGCTGGCCTTACATTCTGCTTCAGTGACATGTACACATCAGGGGCTGAGCTCTGTTGGCTAAAATACCTTCTCTTACCAAAACTAGGAGAAATTATTACGTTTAGGAATGTATACGCATATGTTAACATGTTTAATTTTAAGAAAGTGCACACGTATGACAGTGGATTATGGATATAATTTGACTTCACATATGTTAAAGAAAATGGCAGGCTAATTTTTAAGTATTTTTCTACAAACCCTGTCTTTCAACCTGAAAGAGAAACATGCATTAGGTTTCACATTGACACAAGTATTTCAAACATGGAATATTATTTGCCTAGATAAAAATCTGTTGGATTTCAAGTTTCTCTGCAAGCTCCAGAGAATGAAAGAATCTGTGGTCTCTTGACCTTGGCTGGCTGCCAGATGCACACCCAGCTGCTTTCTCACTCCCTTTCCTCAACAGGACATCTTATTTTCATAAGATGTAAAAGCTGGCATGTCAAGATAAGGATGGGGCAGTCACTTAGCAGTTACTGTCATGGACAAAACAGATTCAATCTGTGGAACATTAACTCATTGACAAGTAATTTATAGTTTGATGGTGAGAAACAGACAAGAACAGACAAAAACTAAAAACCAGACAAGAACTAAAGCCCACTCCCTGCCCTTCCTGAGGTTAGTTTCACTCCCTCATCTCCGACTCCTCTATCTCCTCTTTCTCAAGTAGCACAGAGGGATTGAGGAATGAGGGGCTGCAGTCAGCATAATAACTTCTCTCTGCTGCTCCTTCCTCCACACAATTTTCTCCCACTCCAGTGTGAGACCTTCCCATGGGCTACAGTCCTTCATGGTGCATCATGGGCTCTTCATGGGATGCAGTTCCTTCTGGGAATATCCATGTGCTGTGGAGCAGGCTGTGCAAATTTAAACAAAAAAACCCCCAAAACACTCCCAACAAAACAAAGAAACAAAAAAAAAGAGAGGAAAAATGGAAAGCAAGTGGCTCAGGTATGGGGAAAGAAGCAAAAGAAAGTATTTTCATTTAAAATGAGCAAAGAGCGTTAAGTGATGGATTTGCTTGCCTCACTGTTTTTTGTATTTAAAAAATCACTTAAGTATCCTCCAAAGTTATTTCTCTAACAGCTCAGTACAAATTAGCAAGTATAATTTTCATTCTTTTCCCTATAATCTTCTATTAACTGGCCACATGGTAATTTTTCTAGTAAATATCCACATATTTCTTCTCCCTTGCATAATGTACTAGGATAACTAGAAGATAATGTTGCATACAGTGACCAAAAATATATAAAAGGCAAAACTGGAAACTTCAAATTCTGTTACTACCTTTGACTACAACAATGATCTCTCAGTTTATGGCATTAGTACAGAGTACTGTGTAACTTCCTCGTTGTTTTCAGTCTATTTAGAAAGATCAGAGTAATTTCTAGAAACCACCAGGCTGATATCTAGAAAGAATATATGTCATTAAATTTATCTTAAAATTAAAATTAAGTAAGTCTAGGAAAGGCTCCAGATATCAAAAGCACCTCTCATCAACAAGACATATATAAAAATTGTGCTTGCACCTTCTGTTTGACTTCATAAACTTGAGCCAGCAGGGGAAATCAGGGAAATGTCTTTGCTCTTTCACCTTTCTCAATAGTTTTTGTAAATCATCAAATACACTTTATGAATGTCCATGCATTGAAGGCAAAAGGAAAATTTGGCATGCACACTTAAAAGGAATTTAGGCATGGATTTGCTGGGAACCTAACGGCCCAAGCCTACCAAAATCACTGCTCATAAGCAAGTAGTAAGCAATAGCAAGAAAACACTGCCAAGGTTGGACTTCAGCTACAAACGAGCTTTGAGAATCCAGCTTTAAAAAATCTTACATGCCAAAATCCCATTTAACTTCCTCCTTAAGTATGTATGTTTCCACACGAGCCTGGGAGGAAACTTAAGACACCAGTCCAGGAGATTCTCCCCTCCCGACAGCATTTCAGCATCTTCCCCTTTAAAGTCAAGTGCACGCGCAATCTTTAAAATAGAGACCAAAACCTCAAATTGTTTCTCTTTCTTAGCAGTGGGCTATGAAGCATTAAACAATTTTGTGTAAGGAGAACCTATCTTCCCTGGAAATTGCTGCCACCTGGGAGCCATTATGCAAAAATGGGGAGTAGGAAAAAATGTTTCTTTGAGCCGAACCTGGACACCAAAGTACGTACTAAATGGAGTGAGCCATGATACTCACAGTGGAGCTTGCTTATTTACTTTCTCATCAGTTGAATACTTAGCAGCTCATTTCTGGGATTAGTTTATTTTAAAAAAAAAAAGATACACTGCGTTCAAATGCAGAGATAATGTCTCAGACTTAAACTACAACTGCAATTCCAAAGCAGAGTTGAGAACCTCGGAGTAGGCAGCTCTGAGCAGTCTGAATAAGTTTTGAGCCTGTCCTTCAGATACATAATCCAATGTACACATAATCCACAGTACACAGGAAATCACTGTAGACAAACATGATGTCATACAACCAGGTAGTAAAAAGATAGGTCTTGCAGTCAAATCTGGAATATCTGAGTGAGCCTCACTCCTGCCAGAAAGGATTTGCCATGCATATTCTTTTGAAGGAATAGACTACTTTCTTCTAATAGAAAGCTGTGAATCATTTACTGTTAAGAAAAGCAAAACAAGAAGACAGCAAAAGAGAAGAAACAGATCTGTGCTTTCCTTGTGTTTATAGAATCAATCATAAACACGGCATAGGACCTTGATAGATCACCCAGTCCAACATTCTGTGGGAAAGGAAGCCTAGATAAGATTATCTAACACCCTGTTCAATCACATCTTGGAAACTTCCCCATGGTGGGGACTGCCATGACCAGTGGTTCCAGTGAGTGACTGTTTTCACTGTAAAAAATTCCTTTTTTATGTACAGATGAAGCCTTTCCCAGTGCAGCTCTTACCCACTGCCATTTGTCTTCTTCGCATGGTCCCTTGTGAAGAGGGAGCCTTTGCCATCTTTGTAGACATCCTTAAACTAGTGGAATACTGTGATGAGCTCCCCACTGAGCCCTCTCTTCTCCAGGCAGAAAAGACTTAACTCCTTCAGTCTTTCCTCCTAGGGCAGGTTCTATATCCCTTTGATCATCTTCATGGCCCTCCTTTGGACCCTGTCCTGTCTGTCTGCATCTTTTTTCACTTGTGGGGACCAAAACTGGACACAGTACTCCAGGTGCAGCCTCACAAGTGCTATGTAGAACTAGTTTACATAGTAGATATCATTATAAGCACATTTGAGTCCCTTTGTTGATGTGAACCTGAAGTTGCACCATTCTTGTTCACTCTGATGAGGAATTCAGTGGTTTTGTTTTATTTTGTGTTCCTTCACTGTAATAATTAGATTTCGGATCCAACTGGGATTATCGCACTGTACCTCTGTACTTTAAAGGTGTAATATTGCAAAATTACCAGACCATAAGAAAAGATGAGACTTACAAGAAGTTCTCTTAGCAATTACATTAACTTCGGTGATGCACTGGAAATTAAGAAACTTTGCTCGATGCAGAACTGCATATCTTGGATTCCTTAAGACACAGTTAGTTTTTCACTGTGAGAAGCTCAGCCACTCAGGAACTTTGCTGCATTTCAGGAATTCTGCTTGGTTTTTTTCATAGTTAGATTGTCTTTTAAAATACCCACAGGGCAGCCATAATGCCACTGTCAAGTTAGTCTAAGGAGGTCTCCAGCCATCACCATCAGCAACTGAATTGCTGCAGAATACATTTTTTTCCCCTACTAAAATTGAATTCACCTGGCTCTATTTCACAATTAGCTAATGCCACATGCTCCAGTGAATAACTGTGTGTTTGTCTATCTGCACAAAGATGTGCATAAATGCACACGCACAAGTTAGTTTATGATAATCTCTCTTTTTCAGACATCTGCCATAATGATCCCGGATCCCCAACAGGTTCTGAAGTTTGTTTCAGTTCGGGTAGTGTTCAGTTTATTGAGGATGCAAACACCGCCTGAACTTTACGTGCCTCTGGAGTCTGCAAAAGGCAGCTGCAGCTTTCTCAAGATGTTCAGTACTTCCTGCTATAGGGCCTGATTCCCTCCCAAGAGCTGCACATGAATAAGAACTCAACCTCTGTAAACAATTATTTCTTCCTCAAAAAAGAAAAAATAGGATGAGCCTTAGTGATGCAGTGGTCTTGAACAGAAAGATACTCCTGCAGAAAATGCAACCCAGAAATAGAGATCAGAACAATGCTTTCAACTTTCTCCACTCCCTGCACCTTCATATCTCATCATGATTATATAGAACTCTTCATATTTTTGAAACCTGTATGCTTGCTGCAGAGGCCTCCTATCACACCTTTCTAAGATCAAGGGAACAGGAGCGTGGTTTTGAGGGTACATTGTTATAAGAGCCTTTGAACTTTTCTGTTGAATATCCAATTGATCTACACACTGCAAAGTTATCCTGGCTGATGAGTGAAGTGTTGAGGAGTTAGCCCTTATTCATCTCTGTTGACTTACACAGATAACCTGGGCCCAGAACTTTACCTTCCTCACTCCTATCTTGACAGATTTCACTGATGTGCTTGAATGAGGGGCTTGGCCTGCCTAGGCTCTCCCTGTAGTTAAAAGGAAGTGTAACTTCAATTTTCTGAATCTTTCAGTCTTATTGAGTTGGAAAATAGGAGATTAAGCTACCTAAATTTTATTTTATTTTCCTCAGGTAAGTGCTTTAAGTAAAGAGGATTAAAGGAAATCTTTGGAGCAAAGCAGTGATGGAGATCCTCACTGTTCTTGTTCAGTGCCAGCTAACAGCCTCTGTTATGCAGAATAAAATGCTTTTGCAGCTTTCTTCAGACTTTTCATGCTCTTAACAATGCCCTTCCTAAAGCAAACTCAGCTCCCAAGACTGAGCAACCAGGTCGGCCAAGCCCTTATGAGAAGCCAGACATCTGTCACGCTGTCCTTGCCAGTCCTGCACCCTCAGTAGCCCTTCTGGGTGTCTTCTTATATCCCATGGACAAACCTAATGGTTGTTTTGGATATTGAGAGTAGCAGGGATGTATTCCAAAGGGATGCCATTACACAAATAATTTAGCTTGAATCTTTACTTCTGGGCAATTTTCCAGATACTAAACCATTTGAGTTGAAAGTTCTGCTACAGCTAGGCCAGTGAAATGGCAGGTAATGAAAAAGGCAGGTACCTAAATGTGCTGTGAAATGTAATTGCAGCCAGCAGACAGCATGGAGGGAGAAACTCATCATGGAGATGTAGCTTCATTTGGGCATTCCCCATCCTTGTGATTTTTGTAAAACAACGAAAACTGTCTAACCTTCACATGTAACATTTCTTTAAGTGTACATTTTATTTTTCTTTTTTTTTTCTTAAAATAGTTTATATAAGTTTCTAGACATTAATTGAATTTGAATCAACAGCGTTATGTTTACATGGGAATCACAGAATCATAGTAAATAAAGTCCCAAGGGGTCATCTAATACATCTCATTGCCGAAAGGCAAGATCAGCTATGACTAAACCATTCTTGACAGATTTTTGTCTCACCAGTTCTTGAAAACTTCCAGTGGCAGAAGTTTGCACGTTCTCCCTTGGCAATGTACATTAGTGCTCTTCTATGCCTGTAGTTGAAAAGATTTGTCCCAATTGCCAACCCAAATCTTTCTTGCTGTCATTTAAGACCATTGCTTCCTGTCCTATCTGCAAGGAATAAATAGAAATCTTATTCCAATTAAAAATTTTTGAGTTCTGGAAATTATAGTTTTACTCTGTCTGAATATTCTACAGATTTATAAACAGCATGCCTGTTAATCTCTTTGGCTGTGATGCCTTCCTCTTCTTCTCCACACATCGTCAGCTACCTTTTCTCAGAAAACATAATCAAATTGCTCTAATATAATTTCTTCTTGACAAATCTGTGTGTCTTGGGGTGACTTCATGCTGTTATATCCCCTATCACCACTCTATGCCCAGATATGATCCTGAGCCTATGTCTTTAAAACTGGGTGCAAGAGAGAGAGAAAAAAACTGAGCGAACTTTTCAAAACAGTTTGTGCTTCAAGGACACAGAGATTAGCGTCCTGCTGCAGCAGCAAGAGGGGAAGAAGCACCTTCTTGCTTTTCAGCCAGCTTTTCAGCTCCTTTTCTCTGGAGAGAGAGAGAGACGGAGAGTTGAACCCTGTTTTCTTGGAACTTTGGGTTTTTTTTCTTCTCTTCTGGACTGTTTCAACATCAGAACACATCGGGAGAGTTCTCCCCCGAGGCCCAGAGGTGGGCCCACCTCGACCCAGTTCCAAAGAGGAGAGAGACCAAACCTACAGAAGGACTCTAAAATCTTCCCAGGTTTCTCTCCAGAGTGAGAGGTTTTATTATTTAGCATTATTATCCTTTTCCTGTGTGTTTGTTAAATAAATAGTTTTTTCCCTTCACTTTCCTCCAAGGAAAATCTTTTTTATTTTCCCGAACCTGGTGGGGGAAGGGTGGCTGTAATCTGCTTGCCTTTGAGGAGACATTCCTTTTGGATGTTTCCCTGAATTTGGCCCAAACCAGCACACTGTGCTGGCTATTACTTCTCATCTTATTATTTAGAGTCTTAAAACCAGATGTGTGTTTGTTTGTTTTATTGTTGGTAGTTTTTTAAATACAATTATTTTTGTATCTATCTATATATACCCAATCTATATTTATCTATAGCTTTATGTTCCTAAGAATTCTAAAAGTCTGATCCATAATTTCCTGGTTTGTGCTTCCTCCTGCCTCTCCTTTTACAAAGCAGTACTCTTTGCTTTTTCCGAGTCTCCTGAAAATGTACCTGTTCTCCAAATGTTCTCATAGATAAGCGCAATACTGTTTGAGCATGTTTCAGATACTCCTTAGGGGTTCTAGACTAAATTTCTTTTTGTTCAATTTAGTTTCAACAAAACTTCTACAAGGAGTCTCTAAGCAGTTCTTCTGTATTGAACTGAGTTCTTATCCTGCTGTGAATGAGGCTAGTCAGCCATCTGATCACAGTTAATGTTTTTCTAGTGAAACTTAGAAACAAAACCTCTCATAACGTAGATCTTCCATCATTCTTACTTTCATCCCTCAATAATAACTCCCCTGAAAAGCAAGTAATCTCTTTCTTCTAATGAGGTGTTAACTATTTCAACTAAGAATGAACATTTTCCTCATTGTGCATAGAAATCTCTGTGCTGATTTTTAAGACATATGACTTTAATAAGCTGATACCAAAAATCTGAGCTGCCTCCTATGCTTGCTGACTGCCAAATGTTCCAAATGTCCCCAGGCAATATACCCAGCTTTCTTCTGACAGCTTGTATAATATATGAAATATTAGCCATAGAAAGCACCACGTGACATCAAAAGTTAGTTTGGGTATGGAAATGAACCAAATTAAAACTCAAGTTTAAAAAGGGGTATTTGAACATTGTGTTCATTTCAACGTTTCTATGAGCAGCCACCTCTATTTTCTGATGTGCCGGAAGCTCTGAAAGGCTCCCTGTTCTGTTACAGTGGAATACCATGCAAAGTAATCAGCTGGTGTTTTAGTCAACTCACATACTCAATGAGGGACAGTGCTTGAGAACCTGATGGATCATGGGAATCAATCTGACTAGAGGACCAGAGTTGTCTTCCTTTTCCTTGAGTAATGGACTCAAACCTCTGCTGACACAACACCTGGGAAACAAAGCAGCAAACTCTCTGTGAGAATGAGGGAAACATGGTCTTTTTTTCTGACCAAAATATTAAGTTCATCTTTATTAACAGTACCTTTCTGTTCTTTCTCAAAGTGCTGTCTGGTCTCTATTGGACCCAGAGCCAGAGAAAACAGGCATAGTGATTATTGAACACCATTTTGTAATACTAATTTTACCTTTCTGTTTGTGTTTCTCCCTGATCTCACCAGAAAGATACATTATATTAATCCAGTTATTTATTCTGTCTATTTCTTAAAAAGGGCTTAAGTCAGAGGACAGAACAGAAAAATTTTCAGTCATTTTTGGTTTATCCATATTGTTTTGTTTGCCCAAGCCTCCTCATAAAGGATGTCTTTAACTCTTTCTTTAAAAATGCAAGCTTGTAGAGCCTGATTTACAATTAAATTTTCAAACAAAAGTTCAGACGGATGAGGTCCCATTTAGGAGGGGAATTTCATCAGAGCAATGCTCTCGGATATTAATTTTATGGCTTATTGAAAAACACTTCTTTGAAATCTGACAGTGTTTATGCAAAATTGCTTTCCCCAGTGGATGGGTCATATCTTAAATATTTAACTTCTGTCTACTTTGTATTAATGTAGGATAAACATAGTGTGTGGTACAAGTCTTGATTTTATTTTATTTTTTCTGTGTTCAAAGACCTGAAGAATTCACTAAAGATTTATTTCCTGGGAGGAAAGACCTGCTTTTCATCATCTGGTTACTCAGGTCCCATAAAAAAGTCCAGTGCATGACAGAAGCTCAACTCCTAATCTTTGCTGGCAAGGTAGTATCCAAATAACATAAACCACGGTTCTTTGGTGTTTTTCAGTGAAAATTTAAGTGCGCTATATTAATTATAAATAAACTGGCATGCCAAGACTTCAGTGATACTGAAAACTTTCTGCAGCAAGAAAGATTTCAGAGACAAAGAAGGACTTTCAAAATTCACTGCCAGGGTTCAGCACTCCAGAAGACATTAGAGTGATTCCGTGGATATACTGTCTCAGTGTGAGATTATTTTTCCAAAACCAATTAAACACATTGAGTTTGAAATTTGCTGACAAGTGCTGAAGTCTGATGGTCTCCATTTTTTTGGTGCACTTTAAAAAGCTGGCCATGAAAAGATTTAAATAACAGCTTATTCAGTTCTATCTGTCCTCAGCCAGTCAATCAAATTTCAATTGGTGGCCAAGCTGTGAAGCAGGAACTGGATATTGTGTGGCATCAGCAAAATCAAGATGGAATTGATGGTATTATAAGGATATGGAGAAAGAGGGATCTTGGACTTGGGGAATAAAAGCAGATAAAAGAGGAAGTAGATGTGAACTTAGACACTGTGGAATAGGAAAGGGTGTAGGAAGGCATAGAACCAGTCACACGATGAAAGGGAGACCTGAAGGAATGAGAAATAGAAAATACAGAAAATAATAGCTGATGAGAAAAAAAAAAATAGAGGGAGAAACAGAGAAAGTTCTGGTACAATCTGGGAAAAAAGGACATAGCAGAGTCACGTAAACTGTAGTAGTTCTGGTAAATATGGAGACATTATAGTCACCTGGCACACATTCGGTGAGGTAAATTAACAATTAAATTCTTAGAAGGTATCTGTTAATACCGTTTTTTTCCTCAAGATATTTCAAGTTTTAAGAAGTAATCAAATATTTTTGTTCATTGAATGCATTATCTATCATGAAAGTGTAGTGTTTGTAAAGTTCGTGGAAAATGTAATTCCAAATATGTGCAGTTCTACATTTAAACTAAAAGCAAAATTCTAATTCAGTTTCTGAGTTATCAAGTTCAAAGGCCACCCACATAAGGTCCTGAAGACTGAGGAAATGAAGACCTTTTAAACAACTGGTAATACGAAACTGGCATGGGGAGAAAGGTCCTGCTGATGGCTCATTATGTATGTCTGTTTGGGCTCGTGTTTGTATAATAGTTTATGCACTAGCAGTCAAATTAAAACCAAAAAGAATACACAAAGTATAACACTTGTTTTCTTATATGAACCTAGGAGAATACTGCTCACTGGATATGTAAAATTCATGTTAATTAATCAGCATTACTTCTCATTTCAGGTTAATAATCATGTGTTGCATCAATAGATTTGACTGTTGTTTTACACACCTACGATATTTACCCAAATATTTTCAGTTGCCCTCTTACTGACTTGAGTCTTGATTTTATTTGGAGCTGTACAGAGTTCAATGCCTGCAACAAAGCATTTCCAATTTAATTGGAAGATAAAGGGATAAAGAAAGATAAAGTGATCACACTGTATATTTGGGGCAGGAGCTGAATCAAGCCCAGTATCCCGATTTCACAATTGTAAACTAATGCTGCCTGTGCTCTCTTGCATAAATCTTTGCATTGAATATGTTCTTTATTCTTTCAACTGTTCAGTATAAAATCCTGTTCTCCTGCACTGGTGACGCTCTAAAGGTTTTCTTCTTTCTCTGAGAGATGTTTCCTGGATGTCAGGAAAGGAAATTGAAGCAGCAAAAATGTTTTTGCACACATCATTGCTGCTCAGTCATTTTAGCTCCTGACCTCACCCTACTCAATTAAGAAATCCTTGGAGCCTCAAGATAGCATCTGACTTGCGAAGTACTGGGTGCTTTCTGCTTCATTTGCTGTTCATAGTGCCTTAACAGGAAAGCATGCTTCACAAATTAAGAAGACTGTGGAGACTGTTCTTGTGTGTCTATAGGCACACACACGCTCACATATCCATGCGCATGCACACGTGCATGTACGTATATACACATATGCTATGGCTAAATTCAGCCTGTGTCTCTGCAGTTTGATAAAGACACAAAGTTTATCAAATAGTTTATGTTATTTATTAGAACTGAAGGTAGAGGCACAATAAATTCTGTGTTTATGCACTTACGTGTAAAAATATATTTTAATGCACAGAGATATATCTGAATGAGTAATGTATTTTCATACGTATGTGGGTGTGTGTCTAAATGCCTGTGTATGCACTCCTTATACACAGCTGATGGTGTTTGGGTCCAGCAAACACTTTAAGCTTTGAAAGAATGTGACTGAGCACAGAAATAACTTAGATGTAAAACTCACTTGGGGAGGGAAGAGGGATTTCAAATTTTTTTTTAATAGCAAAAAATGGGGTCAGTTAAATGAATGCGGTTATGCTGCGAATAAGGGAACAGTGAGCTGAATATAATTCCAAGCCACATGGCAGACAATGTGCATCCCACAGAGGAAAATGGTAACATTGAAGGGCTACAGCATTTTTCTCCTACCTAGCAATTATCTGGTTTTGGGCTTCATGTTACTAATTTCTCTTTTCACATCTCACCCTTAGTCTCATACAATGGATAACAACTAAAAGCAAATGCTCTCTCCTTTGACCACATAATTTTCTTCAAGAGCCTTACACAGGATAAAGGACAAATAGAGTTCATCAGAGATAATATCAGAACACTGAAAAGAGAAACACCATTTTCATGTAAGGTTTTCTTCCTCAAACAGTGTGGCAGCAACTTGGCAGAACACAGTGACGGCAGGAGACAAAGAGGGGATGTGTGCCCCCATGTTTGCAGCATGTTGGCCTCTTGCTGGATAGCTGAGCTGCCAAAGGTTGATCACACAGAGCAGAAGTGCAAATGACTATGCGATTGCAACCCTACTGCACTAATGAGAACCCAAAGGCCACCTCACCTGGAAACCTGCAATTACTGCTGCTGGATCAGGCCCCAAAAATGCTGCTGACACAATATACTTTGAATTACATGTTTATGTTCCAGGAAATGGCTCCTCTGGAGAAAACACTGAACTGACCTTCAGACCATAAAGGCTTGTCCTCTTGCCCTTAGAAGTGATGGAATTGATCCCTAGAAGCCTTTTTAATCTTACTGTTCATCTCACATTTTAGTCTTTCTCCTTTTGAGAGCTATGGGATAACAAAGAGGTGCTGGAGAAGATTGGAGGTGAGACTGCTGGTAAATAACTCTGGTTTTTAAGAAATTAGTTTTGAAGAAAAAAAGAAAAATTCCAGCGAGAAGGGACAGCTCACCTTTCTGCTTTTCTCCTCTACTGAAGGAAAACCATAGCAGTCTCAGCCTTGGACATCCTAAGACAATAAGAATCAGCTCAGCTCTGTTGCGCTCAGTGCTGCTTCACCAGTAGAATCAGTTTTTCCTGAGTCCTGGAGTAGACAAATCCCTTCCTTGTCCTTTCCTTCATTTTCCTCATGCCTGACATGAGATTATTCTCTTAGGCTTCTTTTTCCTTTATTTCTCGTTGTCCTGTCAAATTAACATGACCAGTGCAATATTTCAGTCCCCAGTATCAATTTTGCTTATTGTGCCTAATGTTTAAGTGCTTATTTGTGTTTTTTTTCCAGGCACTTCCCAAGTTTCCATTCCTAGAGGTGGGTCAGGAAAAAAATAAGTTGCTTATTCTTTTTCTTTATGAAGAATTTGAAATCTACTTGACTCTTAAGGGAAGCATAACTTCACATAAATATAGCACTTTTCTTCTTCTAACCTCCTATTACTTTTGGAATTATGAATTAATTCTGTCTCTCACACTGATTCTGAGCAGTACAATCAAGAAAAGAAAGATGAGATTCTTGAATTCAGAGAACATATTTATGGTAAAACTAGGAAAAAACACCAGACATGTGAAAGCTTTTTTTTGTTACCCCAGTTGCTAAATCCAAGCCCATACCAGCGTTCACTGGGAGCAAAAGTTGGTTAAATCTGAAAACTGTGAGCAGCAGTGATCTACATGGAATCACCATAAGAATGGTATGCATAGTTAGTATGGAGTACTGTCCTAGCTAATTAGGCTCCCCTCTCATTTGGGCTAATTAGCTTGCACACTAAATTGATGTCCCTAAGCTATTTCCAGCTCTAGACCTAACTTTTCAAGCCAATTTGGAGAATTCTGCCCCATGATATGTTGCACAGCTTAAGCACTGCTTGCAACACCAAGGTACATAGCCAGATACCACCTCCTTGCTCTTTTACTTTGGACATCAGCATACAGCCTTTTGGGGTTTTTTTGAAAACCTGTACTTGGGAATGCTGCGGGAAATCAATGGAACCGCCTATTTTCCTGTATCTATGGACAGAGCCTTAAGCAAGGTGTGCTACTAAAATGTAAATAATAAATAAGGTTCTTTCCCTGTGGACTCAGTTGTATGATCTACTAATGTAAAAGTGGTTTTAAGGATGCCTTTGTTGTGTATGTTGTTTAAAAATTAAGAAAGGTATGTGACATACATATAAAGACTGTCTTGAAAGGCAAAGTTGAAGTCCAAATTTAATCTTAGCCAGTACTGGAAGTTTATGGTTTGGACCTGAATTTAGCTTTGTCATCAAGTTGACAAGTATCTTTAAAGTGCTCAAACAAAGGAAGAGTGGTATCAGAGAAGAGAAAAAAACAGACTAGAATAAGTACACAAAAGTGGATATCAAAAACAGTATGCCTGTATGTGTGTATATGAACATACAAATATTTTTATGTGTGTGTATAAACTATAGGTAGTATTTGTAAAACTGAACTACAAATTGCAGTCTTGGCCTGTGTGACCCCTGTTAAGGACAGTCTGTCCAGTAGAATGAATGGTGCAGCAAAAAAAGCAGTCTTACAGCTCTGCAATCACTTCTCTAATGCCTGCTTACCTACAGCCCTGAGGGAAGTGAAATCTTTACAGACTGTCTATATGAGTAAAGAGAAGCTGACTTGTTCAGTTGTGCTTTCATTATTTTGTAGAAGATGTTTCTTGGACTGGTTGACAAATTTTGGAAGGGTAAATGGGAAGATTCATTTAGACCAAGAAAAATTTCTTTAAAGAAGACAAAAATGAAGTTCCCCTACCACAAAAAGAAAACATAGATACAAAAAAATGTTTAAAAAATGCAGAAGCAGAAACACGTTCAAAAAATAAATATGACTCCAAAATGACTTTTTCCTAAAGAATTACCTTTGAAAATTTCTTGCTGCTCTGAACAAAGTTTAGTGTTTTTATCTCTTTTCCTGGCACCAGTTGCAAAGGTTTATCAAAGAAAAAAGCAGACTGCTCTTGACATCAGAAGGGGTGCAATCCAGCTCTAAATTGTTGCCTAAATTTCAGTGAATTCTTTGAGAGAGGGAACTGTATTCAACTCATAGTACATAATCTGTAGAGAATAAGTTTACTTGCAAAAGTATTTATGGGGTCCTTTTGAATTCCTGTTTCCTGCTAGTGTTCTTTAAAATGCCAGGTAATGTTGTGGAAACCAATATCACTATTTCACTGAAGCTCTAAGCAACGTTTTATTTCTCGTCTTTTAGTTTTAATGAGAGAGTGCTGCTTGCTGTTAATAGAGCTGAGTAAACAATCTATGTACATTTTATTCAATTACTTTAGCTCTTTTTCTTCTTATGGTAATTACCTGTGAGCGGACAATGATTGCTACCATTTGTTTGTTCCTCCCAACTACTTGCTGATTATTCTGCACAAGCAACTTGTAGCCTGTGTTATTGCAAACTGACTGCTTGCAAGTACTCCTTTGGGTATCGGTGTTTGGTTGCCTAAAGCCAAGTACTTGCTTCTTTTCCGTGATTGGATGATCTACTTTGTCACATAACATGCTCTATATAATAAATTTATAGCTTCATCCTGCAACATGCTCCAGACCTACAATGTGGAGCTACATCATGGTGATGGGAACCTACATATTAAATACAATCTGTCTCATGAAAAAACAAATCCTGATAAATATAATTATTCCAAAGTTGATATACCACTCTCTGTGCAGGCATTTATTTAATTTAGTTGTTGGCATTAACAATTAGAAGTGTTTCTTTCACCCAGGTTCTTGTCAAGACAATTTCAATTGTCATTAGGGACTGCAAATTAATTTTTAATAAGACATTTAGCATTTGGCATTGTTTCTTTACTGGATTGTAATGTTTCTTTTTAGTCCCTGGGTTCACTTTACATGGAAAGTGTAATGGACAAATAACTGTGATTTGCATCAAAGCAAATACATTTCTGAAAGTCTTTTCAAGGCTGCTATCATAGTAAATCTCTTCCCAGCCTTCTACTTATCGTAAACAACTTAATTTTTTTAATATCTATATGATTAACAATTGTGCAAGGCCTTTTGTGAAACAACATTCCAAACTACAGAAAGCTAATTTATTCCAAAATCACTAACCCATTTTTAAATTACTTTGAGACTGAGTCATATCTGAAATAATTTTAAAGCAGTCCATAAGATTTGGATCCCTAGGAGAGCATCTTATGCAGTCTGGCAGAACTGTGTATCAGTTGCCACTGTCAAGGTCACTTCTTTAGAGCAGCACCATTTGAAACAGGTGGCTGTTGATCTTTTCTGATAATACAGCATATCATTCCACAAAGATGTTTAATCTAATCTACCATGAAATCACAGCAGTAATTAAGACATAGACTTGAATCTTTTTCTCAGAGCTCATTTTTGCTGGTCAAATCTGGTTATTGGCTGGATAAACTTATTTCAGTTCATCTCAGTTTCTTGTGTTTCTCATTATTTCATTAGCCTGTTATCTAGTATTTAGGTTCCTATTTTGCTTCATAGCAGATTAACAGGTCTGTCCTCTTAGTAATGGACTGTGCTGACTGTCAGAAGGTAAGGGAGGGCACAACGGGAGTTTCTGAGGACTGGCTTGTGGGGCTGTGGTTGATGCAACAGAAGCAAATCTAATGAGATACAGAAATTACAAAATGCACAGACAGACTATGATGCAAGAAAATGGTAACTCAAAATTCTTTTACAAGAGTCTGTCAGCTAAATAAGACCATTTGAAATAATCTCTCCTGCCATAACATTTACGCTAAAGACAGTAAGCTAAATAAATATCTTACAACTTTTTACATTTAGTACTTGCCATGTTTTCTACTTGAGACCCAAGAAGCTATTTAAGTCCAGCTTTGTTTTTTGTGTCCAGGCCTGAACCTCGCCTATACTGTGACAGTGACTAGAGCATTTATCTTCAGACTTTACTTTCTCCAGCTGTAAAAATTATGTTTGTCTTTAGTATTTTAAGGTGCTTGGAGACTAATGAATGAAACTATTCATAAGTCACTGACTTTTGTCTACTATTTGACATTCATCTGGACATTCTGCCTGTAGCATACCTCTGGAGATTGAACAGATTGTCCTATTTCATTTAAGTAAATGAAAGGGGTTAGGCCAGATCTTGAATTAATTTTCTGCTGTGTTATCTTGAGGTAGAAGACACGGACTTGAAGTTTTATGACATAGGAATTTGGATGTTTGAATTATCCATAATAGGAAGAGATTCATAATAACTGGGATCATCTAAGTAAAACATGAATGTCAAGTTCACTTTAAGGAGCTCTTTGTGGTTTTAAAAGCTGAACCAAATATTCCCTCCCTAGAAAGACGGCATCTTGGTCATATATTAAACACCAGCAGCAGTCCAATCAGAATGTACTTTACCTGATGGATACTAATGAAAAAGAATGAGAGGCTAATGTCGAGCCCTGCAGTGTTGTCATTGAAAGAAACAGATATGAACAGAGGCAGCACTTCTAAAGCAACTTTTAGGTTTTGGTCCCACTAGATTTTAGATGGAAACTTGCCGTGTCTTGGATTTCATTGTCTCTATTACCAGAGATTTCAGTAGCCAGACAGTCAGGGAAAATCTAAAGTTGCATGTTCACTTTTTAAACATTAGTGGTATGTGGAAAAAGATACTGTTACTTGCATATTACCTTTGAAGTGGAGATAATGTTCAATGACACAAGACCAAAACATGTCTTATTATGCATTATGCTTTGCTGTTACGCTCATCATTGCTGTGCTAATTCTTCCCAGGAAGGTTTTGATTTTCTTTCCAGATGCTGCAAATTGAACTGGATTGTTGCAGTCAAGAGCTGATTTTTCAAGTTTGTTATTTTGTTTTTAACTCTATCAAGCACCAACTTGGCAGAAATACTAAGAGTCTCCTGCAACACAATTCAGCTGACAAATCAAATGAACCTGGGTTGTCATGTTGTAAGTTAAGAATGTAAGAAGTCATAATATCTTTAAAAAAAATATATAAAGCTCAATAAACAAACTGTACATATCTCAAGTAATACTATAGTGGAGAGTTGTGTACAACTGTCTCCTACTTTTGGCCTTTTAAGACAGTTGAGATTAGATCAACTCTTCCTGTTTATTATGCTCAGGTATTCCCTATCCTGAGACAAGGACAAAAAAAAATGCTTAAGAGCTGAATGCCTATAATGCCCCTAACTCTTAGGAAACTAGCTGAACTTTTTAAAATGAATCTCAAAAATCTTTGCTGTTTAATTTCCTTCATTACTTTTAACTGAAATCAACTTGTAAACACAGTTTCTCCAAGAAAGTTTGGAGAGTTTTTGATTATATTATTATTATATTATATATTTATTATATTTATTATATATTTTATTATATTATATTATTTATGTATGGTACGTATGTGGGAACATTATTTAATTTCTGCAGAAAGAGACTTGAGTATGTACAAAAGAGCTTTGGTTTATTTTTCAACCAGAACTGTTAAACACTTTCTTATAAAATGCTGAAATATATCATGTGAGTTATACTTCAAGTTTATTGCAGACCTGAAGAGTCTTCAGTGACTTCTACTTAAGTATATATAGACCATTCATGAGGTTCTTGTGATAATTGCAAAACATGCCCTTTCTCTCTAAGGAAGAGGAGAAATAGAATTATGGAGTGGAAAGTGACATGCAACTAAAGAACCTTCTGAAAAAACCCACTCACGTGAATTTTCTTTATACTTTGGCAAGATATGCAAGGCACAACTCCTGTGAAGTTCGACAGCTCATCATAATTTAAGACACAACAGTTTTGATAATGTGGTAAGTCATATACTGAAAGTTCAAGGTTATGGAAGGGCTGCTTTTGAAATGCAATGGCTTTCATTTACAAGAAACACTTACACAAAGATGTATCAACTAGGCATTGTCCACGGGTATAGTGAAGATGCAAGAAAAACACAATTCTGGTTTTTTCACCTGAGGGAGTTCCAGTTTTCCATTTTAACTCAAGACTGACAGCTGTGTATAACATGAAACCAGAGGCACTCATCTAAAGTCTATTCAAGCCAACGTAAAGATCTATACAGATCTCAGCTGTGCTCCCCTTGAAGTCAGTAGTAAAGCTCCCAGTGGTACAGACTTGTTGTCAAATCATTTAGCTTTAAAACAAATGTGGTGCAAGGAAAAAAGAGTATATTAAAAAAAAAAAAGTGACAGCTGTTTTCAAAACTGAATGGGGCAGCATTGCACTGTCAGTTAAAAAGACACTAAACAGCAAGAGATCCTAGCCACTAATTTCTCTCTTTCAGGTGGTTTTAAGTATGGTGAGGTATCGGAGTCCACAACAGATTGTTTTCCTATGAACAAAACAATTGAACAGGTTTTATAGAGGAATTCTATAGATTCAAATATTGAGCCTTAATACAGCAAAACAACTTATTCCTTTCTTGCCACCACCTCCAAACAAACTTAAGTTAAAATTATAAAGGACAAAACACCGGTTTTAAACTATAAAGTCCTGATATATAGCAGTAATAGCATAGCCCTGACTCTCAGTGTAGCTAAAATCCTCACAAGGCACAGCTGTAGTACACTGTGGGTATCTGCTGAGTCCTCATTACCTATACCTTCAGCTAGTTATCTCATGAGATCTATTTACTTACCATTATTATTATTATTATGCATACTCTGTTGCTGTTGCTTCTCTTAGCAGCATGGCTTGTGGTTCAGCCACACTGGGAATCTGTCTGAGATGAAAACTTACACCTCACCTGAACAATCAGATGGGGCCTCATTTAGTAATGCATTATAAGGCCTACTGAGCATGCCTTGCTTTTTTTCTGAGCAGGGTACTAAGGAAAAATTCAGACAACTTTCCTAATCTTCCATTCAGAACAGTTTCCCCTATTCTACTTAGATTTTAATTGGAAAAGCGCCTAGTTAATGCTGCCTCTCTACGTCTTCTGGCAAGATGCAGGTGCTGAAGGCCAGATTGGGATCTCATTGTGTTCTAAGTTATGTTACTGAGTGCTAAAAACCCCATTCTATTTGTTTCCACGTATCAGGAGTAGAACTGATATTGCATTACTTGCCTGCCAACAGACTAATCACGAGAACTAAGGGATGGCCGTGCCCAAGACAAAGGGCAGGAACAAGGTGCGTGAAAGGGTTCTAACAGTCAATTCTTTGAGGCAGACAAGCTCTTTCTACTTGTCAGTTTTATTAGCTCTCCTGACAACAGTAACAACAATGGCTACCAAAGACATAATATTTACAGAATATCATCTCCTTTGAAGGGATACAAGCCTGGCAGCAGATCACCTAAGATATATCTCTAAGACATGGGTTGAACCACCTTCAGAAATGAATCACAACAAGCCTCTGTCCCTACAGATACAGCAACAGGCAAAAGGAAAACTTTCTCATTTTCTAGGATTTTCTAGGAAGTTATGGTGTTTGGGTGCATTCAATATTCTGAATGGCTTACTAATAACATTCTTGGAGTTATTTATCAGCATACTCAGTACTTTAAATCTGTGCTGCTTTTACCAGCTACACTTCTAAGTGAGATGTTTGGGTAGTATAAACTGTATAGCTCCAGTAAAATCTATGAAATTGCAATGCTTTACATGAACTGAGAGTTTGATAGCTGTAAGCTATAAAATAAATTTAAGTTCTCTAACAGAATTGGCTTCACTCTTAGATTTCAGTTTTTTGCAGCAAAAAGAGTTCCTATTATGAATTCAGGTTTGGCTCACAGCATGTATTTTATATTGCTCACTTAAATTTGTGGTTCTAATTAATATGTCTTCTGGGTAGCTCATTTGATGGTAAATCTGTGCCCGGTTTGAGCCTGTATCCATAAACCAATGCTAAAAATAATAATACACTTCTTTTTCTGCCACAACAGGCATTTTGTCTCCTTGTATATGCTGACAAGTCTCATGATAACCTTGAAGTGTGTGATGGAAAGAAAAACATAAATACATGTCTAAACTCAAGGAAGCTGAATTAATTCCAATTTTAGCACAACTGACCTTTGGGATTTAAGAGAAAGAAACTCTTGATTTCTTTTTTTTTTTCTTTTGGAAAACGATCACTGATCCTAAGTTAGTAAAGTAGAAGAAAAGTCCTCCATTGATTATAATAGATTTGGGTCATTCTTTAAAGACTTAAGCACTTAACTCTGAAAATAAGGAGTACCTGTATTCAGATAAATTGTCTATGCAAGTTTTTGCAAAAAAGAGCAAGATATTTCTGCAAAATAAGTCATCCAATGCATTGTGCTTGACTTCATATTGCAAATGCTCTTTAGCTACACAGTCCAGAGAAGTACGTAACTCCAGAAATAGTACGAATCAGATAGGGAAAGGTGGAAACTCATGGAAGGGTTTCACTATCTGCCCCACCAGACAGATAGTTCTGCTCATTCCATCTCCTGCTCCTCATTTTAAGTGCTGTTACAAATTGTAATCACTGTGATCACTATATAATTTACCACACTTTACAAAATATTTAAAACATACTGTGCCTATTCATAAATAAACAGTCCCCAATTCACTGCTGTTTTGACAAAGTTTTTTCCTAAATGTCCTATATCATCTTTCTTTTTTTCCAGTGTTTCTTTCATAAAGCACTGAAAAGTATTGCTTGTGATGGGCATGAAGTTAACTATCAGATGTCTTTAGCTCTGTGGCAAAGGAGTTGGACATTTTCTCTGACATTTTTCTTGCCTTCAAGAGGATTTTAAAAGGCAAGTTCTTAAGGGAGTCTGAGAGTCTTTGGCACTCATCCCCTTTTAAATTTATAATAGATAACTAAAGCCTGTAAGGTCTTCCAAGAATTCTCACTCTTAATTTTTAATACAGATTTGTTTTCAATAAGCGTAAGTATGGACTTGTTTTATTCTTTGCTGAGTTCAATTCCAATGCTCCCAAGAGAGTCTAAAGAAATAACATGTTAAAAAACAACATGAAAAAACTCAAGTAAAGCAATGCATTTTGACATATTGGAGAACGCGATCCTAAAACTAGAAACTTAAAATATTCATTCTGATTATAATAATAATAATAGGAACAGCTGCCAATAATTTTGTAACTTCCACAATAATCTTGAGCCACCCCTGAGCATAGTGAAAACTGTTTGACCCTCCACAGGAGTACTGATTTTCTTGATTTGGAGACAGACTAAAAAGTATGGAAAAGAAATAGATCTGAAATTTCCAATTATATAATTTAAATTTAAGACAAAAACTGACCCCTATAAACTATATGACTCATTAAACAGCTATTAATTTTCTTTGTTCTAGCACAACTCAAACCACAAGTGCAAACCTCCCTGATGTACAGTATAGGACAGACTCGTATAGACAAAGTTCTGCACAACCTGGAGGCGAATAAAGCTTGTAGAAGTGGAGATAGCTGCTCATTTTACCCATTACAATAACAAAGTAAAACGCTACTCAAAGTTTATACTGTGAAAGAAGTTCACATATAGCACAGTTCCTTTGTATGTTTAATATCAGTGATGTTACTCAGTTGGACACTGACAGTCACACTAAGTTTAAACAAAGTCTTTTCCTTTCCAAAATTAGCTTTTTGGTAAGCTTTCTCTCTTCTGCTCACCTGTCATCTTTTTATGCTTTTGTCTACTCTCTGTTTATCCATTGTTTTTTTTTTTATTCCTTTCTACCTTTATCTCTGCAAACTTTTGACTTTGAGACATCTAAACCTCTGACTTTTCTTTATACAAACCCATTGAACATTACCTAAACTGGCAATGTTACCTTTAAAGGAAATAAACTAAAATCTGAGAGTATAGAAAGTCACAGAGTACAGACATGTTAAAGAAACTCAGGATTTGCAAATACTTTTCTTTGTTCTCATATCCTCATGCAGTAGAAAACATTTACATTGCTGCATATCACAGATAGGTCCTTTGCACCACCAAATGTCTTAATTACATAATTTTATACATTTTAATTAAAAGCTGCAGAGGTAAACTTTTAAAACATCAGTTCGTAAGTCCTTCCTTCCTATTATTGAACCAAGCAGGAGTGGTGAAAAAGACCTTTCAGGACTGACGCTATCTTCCTTCATGGGAAACCAGAGATTTCTTCCATCTATCTGGAGTCTTAAATGTCTTAAATGTCTTAAATTTTGCAGCTTTATTAAGCCCCATCGTAAGGATTTGCTCCTATTAAGTTCCTTCATTTTACCCAACTAGTAACAGCCATGTAGTATGTGTGATTTCTTTTGTTATATTGAAATCTTTCCAAACACAAAGTTGGAATTGCTCTATAAAATGCTGAAATAAAGAAAAACAGCTTGACGTCTTCTTTCTTGCACATCCTATCATTTCAATATTAAAATTATTAAATTGGCCCTAACTTGGTGTAATTAGTGAAGACATTTAACTTGAACCTGGTAAAGCTGGAGACCCTGTTTAGGAGGCTGCGCTACAGTCATTACAGAGAATGTTTTTCTGTTGCTGTATGAGAATATTGGGTCACATGTACTTCAATTTCCCCAGAAGGAATTCCTAAAGCTTTATTTTTGCCTGAACTATAAAATACATGATTGGGTTTCTTTGTTTGCATTTTGTTGGTAATAGCTTTTGTCCTGTTTTCCTCATAGTAATAGTGGGAATTTGTTATGTCCTTCATCCTAGGTATTCATAACGCTTCATTGCTGTTCAGCATGGTTTATGGCAGAAAAGCTAATGGCATGCCTTTAACAGACTGGAGTCACAATAGCTTTGGAGCTCATAAGAACATGTATACCAGGGAACTAGGTAAAACACTACTTCTCTGAATTGGTAGCATTTAGTAGACTTTATATCTTACTCCTGGCACAAAAAAGTAATATGCCAAATGCAAAGCATTAACAAACCAAGTCCTACATCTCTGGGTGGACACAGTTGTATAAAACAAACACATTCTCTCACTCTCTTTCTCATGCACACGCAGAGCAAGACTTCTTAAAAACTGATCTACCAGTATTTACCCTCAATGGATTCCCAAGACACTCTACACCTTAGAAACTTCTCATATTGATATAAAACATACTTATCTGGAATGGAGTTTTCAGGAAGCAGAAAAAAATTCAGTAATGGAATTTTTGTGCCAATGCCACTGCAGTAAGTACAGGTTTTGACTGTCTTAGAGGATAAGCATGATGTTACCATGTGAGAAAGCCCTTACCCTGTTTTGACCTGAAACTTTCCTGCTGATTTACATCTGTGCAAAGCATGTTGCTTTTCTAAAATTGTTATTGCTCACTGATGGAAGCAAGTAAAGATTTAAAGTTAAGTCAGTGCTTATCCAACTTGGCTCCTGTGGCAGTCTGTAGCTTCTAACTGGGTCAAGTTAAAACTTTGCTGGCAAGTCACTGACTAAACTTGGTTCAACAGATACAAATAATAACTGAATATTTTTCTTCAATGTCCTTCAATATAATTGAACAGGTGCCTAGTTTTACTATTTATGCCTGATCCCAGCAGAATAAATTGAGGATAGAGAAAGGATGACAAAAAAAGGGAAATTTTAAGGGATTGCCCCACAGGGAAACCTATACAATGCATTTGGTAGAGTTCCCTATTGGCCTCAGTTCTATAAACTTAACAGTAAAATCCTGTTTTCCTAACTTTGTAGGAAAAATTTGTGCTGATTTCCTCTGAGTAAAGCATGGTCTCTCTTTCCCTCCATCCTCCTACCCTCAAGTTATAGGTTTAAGCAAAACATAAATCATTGCTCTTATTTATCCAGATCCCAGTCAGGATTATTCCCCTGCAGTCCTATGCCATTAGGAGTGCTGTGAGAGAAGAACCAATTCCCACTTGTGTTTTCATATTTATCCAGCAAACCCTCCTGAGCTACATCCTTGCATATACTATGAAGTCAGGCATTTGTCTTTTCCACAGGACACTTGCCTTGCTGGTGGCTAAGGACATTACAAAGCACAAGGCATTTCAAGCTGTGCTATTTCTACTTCCCTCTGGGAGCCATTTTTCTGCAGATAATCTGGTTTTTATACCTTATATTATATTCTAGTGAAGTTTACATGTATCACAATGCTCAGAACATTATCCTTAAATAGATACAAGATGCGTTTCCGTACAGAAGCTCATTTAAGCACCTGTATTGTAGATAAAATGCTACCGAATTCTACTCCTGCAAATAAAAAATAGACTTGAAAAACTTAGTAAAAGGTTAGCAGTGAAAGTAATGATGAGTAGGTCAGATTTGCAGATTATTAACCTCAAGAGTGCTTTATTAAACAGGCAAATATTTTACCAATTTTAATAGCTGGATTAATTCTTGAGTAGGTCAAAATTAGGGCTTCTGTTAATAGGCTTTAGAGAAGATATTTTGAGGATATTATTGCAAGGATTGTGAAGAAAAATATTATTGTGATATGTCAGGCCTCTGCATCCAGATTTGGGAATTTACACCGAAATAAAAAACATCAATAAAACAGAGTCCCATTCTGCAATGGGAAAACTGCACTTTTAGTACTTGCAGGCCTGAAGTTAAGAGAGCTAGATCTCCACAATTAAAAAGAAATCAATTTCATGTGCTTATAGTTAGAATCTATTTGCTAATTGGTAATTTAAACAAATATTAATAAATTTGGTTGCAAGTGTTTATAAAAAGTGATTCATTGCACCAGAGAAATTGAAAAATGTGTAATTTATCTGATCAGTCATAACTAACCAACACCTAAAAGTTGAATATTGCAGACTTAATATCAACATCAATCTTTTAATCAGAAACCTAATGGAGACAAACAAAGAAAAGCAGGAAAAATATGTTGGGCAAATTCTGATAGCAAACACAAGGGCACTTTGAGTTGTCATGAGTATTCAGTAAGAAAAACCTGGCTAAAGCATTCATCCCATTCTTTTCACAGTGCATTTAACTTCAGCTTTCCAGACCTGCTCAACCACAACAAGTTTGGGGTGTGTTTAGAGAAACATTACACTGAGGTTTGATTTCACATAGAAATTAATTCTTTTTTAAGGAAAACTTCAAAACTGTGACATCTGGTATCTTATCCCTACAGGTTTTACAATAAATGAAAGGGAAAAAGAACTGTAGGGGATGCACAAAATTCTGTAAAACTAAAAATAGTAATCACTCTGCTATGATAGCCTTGAATTTTTTTCCCTTAACATGTGTCTAGAGTTTGTTTGCGCAGTCTTGCGGTAACACTTGCATCATCTTGATGCCTTCATTCTGATAGCTATGAGTCATAGAGAGTAATTATTGGTGGAATGTCCTCTAATTCTTTATAGTCATAGCCTATAGTCCTTTGCACATTCAATACAAAATCATACTAAAATGCCTGAATTTAACTATCCAGTCTTGTCCTCACAAATTTCTGAAAAAATTGATAAAATAAAGTTTTCTTTACGGTTGAATCTTGTCCATTTTCTGTAATATCTTTGATTAAACATCTAGTCCACCAGCCAATGGGCGCAAGTACCTTGGAATATACACCACTTTTTTTGGAATGGAAATATTCCTCCCTGTACAGTTGATGGCCTGTATACTAAACATAGCTGAGTTGCAGTTTATACAGAAAATTTTCACAGTTAATTAGGCTACAAGGAGATAATTTAGAGTGTCCTTTCTTTTTTTTCCTTTTTTTCCTGTCTATTAATATACAGTTATGCCAATCACTAAAATACTGCCCTGATGAATTTGTCTTGAAAAGAAATAAAACATTGAAATACTGCCTTGATGAACTTGTCCTAAAAGAAACAAAACTCAGCAAGACAGGCCTTCCTAATAAGTTCCTCAAATAGCTCCTATCTATTCAATCTCTCTCAGTGCCAGTAGAAACCAGAAATATTTTAATTTATTTTGAAGCTGTTGAACCAAAAAGATATTAGCTGTGGGGCTGTTCTTGCAAATTGCTGAGCACCTCTGGGAGACATTCTGTATTTCAAACTCTCATCAGACCACTGGGAACTGAGAATGCTGAACTGAGGAGAAAAATAATGCAAAATAGTTTCTGCAAATATTTGCCCACATTTTAAATAAAATCAGTTTTGCTTTGTTTCCACCTTATTCTATTTTCAAGCTTGATGAGCATTGGCAGTACATTGGAAAAAGTGAAGGATAGTATTTATGCTTGCAATACTAACATGATCACTCACTCAGTGAGGAAGCAGAAAAATGATACAGCCAGCCACCTAGAATTGTTGGCATAGACGATTTGCTCACAGTGCCACTGGTAATCGTTCAAACTCAGTGCTGGATCCTTGCTAGGGATAGACCTGAGGGATTTTGGTTTTGCGCTGTGTTAAATGTTGCTTAATAGAATTCACAGAGCAAATGATCATGCAAGGGTGGTAACACAAAGATGGTAATAAGCTCTCATTTATTTATCAGTGTGATTCAGTAGGGAAAGTATTCAAACTTTAAAAAACAGATGCTTTGATTATTGTAGCATCACTGTTTTCTATCTTGCTTCAATTTCCCAACCTAAAAAATGAGCATTTTTCCTGTTTCTCAATAAAGCTCTTCACGATCTAGAAGTATCTTCCTATATATAAAAGAATATTTTAATTCTAGATTTAGAATTAAAAATTTAGAAGTCTTCTGCAGCTTTGACCTGCTTGGTCAGATCCACACCAGACTTTTGTATTGGGCCTAAGGCTAATATGACATGAATAAAAAAGAAATTATAGATTTAAAAAAAAAAACAAAACACCAAAAAATAAACAAACAAACAAAAAAGCCACAACACCTTAGCAATGAAGGCATTAGGGAAATATAAATTGTCAAAATATAGGAATTTTGTATTCTAATTTACTAAGAAAATAAAATTACTTACAAAAACAAAATAGAATACTGTTGCACTTTATATTCCTGATATATTTCTAAATATCTTTCCTTTGATCCATCAGAGAAAAATTAAAAATTTGCATTATTTCTACAGCCACAAACCATAAATCTAGGTAGTTAACACAACCTGAGAATTATTCGTCCTTTGAATTTCCACTCTTATAATTCCATTTACTACAGTTATGTTGCTCTTTATTTATTTTGACAGAATTAATTGCATGTAAAAACCTTTTTTTTTTGTTTTTCCCCTTTACTTTATCCTCCTTTCTTCAAAGAGTTGGCTAATTAAGCCAGTAAGGCCAACTCACATCTCTGTCATATTTCACCCTTCCCTCAAATACAGATATGACTGCAGGCTTGTCTTTTACCAAGTGATCCCAATTCAATTAGAAATGAAACTCCGTATGCTACATAGCAAAGCGAATGAGTATTCTTCTAAGGAAAGTAAGAGCAGATCTGTAAAACTAATGTTAAGAAACTTACCAGTCTGAGATGAAGGGCTCACATTCTGCTCACTGCATGAATATGCTGTAGTTCCTTTCCTCTTCCTTCTTTCCCCTCCTTACCTATTTGGACTGTCTGCAGCTTGGGACAGGATTTTTTTCATGAGACTCAAGAGGGAAGGAGGACTCATCCAAGCTGGAAATGGTAACGACCATTCCATCTGGACATAGCACACTGGAATCAGAATGGCTTGGGTTGGAAGGGACCTTAAAGGTCAACTATTTCCAACCTCCCTGCCATGTGCAGAAATGATCCTTAACTAGTGCTACTTTATCCCTTTAAACCACATTTGCAAAAAAATACAGTTTAACAGCAAAACTTATACAGCTTCTGTTACCTTCACTGTGGTGTGGTCCTGCCCCAGGCTACCACATCCCCTTGTCATCTGCCAGCATTTCCAAATCTTCACCACAAACTTCACTGAGATGAGTCTTCCTGCCAGGCAGTAGTTAAATTCTCCCTTGATGATATTCATCCCAGTCAGTGTTAGAAATCCTACCTTACTCTAATGGAAAATTTCCTATGAAGCATGTACACATTTAGTGTTCTGCCTTCTCCTGAAAAGTGATAAAACGATGCTTGAGAAGATAAGATTTTCTGTGATAACGCTTGGGCAACATTTTCTGATCTCATTTGCTCAAGACTAAGGATGCTGGTCTTCCAAGTCACCATACACTCATTATCTGCTGGCATTTAGTAAGGAACTATTAGTAACCACATGGCAGCTTTTGTTTCAAGGTTACCAAATAAGCAAATTTCTTAAGTAGGTAAAGAACAAATAAGCAATATCTTCACTTCAGCTTTAGGGCCTACACAAAGTCTTTGATCACTTTTCATAGGATAAGCATCTCAGCTGAGCTGATGTTCCTGCCACAGTCTAAAATGAGAAAGCAAAAATTGAAATGGTGGACTGATATTTATTCTAAAACATTAGCATTACTTCTTTTGGTGTCACACTTGAGGACATTATACATATGATAACAGAATTAAAAAAGGCATTTACAGTGAGGAGTTGATGTTATCAGTCAGCTGGGTCCTTGTGCTGGTTTTGGCTGGAGTACAGTTAATTTTCTTCACAGTGGCTGGTATGGGGCTGTTTCAGATTTGCTCTGAACACAGGGTTGATAATACAGAGATGGATATTTTTGTCATTGCTAAGCAGGGCTTACACAGAGCCGAGGCCTTTTCTCCTTTTCCTACTGCCACACTGGTGAGGAAATTGGGGGTGCTTGGGAGGTTGGGAGGAGACACAGTGGGGACAGATAACCCTAACTCACCAAAAACATATTCCAGACCGTATGACATCATACTCTTTAAATAAAGGGGGGGGAAGAAGCAGGGGGGATGTTTAGAGTGATGGTGTTTGTTTTCCCAAGTTACTATTACACGTGATGTGGCCTTGCTCTCCTGGAGATGCCTGAATACCTGCCTGACCATGGGAAGCAGGGAATTAATTCCTTGTTTTGTTCTGCTTGTGTGTGTGACTTTTGCTTTCCATATTAAATTATCTGTATCTCAACCCTGAGATTTCTGCCTTTTACCCTTCTGATTCTCTCTCCAGTCCTGCCGGTGTGGAAGTGAGCGAGTGGCTTCGTAGGGCTTGGCTGCTGGCTGGGGTGAGACAATAACAGTCCTGTGTTCTGTTCTGTACCCAAAGTATTAAATGGTTTTCCAATAACGCTCTCTGTTGAGGACATGGTAGTCTAAATTTGTTGGGTTTAAGCTGATCCCACGTGTGCAAAAAATAGTTTCTTCTTTTTTGTGCTAAAAAAAGATTAAATGATCTGTCAGCTTGCAAAGAAAAACACCTAGTTCCTTTTGCATTTGTTCAAAATATTACATCATTTGTAGAATGTGTGACCAGCTTAAGCCTTCTAAGTGATTGTTAACATCTTTCATTTGCATAGCAGTAATACTGAAGAATTCAATGACAAGTCTAGAATCCTACTTCTGGATCTTGTAGAGATGACAAAAACAAGAAAAGAAAAGGCAGTCCTGGTAGATACGAGTTGAGAGAGAATCTGCTTTTGCACTTTCCCAATTCCCTTAATGTAAACTGGGTTGACAAGACTGAAATTAATCCAATTGTTCTCTTTTATTATGAAAATAAGAAAATGGAGACTTGAAAAGCACAGTGGTGAAAGTCAGGGTGAACACATCTTTTTGCCTGCATCACACCGTTTCCCTCCCACATCTTGGCCTTGGTGCAATACATCTGATATGCAACCTTCCATCTTCTCAAAAACATTTAATAGGCAGAATTTAACAGTGATTATCCTAGTTAGCACTTGGGAAACCTCGCTTGAAGGTAAAAATTAGGAAGAACTGCCTGAAGTTCACCACTAAAGTCTGTAGAGAGTAAAATGCACAGGAGGGAAAACCTACCGAGCAATTTTAAGTGTTATTTTTCAAGTTCATTAATAAATGTAGAGAATTTTAAAAAGGGAATTATGCTTCCTGAAGTCCTGAGGGATTTTACTACCAACTGTCTGAAAATTATCTATTTTATAGATAAGCCAATTAAAGGGAAATAAGGCTTTTGCATCATACCGTGAGTACTAAACAGGGAATTTAAAAGGATCGGTTTCTGCTTAATAATTTAATTAGATTTTGTGTTTTGTATTCTCACAATGGGCAGTAGAAGAGCAAAACCTTTTCTGTAATTTCAGTTAAAAGTGAGTTATTTATTGATGTGGGTTATATGAGGACAGGGTTCTTTATTGCTACATGTAGTTTTCCAATAACAACTGTTTTGGATTGAAGAGAAGACTCTGAAATAGTGATTCATAGTTCTGCATAAAGGTGATAAGGAGGGAAGCCAAATTCAGTCCTTCAGTTATTGGCCAAGTCCCACTGGCTCTGAATAGTGCAAAAGCTCTTATTTTTCTCAGTAGGCTTTGGATCTTCCCGTTAACTGCCCCTCTCTTGCTCCGGCTGGAAGTGGGCTTATGATAAAAGTGTCACCTGACATTTTGGTCTTTGCAAAGGGAGAATCCTGAGTAACCTTGTTAGTCCAAAATAAACTACATTTGGGTCTTCAGGAAGTTTCATACTAAGAGTGCTCAGCCAAGCTCCATTCCTTCAATTAAGCTTTGACTGTGAACATAGGGTGCTGTGCTGCACATAAGCACATAATTTAGCTTTACAGTGAAGCACCCAAGGAAAATATACTGCTATGAGCAGAGAAGGAGAGAAAAAAGAGACACAGACAGAGGCACTGCTGTGGGTTGTTTAGTATGCACAGACATCGGCAGCCAGTCGAGGAAGGTGATTGTCCTGCTCTGCCTTGCACTGGTGTGGCCTCAGCTTGAATACTGTGTGCAGTTCTAGGCACCACAAAATGAAAAGGACATTAAGCTATTAGAGAGTGTCCAAAGGAGGGCCATGAAGATGGTGAAGGAGGGGAAGGTCTGGAGAGGAAGCCTTATGAGGAGTGGCTGAGGTCACCTGATTTGTTCAGCCTGGAGGAGACGGAGGGGAGACCTCACTGTGGTCTTCAACATCCTCACAAGGAGAAGTGGAGGGGAAGGTCTTCACTCTAGTGACCAGTGATAGGATTCGAGGGAATGGCATGAAGCTGAGTCAGGGGAGGTTTAGGTTGGATATCAGGAAAAGGTTCTTCACCCAGAGGGTGTTTGGGCACTGGAACAGGCTCCTCAGGGAAGTGGTTACTGTTGGATCCAAGGGGTGTTCTGGTGGGGATGCTGCGACCTCCCAAACCGACTCCAACAGAAAGTCGCTCGGCAGCCACTGCATTCACACAGACACACACAAGCACCGGACAGCTTCTTCGACAAGCCAACGGTAAAGAGGTAGGAAGGGTCTTTGTGTGGAATTCCCCGGCACAGGTTTATTTGAGCACCATGCGTGAAGGGCACCAGGGACCAAAGACACTGGGAGATGGAAAGTTCCAGCTTATATATGAGGGCGGGGAAAGCATCAGAGACAGGGGTGATACATAGGCAGGATTAGGGTACAGGAGCCAATGGGAAAATCTGAGGGAGTGGCGAGGAACTAGGTCCAATGGGAGAGTGGGGAAGGGAGAATTTTCTAATGAAGGAGCAGATAAGGTATAGGGGGGCGGGGAGACCAACTGGGGAAGCGGAACAGGGATACGCTTCCATAACTGAGGGAGGTCTTTTTAGTCACTTTAACCTGGGGAGCTCTCTTGGGGTCTGTCCCTTTCACTGGCTCCCACAGTTGCCATTCCAAGCCTGACAGAGTTCAAGAAGCATTTGGACAAAGGTCTCAGGCACATGGTATGATTTTTAGTGTGTCCTGTGCCGGGCCAGGAGTTGGGCTTGATGATCCTGATGGGTCACTTCCAACTCAGCATATTCTGTGATTCTATGTATACGCCCCTCTGCACATACCCAGATACCCAGGAAATGTTTTATCTGAGCATACCTAGGTTAGATTTTAATGCACAAGACAAAAGAGGTTTCTGAGTCTTTGTTTATGAATGTAACTAGTCAAAGTATTTTTGTGTGAAACTGTTTTTTTTCTTTTTCATGGAAATGAGGTTTTGAATAAAAAGAATGTTTCAATGAAAAAGTTTTGTTAAGCCCTCAAAAAAAAAATCCCTAACCCAATAATTAACAGATTTTGGGGTTTCATCATTTTCTTATATAACTGGTCCAAAATTCAGTTAAAAAAACAAAAAGAGAGACAGAAGTCCTACAGAAAATGTCCCTTTATTTTTCAATAAATTTTACAGGGGATGCATGGGCAGGTAAACTACAGACACACTAAGCTTTTTAAAATAGGTTGGAATTATGTGCTTGTTGTTCTACTGCCACAACATGGTACCAATTCAAGGCTTCACAGGAGCATAAACCAATTTACTTGGTCCTCATTTTTAGAATGACAGCAGAGCTCGTAGTCAAACCACTACAAGGTTCTAGGGAAAAGAAGCTGAAGAAAGAAAGAGCATGTCCCTCTGTTCCTCCTCTCCTCTCTACGTCTCCTGCCTTCTCAACTAATCTGATTATTCTGCTCTGCCACAAGCATGACAGCACTGTTTCTTCTACAAAAAAAAAAAAAAAAAGAGAGAAAGAGGCAGGTCTGGATTTAAAAAATGGGAAAACCTCAGGGGAAAGAGAAAGAAGAAAAAGGAGAGTGGGGCTAATGAGCTCATGCAAACTTCTAAGGAATCCTTCTTAACCCTCTGAAATAATTTCAGTAATTGCTTTTTGTGAAGGTGGAAGTAGAAAATTGTTCTCTGTTTTCCACTGTTCAGGCAAGAGATAGTGATGAGCCAACTGAAAAATACATTCTGCTCAAACAATTACACTTCTCTTCTAGACAGATAGATAACACAGTTGCAATTTTTTGTGTGTTCTGGGAAGTCTTTGAGCATAAACTGATGCTTGGTTTACCTTGGCAGAAAGGCTGACCCTTAATATGCACCTTTGAATTCTGCTGGGCAGAGTAGGGCAGAAAACATATTCAGGGCCTCATAAGCTAAGCAGCTTCAAACTTTCCTCCTGTTGTGGATGGGAGAAGAGATCTTGTTTTGGGTCCTGAGTAACAAGATCTTGTATTATTTATCAGCTAATATGGTTCAGTGCAATACCCTTTTTGCTTTCTCTTTGTTCTACATACACTGGAGAAATGAAGACTGTAATCAGACTTCCAGGAAAGGAACACAATAAAGCATCTTTACACTATATAGTGCTTGGTATAAGTAGTAGCGAAAACCCCTGGCATACTCCTATGTTATCTTACATGCTGCCATCTGACAATTCTGCACGTATTTTTTACCACAATGTACAATTGTACTGTTCACAAATGTGGAAGTGCTGATACTGTACCTTAGAGCTGTATGTGTGTGTGCACACACACATGTGAGAGTGTGTGTGCAGGTGTCTACATACACTTACATTCCTTGGACTCTGTCTTTAGATTTAGTTTGATGTTCCTTGTTTCTTCCTGTGTCAGATCTGCACTGTCCGCATGCACGGAAGCAATCATAATAATGATTGATCAGACTGTCATGCTTGAGCTGCTCCTGACAAAAGCCTGGGTTGAAGGAAGAGAATGTGAAGCTGTTAACCTATAACAGCAGAAACTGTATATAGGAAGACCTAAGATGACTTGAGATGGCAATAAAGTTAAGAGAAGGAGTGGAAAAAATACAAGCTGGTGGGTAGGCATTAAACCTGAAGCCAATCATCAAGTACGTCCTAAGATATTAGCATTGCTTCAATCAATCGAAGAAACTACTTTTTTGCCACCTAACAATATTTTCAATAATGCCAGCGTGCAGCTGAGTGCAGAATGTAGCTGTCTCATGTAATTGCCCTGAATAAGGAAGGCAGGCCTAACAGTGACATGTAAAGTTGGATTAGATTCTTTCTTTTCCTTTCACTGTGAGGTATTTTCAAATAGTACCTATGAAGATGAATTTTTGTTTTCCACAATTTTGCTGTCAGGAAGCAGGGGAGGGACAGGGTGGTGGTGGGTTTTGCATCATCTGATTTAGTTATGTCTTTCCCAACACTATCATACATGGGCTGAATGTAGATACTGGTGGTACACAGCATCACACTGAAGCTCATATTTTTATTTTTTAATCATTATGCTTGTTTTTATTTGCTGTTTCTTTCCTATTGTTTTTTTCAGAGAGCTTCATTTGGAGTAATGGAGCGCTGGGTATTGAGTGTGCCTGTAGTCCAATGAACTCAGTATGCTGCTCATCTTGTTGCTATACTTAATCTAAATAACCTTTTTTATGCTCTGCTGGAATGGCATTTTCAAAAGGCTATATAGTAGTAAATGAGTGTATATGTCAGTAAGGATTTGCTAGACAAATCAAATCTTCCTGACAAGTACATTTATTCATTGCTATTTACTACACACTCCAGTTTGAAGGACAATTTTTGTCATCGGATCATTAACATTTAGTGTCATTTTGGCAACATTTCCCAACTTTTCTCTTTCCCTTCTCTCTTGCCTGTTGTGTGCTTAGCAGCCCCTGCCTAACAGAAGTTAGCTTTACAAGGATTATATCACCAATATGTTAAACAGATTTTTTCCCCCTGACTAGCTGGTTTATTGCACAGAAGGCACCTGAGTGCTAAAGTACGTTTTAAGTACAAGGTTTCTAAGTGCAACATTAGGAATCTGCTACAGTTACAACCCTGATAACAAGCGGAGAATATTTTCTTAGCAGATCACAGCTTCTTGACAGGCATATATACATGTTAATTTTATGCAGGCCAGACCTTCAGTAGATATAAATCAATACATTGATCCCAAACTGAAGGCTTGCCTGTGACATTGAAAAATATCATGCAATAATGTGAAGCTTCAATGTATTTTGCTTTTTTTTTAATTTTTATTGTGTCTTCATTTGAATAAAATCAATTTCAGTAAACTTTTACTGAGCAAAAATTAAATGAGAAAAACGTGGAGTTTTCCTGTTTGGAAGAATTTGTCCTGTATCTCATCAAGTGTTATACAGAGGAAGTGCTGATGTGCACAACCCCCGGAAATTGTGGGAAGCAGAACCCAGAAAAAAAAGCACTGTGCTCAGGCAGATAGGATGTCAGAAGAGAATCACCAAGATCAGACCTGTGAAGAATCGAGCTTTCTTCACCGACAAGGCAGAGCATAATAAAATTAACACTATGAGTTTGAGTACTGTAACCAACCCAGAAAAAATATCTTGTCTCTAGGGTATTTCCCAGCTAAAACCTTCATATAACAAAGCTCACAGGTTACTTTCAAGCTAAAATCTTCCTATAACAGAGCTCGCAAAACTGTACAAGTAGTCAAAGAAGACTCCTATAGTCAAAATTGTATCAGAAATTTCTTTCACTTCGGAGGATGGTACTTGGCATCCCACTGAAAGTTCAAGGTATCTATTTAAATCCAGTGACACCATTTTTGAGTGACAAAAATAAGAAAAGAGTAAAATGTTCCTCAGTTGTTTGCAAAATAAGTGGTGGGTCACCAGGATTAAGCTGAGGATTAAATCACTCAAAGATAGATTGCGGTATCTTGAAAAAGAACTAATTGCTAAAAAAAACCCACTACCAAATTACTGGAAACACTCTTAACACAGCAGACATCCAAACAGCAGACTGCATCCACTGCTGCTTCATGTCTCACCAGGCCTAACTGGAAAATACTAGAGCATCAAACACAATGATAAAAATTTGGGAGAAAGGAAGGGAATGGAGATATTATGGACTTTCATGTCAATTGCCACCTTGCTGTTAATATTCTGCTTGCCTATTATCCATTGCTAACTAAGTCCTAGAGCAAATGAAACATAAAGCAAAAATTTTACAAGAAAATTAAAATATATATTTAATAAATTTTTTTTTTAAATCCTACTCCTTTTTTTATTATTTACATTTCTCTTGATTTAAGAGGAAAGCCCAAACACTGACATTACATGTAGGACTTCTCTAAGCAGTCTAACACGGTTCCCCATCAAGCACCAAAACCAGCCTTCTCACCTGTCTGGCTATAAATAAGGAAAGAACTTGGATTCACAGGCAGACTAACCCACCTGCTCTCTCCAGGAGAGCTATGGAGAGCCCTTGGGAAACTGGGTGCCCTCACTGCAGCTGGCTTGAGCTTGAGTTTCTGATCACTGGAAATTACTTTCAAGACAAAATATCTGCTTGAAAAATTGGTTAAAACTGTGCTGTTCCTGAGAAACATTTTAATTGTGACAAACTGCCACATTCCACTGGAAAAGGAAAAGTTTCACCTGCTGAATTTCTTACTGATTCTCATTAGAGCAGTTTGGATTTTGTATTTCCAGCTGAGCTTGTAAGTAGGGCTGTTAGGAAGATCATCTTGCATTTGGTAGATCTGGTTTAGAGTCAGGCAGAGCAGATACACGAGGAACCATGTGTTGTCTGTTTTTAAGTTTCCTTTCCTAAAATTGCATTTTGAAAGTGAAAGCTTTTGCTCCATTATCCTGAAGTATCCCCCCAAAAGTTACTAGTTTTTTTTAATAAGCTGCCTTTGCTGCTGCACTTTGCAATGCGGTCAACTCCCCCTCTCCCCCAGATTAACCCAATAACAATACACGTGTGGTACTGTGAGTACTGTCGCTGTAAATACATCAGTCAGAGATTCATAAAGGAGGAAATACGATAGCTGAGCAGGTCAGAGAAAGCAAATGCTGGATGCCAACCTAATTTACAGAGTGTAAAATGTCAGCAATGAAATTTACAGAGCTACATGTGTTTAAACCAAAGGTAAATAAGAAGAACCCCATAGAATGCAAAAAAACTGTCCAAGATAATACAGTATTATATAACAAAATTTACCATAATATTCCAGATGAAAACTTAAGCATGAGTCATCTGGTAAAACTCTCCTTAAATACAGTTTACCTCGGTGAGGGCATGGTCTCCTCTTTGAATTATTTATCCTTCATCCTGCCTTTCAGTCCTTATATTCTCTGTTTAAGAATACACTCTGCAAAGACAAATGGAAGTAATTGGTGCTGGATATGGCTCACAAAAGAGAAGCTATTTCACCCTTCACCCATAAGCACAGGAATGTGGCACCAGAATATAGTCCTTACCAAGCTGTTGGCTCTTAACTTCTCAGTGTTAGAATTCTAGTAATCCTAGATAGGCTGGCTCTTTTCTTTTCTTGTTATTTATCCAACTTATTTTCTCTGAACCAGAAAGGGATTTATTGTGGAGCTTTTTAAAAACAAACAAGCATAGCATATTGGCAGACACATATACAAAAGATTCATCTATACTGCATCTAGAGTGGTGCCTGGAAATTCAATATGAATCCATCTTCATAATCTTTAGCTACCTACATTTATACATAGATATGGATAGATAGACAAACGTGTGTGTTGGTCTGATCTTTTTTTCTAGGTCCACACATAATATAAATAGCCTTTAGAACTATACCACACACTCGCGTTTTATTGTGGTTTCTTTTTATCACTCCATAACAGCACAAAAATACTAACATGAAGGTAGATATAAGCTAAAAATATATCAGTGCTTTTAGGTCTCACCTTGCTCACCTTATCTTGGAAGTGTGCAGGATGTGGGCTACGGCATTTTTATTTAAGGCAAAAAGGATGGATACAGGGGCCACCCGCCTTCAGACGGTTACGGTTTGCTCCACTGAAGGAGAAGTGAAGAAGAGAAGAAAAAGAGAGGAGATAACATTTAGGGGAAAAACAACCTACAAGCAAACTATCTTTGACTACTCAAGGATATTATAATCTCACGGTTTCATTTCATGTTTCATGGGCTGTGATATTGTGCAGTTCCACAAACCTTGGAAATCAGAGAGATGCAGGATCTGTTGTAATTGCTTCAAGTTCAAGGCAGTTGCTATTTGCCATCAAGGCAGGCATCTGCTGTATTCAAGCAAGGTCTTCCCACACATTTTAGATCTGTTTCATTTTCCCTCTTTCCACCACCATCATGTTCCTTGTTCTGTCACAGCCTGCAAGAAGAAAAAAAGGGATGCAAAATGCACTTCAGGCGAAAACATGGGATCTCATGATGTGTCTTAGCTCCAGACTTTGGTGGAACTCATAATAGTAAAACTGTTCCCTGGAAGTCTTCCTGCATTAAAAATGGCAAGTGACAGTAATGGAGACTGCAGATTGGAGAATTAAGTTGCCCAGCTTGGCAATTAATATTTCATAAGATAATTAGTTTTTAAGTAATAGGGTGGAAAAGTCTGGACAAATAAAATCATCTTCCAAACAAAGTGCCAGAGGCAGCAAGCTGATCCAAAGTGCTATTATCCTGCAAAGGCATAGCTATCCAGGAGATTATGGGAGCTCCATACCTTTCTTTCCCTACTGTTTCTCTCACAGTTTTTGTCTCTTACAGTTTCATTTTACTTTCTCTTTTAGTAAACACATGACAGCAGAACATCCAGCTGCTTATGGAAAATTCAATAGCTTTTATGATTTAAATCAATATGATTTAACAGGTGGTTGTTTTGCTATTCACATTTGAAAAATTGCTGCAATTATAATTCTGCCATAATATAGTTTTCTTCACATTCACAGCCTTTGACAACCCTTGCTCACTCGCCACCTTCCCTCACATCTCTGGTAGTACCAGATCTCTGATAATCCTCTCCCACTCAGACTTAAGTTTCTTGGCCTACCTTAAGACAACCATTGCATTCGCTTTTCATGTACTACCATCATTAATATTTGAGGTGTTTGTGGATGTTGTAATTGGTGACAAAACCACTGTTTTAACAGTCTGAAAAGCTCTCAGTGTTAAGTCAAGCCTTAGCCTTCTGGCCATATTTAAAGATAGACCTAACAAGAAGTGAGAAGAAAAAGTAACAACAAGCATTTCTCTAAAGAATTCACCACTTTTCCTAGTTGAAAAAAATTACCAGTTATTAATTTGATTTACATTCTGTTTCCTGTTTATTGCCCAGCTGGAATTAAGTTATTAATGCTCAGGCCTTCTTTTAAGGATCTACAAGTTAAGGATCTACAGACTGAAAAGTTATTTGGGAAGACTGTAAATTAAGGTCCTAGAAATTAAGAACCGTTTACAGTCTGGGATAACACAAAGATCATGAAAAGAAATGTGCTTGGATGTATTCTTTTTCTGTGCTGTGCTCCCCAGTTGTATCATTTTGACATAATACAAAAACAGGAATTGGTCTGATTGAAACATGGTGTTCAATGACCAGTGTTTTTTTTTCCTCACTTTCCACATTTCACACATAAATTTCTAAATCATTTTGACTCATCTTAAATGTCAAAAATGAAGGCTGCACAATTTGAGGAGGTTTGTTTTTGTTTTCTTTTCAAAAATTACTATAATTTGTATGTGACATGTTTTGGCAACCTTGAGCCCAGATGTAGCCAATTTTCACTGTGCCTTTTAGAAAAAATAAAGGGCTGAAAATAATGAAGATTAAAACCAAGCTGTTGTTGAAGGCCTGGCAAAGAGTTTTCCAAAAGGCAGTCAGAGTCTGATTGTGCACGCACAGTATGGTGCATGGCCCCTTTTTTTTTTTTTATACCTAGTAGGGCCTCTCAATAAAAAGACGAAGGCCTCAGCCTTCCTGATACACAAAGGGTGCAGTGTCAATTGTTTGTAGAATATTCCGACCCACATACACATCCAGAAAACACTTCAAGAGCCTGGAAAAATTAAATATCCTCTTGTATCGACTGGGTTGCTCCAAGATCTAAGACTGGGGTAGTGTCAGTGTCATCTTGTGAGTATTCTTGTTATTTTCTACTTGATCTGCCTTATTTTCCGTAATTTATAGTTGAATAATTTTGTACTCTTCTATTTTTCTGTTCTAGAGTCTTATGAATGATAAATTCCCCCTTGAATTCAGTGTAGAACCAGATTTTATCAAACAATACTAGTTTTCAGTATAATTGAAGATAATTTGACCTAAAATGCAATATTAAAATTTAGGACAAAAGTCTCTTTCAAACACAACCACTTATTGGAAGACAAAGAGGCCTGAAAATCCTTTGACTGCCTTCTTTTCAAAGTACCACACAGTTTCTAAACTTATACAGGAGTTAATTTCTAAACCCAGTGTTACGGTAATTCTATATACATATAAGACTTTGTTTGCTTATAAAAAAGAGTGTTTATTTTGTTTGACCTAAGGTAATTTTTTTACTCCCTTCCAGTTAAGTGATTATTTATTCATTTTGACTGTGTTTACCCTACCACCAAGTATTATTTTTCCTTCTATAAGGCTTATTTTAAGATTAACCTATCGGTTTGGTGTTTGGTCAGAAATCCTTCTGTCTGGGGAGTGCAACAGTGTCTGAGCCCTAAATGACTGGTTTAAGCCTTCCTGCTTGCCCAGGCTATAAATCAAAGATAATAAGTACTTTACAAACAGATCTGCTGCGAGGATTCATCAGCTAAGGTTTGAAGGCAAGGATGCTGACGATTTAGCACTAACCTGTAAGAACGTGTGACACTGGAGTTTAGGTTTCGCTGCTGCATTTCTTGTCAATGGAATAACTATCCCTAGATGAAGGAATATCTCACGCAAGATGTTTGTCAGGAAATGCATGCCCTCTGGAGTACATGATGCTATTTAATGACCTGCAATTTCTTCACACCAAAAGCCCTAGCTTTGCTGCTGAAAATAGTCACGCA
This sequence comes from Rhagologus leucostigma, assembly GCA_013397725.1. NCBI lineage: Eukaryota > Metazoa > Chordata > Aves > Passeriformes > Rhagologus > Rhagologus leucostigma. Next base: position 264,811 of record VZTD01000819.1, on the reverse strand, counting down.
GCACAGACTTTACCCGCCCTCCAGCATTGAGCCTCAATGAGTTCAAATGTCGACAGGTGCAAACAAGGTTTAAAAGAACACCCCAGAAGATGTTCATATGTGCAGGCTAATTAAAGAGTTCAGAGTGTACCAGATCGGGACAGAAAGGCTTGTAAGTAAAGGTTTATGAGTTAAAAATGTTATGAGTTAAAAATATATTAGATGCCAATTTGCATATCAGTGAGATTATTGCAACCTGTAGCTGAAATTCACTTACCCAAAGAGTTGTGGTTAATAAACATAAAAACAAATTAGATTAATTCTTTCAAGTTACTGCAACCAACCTTCTTTCCTGAAAACTTGCAATTAATGAATATAAGCAAGGTGAGGAGCAAAAGACCTGCCAAACACGTGGAGCAGCACACAGCTGTAATATTGACAAGAATCAAGAGAAAAAAAGGATGGTATTACCATAAGCACTGGAGAATCTTTCTTTGCCCTCTTTCTCCTCTCATTTCTCCATGGTTTTTGGTTGGTTGGCTTTTTCCTTACTTCCAATTTTAACTGACCATCTAAAATCCCACAGCCGGAAGAAATGCCTGTGATCTAAGAATGTTGCAAGACTTGGTAAGGTCCTCCTTATAAAAGGTATTACAATCAGATATTCATATTCTCTCCTCTTTCCTTAACCCTAAGCTCCTCTGTGAGGCACCAGTGTGTTCCCTTTTTTATCTAGTTCCTATATGGTGGGCTTTGCAAAAATGATTATTTTATTTTCCCCACAATTTTAAAATCTACTATTCTTTTTTTCTCCTATTCTTCTTAGTTTCTATTTTCTTCTTATGTCAGGTATTTTTCCAGCAAGATTTTTTTTTTCTGACACGACTTAGGATTTTTTTTAGTGGCCTCGACTTTTTTGTACAATATCCCAGCATTGTTTAAATTAAATACTATAAATTGACTCTTTGTTGTAAATATGTAATATTGTGTCCCAGGCTGCTAGGAAAAAAATCATAAATCAAATTCAACCAAACTTCACAAGTGGAAAACATAAATTATTAATTTTATTGACCATGTCGATATCTGTGAGTATTCACACAGCAGTCATTAAATTCCTGAAATCCTATCCCAAAATAGACTGTAATCAGAGCACAATCTCTGGCTGGTTTCTTGGAATATTTTTTTTTCTTTGCTTCATTCAAGATCTAGATTTGGAACTTGGCAGAAATGTTCCTTGGCAGGCTATTACTGGTAATGCTATATTGAATGACATCGGGGATGAAACAACTCAGATTTGATTACCACTACAGTGCATTATTCCCGGAAGCAAGAGGGAATGGTGTATGCTCTTGGACATGGTCTAAATACAGTCAAAGCCGAATCACAAGAATCAACCAAAAATTATGTAGAATCAAGTACATTACCCAATTAATCAAAGTATCTTTGATCTAATGATATGATTCTTACACTTAATGAGAGAAAAGTTCTGATAGTCCTGTGTTGTGGGCTGCTAAGAAATAGAGATGTGTGGGCTGTCAAATATTTTCTGTGACAAAGATCTGATCAAGTAATTATCTGCAACAAATGTTGGGTCCAATTTCTGCTACCCAGACCCTTTTAGAATTCACCAGAGGGTGATTTTGGCAGCCTGTCAGTAGGAAAACAAGAGAATGAGTTGGGAAACATTAATAAAAGTTGAAAACAACAGCTTCTGAAACATTTGAATCGTCATTCACATGCAAAGAGGCTGCCAGATGAAAAAATAAGAAAGGGGGCTGATGGGAGATAACAAAAAACTAGAAAAGAGACATTGGAGAGTTATATTCAGAAACCTGATGTGAAATTTAAGCTGTTGGTTTTTTTCTCAACTCTTTCCAGGCAGCATCGCTTGCAAACCCAGAAAAGAAGTCCTGGTGCCCTGTATCCACGTACACACACCTGCTGTGCTTAAAAACCCACAGTAGAACAGATCCTCATTTTTGTTTGCTTTAACTGAGAAAATCATTAATTCCCAACTGAGAGAGGAGGAAGGCTGTAATAGTCATTCTGAGAAAACAAAGTCAAAATAAGAATGCAGCTACAGCCGCTGTAACCAGCTAACTTGGCAAGGAGAGGGAGGAAATCCTGATACCTCATTGGGACAAACAATGCACCTTCCATCTCATCTTCTGTGTTGCCACATGCAGAAGAAACATGCTCATAACTGTCTGCAAATGCAAAGAAGAGGTTTGAAAAAGAAGGATCATGCTTTGCAGGAGGCTGTTCTCAATCTGCATATTGTCAAGAGTTCAGTCTTCTATCACTGAAACATCCTGGTTTTGCAGTCTTCCTCCTCATTATTTTCTTTCTCATCATTTTTTTCCCATTTTCTACTTTCAAGGAAATAAAATATTAAAAAAACCATGCACACAGGCAAAATTATCTTAAAAAAATAAACCTAGTTTTTCCTCTACTAAAGACCTTTTTTGCTTTATATATGTTGTTCACAAGAGTATGCACAAGGTACCAGAGCAGAGTATTTTCAGCCTAAAAGACACATTTTGTCACACATTCTGTCACATTGTTTCTGAAAAACATTCAGAAAGTTGTTGAAGAGTTAGGAATTAAGGACTTGGGATAAAATTTCCAGAAGAAAAGGCAAAACCATTGCTTGAGGAAATCTTGGATTTAGACTCCCATTTTCTCACAGTGGCAGTATTAAAAGTTTTCAATGACAAAACTAATGATAGTTGCAGTTCTTTTAAAGCTTGTGAAAGTATTAAAAATGTCCCTAGCCTGTGTAAAAATAGGCCTTATATATCTGAAGTAAACACTTAGATCTTCTTCAAAACATCACAAAGAGAAAGATTTCAGATTTTTAAACCTGTGCCCTAAATTGCTGTGACTTGTATTTTAGCCCTAGAGGAGTTCCTACACTGGCTGTGAGGGAGTGTATGTGCTTGTCCTGTCCATCTCTATTTTGGAAGCTGTGATAGCACTGATGTGCCACTCTAGAGGTCTTCGAAAATCCCAGAGTCTGTTGCCTGGGAAAATTATAAATATTCCAACCTTTATTTTCATATTCCATTTTCCTGAGGAAATCAGCTAGCCATACGTAGTAGCTAAACAAGAAAAAAGTCAAAAACTGTGTTTAGAATTGGCTGTCTTTTATTTCTAAAAATTTCAGAGATAGTTTTCCTTAACCTGAAAATCCAGACAGAGGGATTTATTTGGGTGACTGCACAGGCTCTGGATCCAAGGGCAGCTCAACTTTGCCTTTTTGGCTTCAGTGCAGCTCATCCCTGCTTCCAGCATGTTACAGTGTGCAACCCATCATTGACTACTGCGAGGCTGCTGCAGCGAATGTCCAGGGAGGAGGCTGAGCTGTACAAGGGGAAATGGACTCACCCATAGGCATAGGTGAGAGAATGATCTGAGAGCATTAAAAACAAAACCTGCAGATTTCGCAAAAGCCCGGGGTCACAAAATTTTTCTTAAAACATTTTGTTTTGGCTTTTGAGATGGCAAATTGTAAATGTTAAGAGAAAAAGTGTTATCAGCATTTTAACATGGTAAGTTTCACTTTTGCTGAAACTAGTTTTGCTCCACACCCGAAAAAGAAACCCAAACGGAACAAGTGCTTCACAGATTTCTTTCTGGTGCTGTCATCAGGACTTAATTTTGTAGCATATCCTTCAGATACCAGCCAAGTGGAACCAAGATTACACTTCTAAATGTCATGGTTCAGTATTCTTACTTGAGTTAATGCTAATCAATTGGTGTAACATTTCAAAGTTACATGCTCCTGAGATACACTGTCCAGAAAATTTAAAAACAAGAAAGCCTTAAATAATTAAAACCTTAAATATCAAATTCTTATCATGTACAATTTCAGTCCCAGGGTTCAAGATCAAAGGAAACCATCTTTGAACGGTAACGTTTTTAGCATTAGATGCACAGTTCTTTCTTCTGCTGCAAAAAATTACAGACCTGCTGCCTTATTATTAAAAACTGCTTGCATACAGTGCCATTTGCATAAACTTGTGTTCTGGAAAGCATATCCCCTGTACTTTACAAGATTTTATGCTAGACTCTAACTGCTTCCAAATGGAGGTCTTGATCATACTGCTATGTTTTGTGACCTAATTATCTCAAAAACCTCCAAAAACCAAAGCACAAAAAACTGTTTTAATAATACAGTCAAATACTTAGAATTAACTTCTCTTACTTCACTAAATCAGCATGCCACAAAAACACTACAGCCTGCTAGATCAAAACTAACATTTTGTACAATCTTTCCCCTCATGTTTTCAGAAGAATTTTGGTGACTGATGGAAAAAAGAGAGAAATAAAGTTATCTCTGAATATTTGATAATTTTTTCCAACTTTCAGAATCAAGGAAGAAAGATGAGGAAGCATATAATTACTTCTCCCTTTTTTTTCTTTTCATTTCTTCTAAATTTTCATTAGTAGCTATAAGAACAGAAATGTTGGAGTAGCAAAAGAAAGATGATTTCCACAATAGCTATGGTATGCCTGAAATCATGGTGAAGCATTTTGTCAAAATAATAATAATTGCTTTGATAAGCAAAAGGACGACTCCAGATAAGCATTTTGTGGGATTTATTCATCACTGTACATCTAGCTCCAGGCTTATTCTAACTCCATATTATTCTAATTCCATATTCCACTGAAGTTCTGTTGTATTTGTGGTGTTATTGTATAGGCACTATACAGTAATTTCTCAACATACCAGTTTCTTCTTCAAACTATGGAATTTTCATCTTTCTGAATCAGTACCTATGACCAAATTTCTCCAGTCTTTTTTTTGACTGTCGTGATCAACCAAGTGTTTTTTGGTTGTACAAGCTGAAATGGCCAGAATTCATACTCTACTTTTAATGTACGCAGTGAGATAGAGTTAAAAAAAAAAATTAATATCGAGCATTAGACTCAATCCTACAGACTGCAAGTCACCTCTATTAAAAATCACTTTAGCAGGTAGGCAATGAGGTAGTTCTCACACAAGCAGGTGCATAAACAAGACACCCAGTAAAAGTGTGTAATCATATCAGAAATACATAACAAGCCGTAATTTTCTCTTAACTTTTATAGAGGAAAAATGGTATATATTTAATTTACTTAAATGGAATTAATTCTAGACAGTGGAATACATCTAGTGACATTAGTATTTTAACAGTACTTGAGTTGAACATTTGTAAGGCTATTTTTCTAATAATTTTTAAAAGTCATCTTACTTTTTTTGTTAACAATAATCTCTTGAAGTTTGTAATCTACTTATATTAAACAATGATAATTTTTAAATATGAAATCCAGGTATTTCGATTTAAAAGTTTACAATAAAGACTACTCTTGGTGAAGTAACCATAAAAACCATCATATTTTTGGTGATGTAAACCTTGTTGTTTCTTCAAATGCAGAGAAAGACAGGAAATAACAGTGACTACAAAAGTAAGAATTGTAAGGGAAAAATTCAGTTTTCTTGTCATATCGCTTGAATTAAAGTGCTGCTAGTTTAAAAAATAAAAATAATAATAAAAACACTAATATGTCATCTGCTGTAAATCAACATAACTCCAGTATTTACACCAGACAATCTTAGAATAACTTGATGTAAAAAATCTATGATTTCTCAAAAACATACATTCATGGCTGGGTAAATCTGAAATACTAGTGTCTTGTTGTGCTGGAAAAAGTGAGATTTCACAGAACCACAAAGATAACCATGTTTTCTCCAGATGACCCAGCCTTTTAGGCCAAATAGAGGTGAAATAATTTCTTTTGGTGACACACAAGCAGCAGTCCCACATCCCAGATCTCCCAACCCCACTCTCTTCCCAGGCATGTTTGCTAGCTGATATCTCCTGTTCTGTTTTAGCTTTGTTTCCCGTGTTATCCCTGCTGAACTCATCAGCCCTGCTGCCAGGTTAGCTGTGTTTAAGGCAACAGCTAAAGGTGCAGTACTATGTCCACAGCAAAGATGGGAATTCCTTTCCTGCAGCTGCCAAGTTCCTTGTTGTTACTTACTGGCAGGGACACACTTCCCATCTGGTGTTAAGGTCTGTGCAGCTCAGGGGGAGTGTCAGTGAGACCACCCAGTGTTCACTGAATTCCTAGAAAATGCATTGACAGAACAATGGGATTTTCTTATTTTCATTTCTAGTGTGGGGTGTTTGAACGCAATGAAAAATAATTGTACAATTCAGAAAAATCGGTAGAAAAAAAGAAGTTCAGAACCCAAGAAAGAGCAATTGAGAGGAACAGCTCATAATTGCATTCATTATAGGTAAAGAGAGATTATTTCACTGTCAGCTTTAATCAAGTCACACTGTACTCTGCAGACAGACTTCAGGACTGGGTTTTGATAAAAAAAGCATACAGTTGAACAGAGTGCAATATAAAATATGTGACCACTATATACCATGTATCTGGTCTGGGTTAGAGGAAAAATGTTTTCCAGTTATGGATAATGAGATGGTCTCACTCATTTTCATATTTTTCCTGTGTATATAATCGTACATTCCAAATAATTGTCATAAAATATTTAAATTAAAAAAAAATAATAGTGGAAAAGAAAATCTGCTAATATGAATTCCCGTAAAATTTGTTTGAAAGCAGCTATAGTAGAGAGTATAGGAATAAAAAATTTTAATCTTCTTGTTAATAGCATAAAGTCTGGTTAAGATATAGGCTGAAAATGACTGGGATAGCCAGCTCACTATCACATAACCAAGTGAAAGTTATCAAATTATAGTATCACTGTAACTGAGAAAGGTTTACATGACTTTTAATTATTTTTTTCTAATAAAAGGCAATTTTTCAGCCTTTATGATGGCTGAAACCCTTCCTTTGAATATCTCTTGCCTTGCCTTGCCTTGCCTTGCCTTGCCTCGCCTCGCCTTGCCTCCCCTTCCCTTCCTTTCTTGGGATATTGCATATTTATTAAGCTCTGTTAAGGAAAGGGGCATGAGATTCAGTAAAAGGGAAGGAAGGAATCAAAATCTAAAAAACAAAAGGCAAAATTAAAAAACATCTTGGATTTCATTGTTGCATTTTTCTGAAATGTATTCTTTAATTTAAAAATCCATTTTGAAATTCTATATGCAAGTTATTTTAAAATGTTGCTATCAGTTCTAGTATCAAATCCGTGCCTTTGGTAGTAAATAAGGCATTTCATGTAGCAGTGCACTTGTTCTGCCCACAGGATCTGTTTTGATTTGCCTCCATTTCAGTAACTGCAAGAGCTTTAGTGTAGACAACTGGAGCACTTTGGGATTGGCTAGAAACACTAAGGCAAGGTCTAGATAACTCGTGGGTCAAAACTTAATTTTCCCTTAATTTCTGAACATTTGGCTGCCTTTCCTGTACTCTGTGCTCACTGTGCTGGTGTTGGCTATAAAGGGGGAAAAAAAAAATCAAGGAACATTACTTAATGTTTGAGAGGCCGAGCTGCCATGGTAATGGATCCCAGTAGGACTGCAGAGCCATTTTTCTTCTCCTCTGATTTTCTGTGTTCATGAAGTTCCTGTGTTTCTACTGCCAGCTAGAGTGATCAAGTGCCAAAAGAAAGGATTCTGTAAATCTTTTAACACAGATAAAAAGCAGCATGTTATTTATAGAGATGAAGAAAGTCTGCTCTGCCCTTTTCCATCTTGAATTGTGAGATACACCAACGCAACGAGCTCTGCTCTTGTGCGGTAGTTTTCTCAGTATTTCACCACAAGTATTTTTACTTTCGGGGTGGGGAAGCTTTTCTCAATAACATTTGTGAAAGAAAAGGAAAAATTAGTACATGTTTGCTTTGTGACAATCTTCTGTTTTGTAGGATGAACATTACCTGTTTTCTGTTTCCTCTCCATCCTTTCCACCCTCGGTACAGAAAACCATGATCCCAAGGATCACAAGAATGCGACAAAATAGAGAGGGAAAAGACAGACCTACCAAAGGAAAACTGAGAGGGTGGTTAGCTAGGAGGCAGATTTTATTCCTCCTTGAACATATCTTCTCTTTCTTTACCATAGCCGACCTTTAAAGCCAGCTCTGGAAAACACTGCAAAATTCCAGAGGGGGAAGCACCACTCTCCCACTGCTCCTGTTAGCAGGTTTATAGAACTTCTGATATTGTTCATTGCATAACAACAACCATGAAAAAGGTTATCTTGCTTGCCAAACAATTATTTTCTATTTATTAATAGTACCTTTTATCAGAATCCAGAAGAGCAACTCATTTGCATACTTCCCCAAGGTTTATGGGAGCATTAGCTTAACTGCTTCAAAAACACATTCATCAAGTTATTCTTTAGCTCTGGTAGGGCTCACAGCTGTGTGATATAGTAGAAAGTCAAGCTGAGGTAAAGGGTTACCATAACTTAGGATCACATTTTGGGCAATCAGCTCATCCATTCACTCCAGCATTTATGTGTAAACTTAAACCTGTCACATGTGGAGAACATTGCCACATTTCAGCAAGGGCTTATTAACTACTCTTCTTCATAAGTTTAAATTAAAAGACAGACTTACTCAAGGTTCTTTCCTCACACTTTTGAGGATGCAATTTCCTACAGTCAGGTTTGTTTATTGGCTTCACCGTGACAACTCCTGGTAACGCTGCTTATGTTTGTTATGTTCATAGCCATTTTTAATATAGTATCTTAAATACCAAATACAGTCATTTAGTTCATATGAAAATTAAACACAAGGGACACAGGGTAATGATAAATGAAATTGTGTCAAGTGGAAGAGATATTTAGTCAGCACCAAAGGAATTAAGGTTTGACTCTGCCTTATTTAATTAACAGTCTGCAAGAGGGGTTAATAAATGTTAATAATATTAACAGTTCATACGAGCTATTAAGATGAAGTAATCCATCCTGTGATCTGGAAAAAGGACTGGAAGGCAGAACACTCAGTGCTCTCTCATTGGCCTTGCCAGAGAACTGTGTGCAGTTTTCAGATCTCTTTCAGTGCATCTTCTAAACTGCCCAGTCACTCATAGGTCTGTGTAAATCTGACACTGAGTTTTCAGAGGCACAGAGCATCCACTGCAACTGATGTTCCAGAAAAGTCAGCTACCCAGAGCTCACAAAAGTTGTGCTGAGAAACAGCTTCTGCCTCGAATATGGTATCAGCCCAAGATGATGCAGCCAACAGAATCACCTTTCCTTCACCATGGGGAATGAGGGTATCCAGGGCTCCTGCTGAAAACAGGTCACCTACACAAGCTGTGCACACCACTGGTGCTAAGTCACTGAGCAAGTTGGAAAGAGCATGTTTAGCTGTGTTTCCTTTGGATTATTAATGTAGCTGTGCTAAGATATTAATAACATTTCATCAGTGGTGGTCCCAAACTGCTGTGCCAGAAAGGTCAAGTACATAAAGAATTAAAAGCAAAGAAGAGCAACAAAAATCCACACTCAATTCAATAAACCAACCAAAAATCCCAGTGCTCCAAATAAATAAATTCCAATGTCAATTACTTTTAAATGACAGATATGAGAACATTAGTTGACTGTATTTGCTTTGCTATTTTTTCCTGTAATTGTAGAACTGCAAAATTAGATTTTTTTTTCTGTTCATATTTCACTTATTATTTGGAGGGATCCAAAGAGAGATTTAAGACTGCAAAGTACATTATGGCTGGTTTAGAATTATTTTCTAAAGGATTTAGGTCCCCTGTTCCTGTTCATTTCAATGAATAATGACATCAAAATCACCATGACCTCTCTGATAAATTTCGAGACTGTATTTTCACAACAGTTCAAGGACAGAGTGTGTGGTTTAGTTTTGGTGGTTTAGTTCAGGTCAGGAGTGTGCTTTTGAAGAAAATAGTTCAATCATTCCCATGTACCACATCACTTGTTTCACACTATGTAGCAGTCTAAGATTGAATGAGTATCCATCCCTTTTGGATGAAATTAAACTGAAAGATGAACACCAAAAGCACAACTAACCTGGTTCAAATATTAGTGGGGTTTCAGTCCACGGCCTGCACTAGGCATAGTCTGAAATAACGCACCTTCCTTAAAAAATCTGTAGCCTGGACTTTGAATTCTCGACAGTAACAAGTCACCTCAGAGATGCAATTCACAGAGATGCAGTTCAAGAGTGCTGGTACAGGCTCACAGAGCAGATAAAATCTTGTCTTCCTTCAACTTCAGGAATAAAAACTGGAAAGTTCCCCAAAAGCCACATAGTAACCCAGTACATAAGATTTGCAGGAACATCTGCTACACAGACAAATTAACATAAGTGCATTTTTAAAGCCACCAATCTGAATCCTCTCTCACTAAGATCCTCTTGCCAAAAAAAACCTTGCCTGGTTAGCACTGATTTCAGACAAATCCTCTACTAGAAAACCGCATTATCAGCTCTAAACTCATGTGACTCAGTGGAGATCCTCCTTTTTTGCCAGCTGAGTGCTGTGCATTCAGGTGCTGAACACCACAAAAGAGGTCCAGTGAAGGCAGCTTGAAACAGCCTCAAAGTCACAGGCACTGGTTCTTTCTTGTGGGGGACTTTAACTACCCTGACATCTTCTGCAGAAGCAAGACAGCAAAGCACAAACACTCCAGGAGGTTCCTGGAAAGCACTGATGACTTTCTGACACAGGTAGCGGAGGCTCCCACAAGGATCAACCTTATACTAACAAACAGGGAAGACCTTACTGGGGATGTGAAAGTTGGGGGCAGCCTTAACTGTAGTGACTGTGACTGTGGAGCTCGGTATCGGGTGAGGAGGATGCAGGGCAGCAAGTAAGATTGTAACCAGGAACTGCAGGAGAGTTAACTTTAGCCTCTTTGGGAGCTTCTGGGAACAACCCCATGAGAACAGGTCCTGCAGGGAAGAGGGGTCCAAGAGACTGGTTGATACGCAAGGATCACTTCCTCCCGAATCAAGAATGTCTCTTGTCTCTCACAACATCTTCGCAGGAAAATCAGGAAGCATGGACTGCATGAGTGGACAGCGGATTGAGAACTGGCTGAACAGCAGATCCTGGAAGGTTGTAAACCAGTGTCACAGGATCTTGTTGGAGACCTGTTGCTAGACGTGTTCCCCAGGACTCAATACTTTGTTTAACTTATTCATCAGTGACTTGGATGAAGGTGCAGAGGCCTCCTCAGCAAGTTCACTGATGGGACAAAGCTGGGAGGAGTGGCAGATACCCCAGAGGGCTGTGCAGCCCTTCAGAAGGACCTCAACAGGTTGGAGAGATGGAGATGAGCAGAGTGGAACTTTCTGAAATTCAGCAAAGGAAAATGCAGGGTCCTGCACCTGGGGAAGAACAACCCCAAGCACCAGGACAGGCTGGGCACTGACCTGCTGGAAAGCAGCTCTGCAGAGAAGGACCTGGGGGTCCTGGTGGACACCAAGCTGTCCATGAGCCAGCAGTGTGCCCTTGTGGCCAAGAAGGACAAAGGTATCCTGGGGTGCATTAGGAAGAGCATTGCCAGCAGGTCGAGGGAGGTGATCCTGCCCCTCTGCTCAGCCCTGGTGAGGCCACATCTGGAGAGCTGTGTCCAGTTCCGGGCTCCTCAGTACAGGAGACACAGGGAGCTCCTGGAGTGGGTCCAGTGGAGAGTGACAAAGATGATCAAGGGACTGGAGCACCTCACTTACAAGGGAAGGCTGAGGGAACTGGGCCTGATCAGTCTTGAGAAGAGACAACTGAGAAGGGACCTCATCCATGTCTGTAAGTGTCTGAAGAGAGGGTGTCAAGAGGAGGGACCCAGGCTCTTCTTAGTGATGCCAAGCAATAGGACAAGAGACAGATGTGCAAAAACTGATTGACGCTGGCTGGGTGCCAGGTGTCCACTCAGTCGCTCTATCACTCCCTTTCCCACTGGGACAGGGGAGAGAATAAGATGGAGGAAAAAACCAGCAGGATGAGATAAGGCAGTTTTATTACAGCAAAAAGAAAGAAACAAGCAGAGATCTGCACATGCAAGAGCTAAAGAGGACAAAAAAAATAAAAATCAGTCTCTACTTCCCATCAGCAGCAATGTTCGGATACTTCCTGGGAAGCACAGCTTCAGCACACATAATGGTTCCTCCTCTCTTCCTTAGATTATATATCTGAGCTGACGTCATATGGTATGGAATATCCCTTTGGCTGATTTGGGTCAGCTGGCCTGCTTGTGTCCCCGCCCAGGATCTCATCCACTGCCATCCTCTTTAGTGGGGGAAGGAATGTCAGAGGGACAGCACTGCTCGGCAGTAGCCAAAACATTGGTCTGTTATCAAGACCCATCCAGCTACCAATGCAAAGCACAGCACCGTAAGGTCTGTGAGCTTTACCTCAGTCAGACCCAAGACACTGATGCACTGGAAATTCCACCTGAATAGGAGGAGGAGCTTCTTTACTGTGTGGGTTACCGAACACTGAACAGATTGCACAGGGAAGCTGTGGAGTCTCCATCACTGGAGATATTCAAGAGCCATCTCAACACAATCCTGTGTTGTGTGTGATGTGTTCTAGGATGACCCTGCTTGAGCACAGAGGTTGGACCAGGTGATCTGCTGTGGTCCTTTCCAGCTTTACCCATTCCGTGACTATGTATTTCTGTGATTCTATTTTTTAAAGTGTAATGTCTTTCTTGCCAGGTTATCCATGTTATTTCTAGACAAGATTTAAATGGCATGTTTACTTAAAACAGAGATCTGCAGTAACAGAACAAAGATACAAACTGCTTAAAAGAAAAATAAATTTCTAAGGCTGCTGCTAACAATTCATTGTCAAGCGTTTGAGGTTTACTAATTAGCCTCGAAAGTCTGTCTCTGATCTGGCATGCTCAGGAGAAGTATCAGACCTCTGCTTTAGCTTTCTGCCACTGTTGACTGCAAATATTAGAGACACAGGGCAGACCCTTAGCCAACAATCGGCAGGGTGTCCTCCTATTTCAACTTCTTTTGATTTTTCTCTGTTTTGACTGGGCAATGAAAGACCTCATGGTAGTGTGGAGGATTAAGACATCTTCCTTTGTCAGCCTTAGAATATCTTCATTAACATTTCAATCACATCTCTTAATTAGCATATTCCCAGCAGACTTCAGGCTGCTTTTCTTTTTCAGAAGCCTCTAAGATGCAAAGGTAAAATCGCACATTGCATATAACATAGAGAATAATACGTATAATGTTCTTCATGGGAACTTATTTCTATTTGCTCTCTGTAGACAACATATAGAGAGGAAGGTGACTGTAAAAGGCAATTTTTGGAATGGACAGCTTATGCTAAGAGACGTCTTCTTCCCTGAAAACAGATCTTTTATTTAGGATATAATTATAAGTAACATATATTCTAATAAATGAAGTGGTGCTCTTAGGAATTTCATTACTCATATTCTTTTCATAATTGAACAGTCATTAGCATAGATTTGGCCCAGCAAATGAAGCCTTTCCCAAAAATTTCTTGGGCAAAATTTGGGAGCCAGCACAAAGCAAAGTCTTGTTCTCCATTTGTCCCCAGTAGGTAGCTTAGTTATTAGCAGGCTGCCTTGCAGATAAGAGGACTTAGCAGTGGGAAGGGGTCCAGACTGTTCCGGCTAACACGGGAACAAGAAAACAAGCCCTAGCACCATCCAGTTTATAGATGTAGCCACAACATTCCAGCTTTTATTGCAAATAGCATTAGCAGATGACAGTTATTTATCTGAAAGTCATCCTTTGCATGACTAAGTAGCTTTCAGCCCAGGAGGCTATTTCTTTGGTTTACAGTGGGATCTCTGACACTGATTTGTTATCTCAGGTAGTTTCCTTTGTGAGCAGAGGCTATTTAAAGAGAAGATCACAGCTGATGCACTTCTATCATCTCTTGGAGCAAACCTCAGATGCACTTGAAGCCACATGAGCACTTGAAGCATCTGGTGCTGCATGAAAACCTTACTTGCTCAACACCACTGCACCTTGCAGTAACAAATATCCTCTCTAGCAAAAAAAAAACCCAACCAAACAAAAAAAACAAACTGGGGAAAGTATTCTGGAAAGACTTAACAGTTGCCTTTGAGCAGTTTACAGAAAGCTTGTTGCAGAAATACTTTTAATTCTATGATATTGATCTGGAAGTTGTAGGACATAATTTCTAATGACAAACAAGTAGAAAAAAAAAAAGGAAAAAAGGAAAAATTACACTGAAGAATAGATATTTTTATTTTCAAATATTTGTGCAAAGATTTGATTATATATTTCCTATTAATATCAGTAGGATTTGTGATATGCAGCTGAATCCCTGTGGGAAGCTTTACGAATACTTACAAATGCCAAATGACTTGACATTAAATAGGAAACAAGAAACTTCCCGCACATCTACCTCTCACCAGAAGTAGATTAAAAAAAAACTTAAGATGCTAGGAAATCAATTTATTTTATTGTTTTTGACCTTTCTTCTTTCCTTATTGTCTTGTTTCTGCATTTGTAATTTAAATACAATACAGTACAGAAGGTAGGATTATCACAACAGATCTACGTAAAAACAAGATTAATTTAGAATGAAAATGAAGACCATTCCTTGCTAGAACAAATTAGATGCTTGAGGCAGAGGCCTGGCTGCATGTAGATACGTCTGGTACAGCAGACACGAGAAGAAAGAGCATAGCTGTTGCAGAAAGCAAGCAGGAGCAGCAAACAAACGTATAGTGGTGAAACAATAGATGTACCATAAAAAAAGCAGAAGCAGACTCCTGTCCATGAACAGATGCTGAAACAGAAATGAACTTTGCAGCAAAGGCAAACAATGCCAAAACTGAAGTCCTGTGGACAAAAGGGCAGAAATCCAAATAAAATCAGCATCTCATTCTGATCCACCCACTGTGCATCCAGAGTAGCCATAAAGGGGCATCGCTCATCAGACTCAGTTTATGGTTTATCACGATGGACTGAAAATACAAATAATGAAGCTTAATTTGTGCACTTGGACTGCAATATTCACAATTTCAGCTGCTGCATTTCAGTGTACAGCAACCTCAGCTGATATGTACATATATATGTTGTTTTCTGGGCCATCAAGTAGATAATGTTGAATTTCCATAAGTACAGGGTAGAATAAGAGTCATGTTATAGTAATCGGCACAATTTCTACCAGCTTCAGTGATATTACATTTTGAGCTACTGTATCTCTAAGGCCCTCAGAAAATATTGCACACTGTTTTTCGCTTCAGTTTTTTTTTCAAAGTTAATCTAGTATTTTTACAGATAAAAGGGTTTAACATTGGAGAATGCTGATTCAATTGCATCAAACATTTTTTGGAATATATAGATATATTTTTTTTTACACAAGATTTTTGAAGTACTTCCTTTTGACAAGGTCAAAAACCTTGTCTAAGCAACTGGTTTGGTTTGTGATTTTATGAATCTTTATCACATCCAACAAAAACCTCATCATCCATAGCTGGTTAATATAAAAGTCAAAACAAGTCAAAAAGAAATTCTCTACTCTAAACTAAATTAAGCAAGTCATGGAACTACTTGGATATTTCTGAAGTGAAATTATTTGGAAATGGCATCTTGAGAGAATTTGTAACTTTTTGTCCCAATTTGAGATGAAAGGCATTTCTGAACTAGAAGGAAGGCTAGGAGTACCAGGTAGCTCTTCCTCTCACATCAAACTTCAAGGACTTTGGGAGAATCAAAAATTCATTTCGTTTTATTTAGAATTCAATGCATTTGTCCATGGTTCATACAAGATGCTTCTTTCTAATCAGGATCTATACTGGAGAGCTGCTTTCCTCACTGTCAGTTGCAGCAATTATTCCCCTTGCAGCTTCACACGTACCCAGTGCTAACCTTCAGATTTGTCAAGACAAAACAACACCTGTTGGAAGGGAAGCTACCAAAATATTCTAAAAAATACGCTGTCACACAGTTTATAAAGCTAGTGGTAGAGGCAGTGACAGGGAAAGAAAAAATCTGCTTTCTTCTCTAAGCACTTCCAGAGCCCTACAGCTGGAATGCAAATGAGGAGACTGCTCCAAACTTGCAGAGCTACTGTCACTGTCTGATTTCAACCATCTAATTCTGTGGTAACATTTGGACATCATTCTTCATGTCTGCAAGTTGAAACAGGGAAGATCATGTGCAAAGCTCAGGGTTCTCAAGTCTGACTTACAGACTATGAATACTCTGTGTTGGGTACAAGCTAGCCCTTGGGCAGAAGAATTAATTTCATGTAATATACATATTTTTCCTCATTCATAGGTGCTTCCTTTCCTTACAGCAGGAGTTTGTTCACTTTTGCAATAGAATTTGTTGATGTATTTGGTGTTCAGTCTCTTTTTTACATCAGGCAAACCCTCCCTTGTACACAGAAGCATACCATTAAGAACTTCTGGAATTTTTGGTGAAAGGAAAAGATATTAAATAATGTCCTGTTACTTTTTCTCTTGCTCTAAATAGCCTATAAAGAAATAAGAACTCAGTCGTAGACAGCACTGCTCTTTGTAAGTGGCAGTGGGACATTTATGCCAGCTGACAATAGAGCCCATGTACTTGAACTACAGAATGACAGGTTCTCCCAACTGTACATGGTCATGTTTTGCTAGACATGCAGATGTAAGCATGGGAACCCCTCCATTCAGCTTGGTATTGTGCAAATTACAAAGGTGTATAGTATTATAAGCACCAAATCTGCTAATTGTCTGATTGCAGGAGTGATAGATTTCTGTATAGTACACAGCTCTGTGGTCTAGTACCAGTGATATTCTATCCTGACACCTCATGCCTTATGAAAGAACTGAACTTGACTTCCTGGTACCTTGGGATGGTGACACCTGAAGGCTGTGCCATAGCAGTGTTTCATGAAGATGGCTACTTGCCATGGGATGAACACAAGTCAAGCAAAACCAATGTCAGAGTCAAACAACTACATGTCTCAAATTCAGCCTCTGACTTACAGAGAAATTTCTGCATTCTAGGTGTGCATTTGCCCATTCAGATTCATCCAAAAGAATTTAACTCTTAAAATTATTTTTCTACCTTTCTGTTGGAGAAAAAAAAATTAACAAAGTAGTAACAGCTGACTCAAACCTATCAGATGCACTCTTCTTTGGTTGTGTTGCTTTGCTCAGTTGCTCAGTTTGGAGGACTGAAATGTACACAATTTAACATATGTGGGAGATTAGGTGCATGTCCTAAGAGAAAATGAAAGCATCACTACCCACAGTGAAGCTGCTAAGTCCTGCTTGTATTATGCATTGAGCTTTTTGGGAGAGTGTAATAAATCAAATAACACTTTCCAACATTTTCAGTTTCCTATTATACACAGAAAAATAATAAAAAAAATATGCTTCCTTTCTGCTGGACCAGATTCACATATTTTGGAATTCTAGCTTTTTATGAACTTCTCTTTGTTAAGGAGCAAAGCTTCTGCGTTTTGGAAAGAAAGTCCTAAAAGTAAGACTGTAATCATGTTTGTATGCATGTGTGCTATTTCACTGACATACAAGCAAAAACACCCCACCAGGATCTGAATGTAATAAGTAGGAATTTTTCCCTGTGAACACTTAGTGGCATTAAAGCATTTTTGTCTATATTGCTTTCTCTTTACATTTGCTTTCAGTGAACCATCTAGGAATTAAGTTTCGCCAACATGAATATTCATTCTTTCTGTTACCTCTAGTGGCTTTGGATCAAACCCAGAGCATAGCTGCAAGTGTATGTACATGAATATTTACAGGTGCCAAATTTTATATCCACATTTGCAAATGCTACACTAGAAGTGGTTTCTTCCATTTGCAGTCACAAACACGACAGTGCCATATTTTTCTTTTGACCTATCACAACAACTCCAGTTTGAAACGACGATTATTCATGGAAGACTGTGCGTGATCAAAACAGAGTTAAAAAGATTTGCCAAAACAAAATACAGTGAATAATTGTGAATAATAAATTCCAGGAAATTACAGTCTGAGAGCAGACTTTCCACAGGCTTAAAAGGAACATCAAATAATTTCTTTGTCAGCTCTTTCTCAGTATCCACTGCATCAAATTTCTTACTGTAAAACAGTTAAAAAAATCCAGCATAATCTTTAAAGTGCATCAAACTTCTGACCTTACATCTGAAAAGGGAATAAGCAGGATAAAAGACATGGCACTACCCCCGTTATGCTGTCTCTGTTGACCATCATTCACAATGGGCATGCAGCATTCCAGAGCTCAGTGTATTCTTATGACAGCCTGAGACAATGCCACCAAGACTGGAGCTGAGCTCAGTTATCTTCATGACTGATAAAGCAGACTACATGAAAAAAGTGTACAGACAACCACAGAGGCACTAAAAATAGCAGAGGACTGGAGGAGATGTTACTTTTTGTCTTTTCTCTTATTGCCCATCAGCAAATGTGTTGACTTTGAAGATATTTTAGCACCCACGAGACTGCCAGTGTTACGAGCTTTATCTGTCTCCTGTGTGTTGTAATTTTACTGCAATGATCCCAGTGAAGGAATTCCATGGAGTGTCTCAGATCGATGAATAAACAATTAAAATGTTATAATAAACCTTCATAATTAAAACATTAAATTACAAATAGAGTAAAACAAGAAAATTATGAAATTAAACTTGGCACATATTTTTCTTTGGGAATTCTCTTTTTCCTCTATTTGTGTTTTTTTTTTGTTTTTTAACTCTACTCTTCACAGAGGTGAGAGGGAAAAAATTGGCTTTCTGTTATAGGACAGCTACCAAACCTGCAGAACTTACATTTCCGAAGCGGATTTTCCCTATCCCATAAGCAAATGTCACACCTGCAGGGAAAGAAGCTGTTCAGCACTGCTTTTCTGCTCATGGAAAGTAGGCAGATCTGACTCTTCCCTGGCTTAAATTGTTTTTATAAGTCCATGGGTGACAGTAGATTTTTTTCTGAGCACAATCCTGTTGCAGAGTTCATCTGTCATTTAAGGCAAGGACATTGGCATCATGCATTCGAGTCTCTACCATGGCACTGAGAAACTTCATGCCTTCAGGCAAGTCTCTTAAACCCAGTGTTTCAATTTATCCTTTTACAAAATAAGTCTAAATAATACTGCTTTCACTGGGATGTTTTGAGGTCAAATTCTGATCTTGTTTCAGCAAAACAAGGAGCAGCAGTTGATGGAATTAGGCTAAAGTACACTCACCCCGAGTGTCTTTCATTGTAAAGTCCTTTACAAACTTCATACAATGCAAAACGATGAATTGCAACCAGCTCAGAGATAAAGGAGGTAGAGCACTGGGTACAGGGGGCTAAGCATTGTCATACAGAGGGCTGAAAAAATCCAAGGATCACAGCAGGAATGTTTAGGTTTATTAAAACGGTACTAGCATCTTTTTTTACTGATGTTAAGTAAAAGGCAGGCAAGATTATATTAGATATCTTTGCACATAAAACAGCAAAGGATTTGACTCAGAAGGTGTTTCTTCCCCCTTTGGAATCACTACTTTCAGTTTGGTTCTACCACATCTAAGGCTAAGAGCTGTATTTTGCTTAAAAATGTAGACTTTTAGATGCTGCCAGCAGTCAATCCCTAGGAATACTGAAAAATCTTTCATTTCCTCTCATCCTCGATCCCGTTTTCACAGGCTGGTATGAAACACTCACAAGCTGCATCTCTCCCCCAGTGCCCACAAGGTCCTTGGGACTCGCCCGCCTCATGCCCCTCTGCCCACCCACAGCCAGCTCGCTCCCAACTTTCTCTCCTTCCCACTCATTTCTCACCCTTGCTGCTGCTCACCACGACTCTGATCTCTCACTTCCTTCCCGTTGCACATGCACACATTAAAACATCCACAGTTTTTACAGCTGTGAGCCAGGAAGAAAGGGCATGACAATTTTGCTCACTGTATCTTTTTACCATTGCAGCTTTCGGTGTTAGTGCTCAATCTGCCCCAGGCAATTCTCCCTGAGATATAAGTTGCAATTAAGGAAAAGAGCAAAGAAACTGTGAAACATTTGGGGGGAAAGAAGAAATGTAAATCACATATCAAGCACTTTTGGGAGCACAGGGAAAGGAAACTGCATGTAAATCTGAGCTTGAAAGTCAGTTGCTTTAAGAAACAAACATAATTAAAACAAACAAGCCATTCTATGTTGTTACTGCAGTTAATATCAATTAATCTATAAAAGGCTTTGTTTCATTTCATGAAACCCTTTCTTAAAGCAGCTACTTTGCTTTAACCTTCATTTGTTCTTCACAGCTGGAATAAACAGTTAATCTCTCAGGGAATCATACATGGTATTTGTTATTGATTTTATAGCTCAATAACATACCAGGGCTATGAAAAGCTTGGTATCAGATTAGGAAACAACTACTTAGAAGCAGACACCAGCTGTGCACTTGTGATAAATTACATTTTTCCCTATGAATTTTATACCTAGTTATAGTTAGTTTACAGGATTTAGCACCATATGGCCTGCCTGCTAGTGAGGTAACAACCCAAAATGCAAACACTTCCCTCAGTGAAAGAAGCAACCTGTAGCTGGAGAATTTTCTTTTAGAATATCGTATCACAATAATGGATCTGGAAATCATGAAAGTTTTGGCATATACCTCTGTGTTTTGGGTTTAACATAGACACTGAGGTTGTGTGAAACAGCAATACACAAATGGTAAATGTGCTAACATGAATATACAGAGGACTTGGAACCAATGTAGTCTAAATACAAGTTTCTTTTGAAAAAGTGGCAATATTGTTTTCAGAGCTGTTAAAAAGAAATCTCTCTGAGGTTTGTACAGGGAAGAAAATTTCAAACTATGCATTGCGTTCCAAAGATCAGTTCTACAGCGGCATATTTACCACTAAAACCTTTCCAAGAATCATTTGAATGTAATTAAAGTTGTTGCAACTTTTTTAGAATAGAGAGCCAGCTTTTCTCAGAAGAAAAGATGTTATTGTAAATAAAAATAATTGATAGAAATCACTTTTTTTGGCAGAATAATGGACCTAAAAACATAATGAATAACGTATATTTCACTCAGGGCTTTTCAGCTGCTCTTTTATTTCCCAGAACTCACCATTATTTCACATACCTACCTACAAGGCACTTTGTGCCTTGTGTATATATATATATCTATATGTATATCTATATGCAACCTTTTCTGGTTTTCCACCAGCATTAAGGACCCCAGTTATGAGATACAATCACTAGACCTAGATATGGAAAGATTTGATAAATGATCCTTTGTGTTATGCCTCTGCCAGAACAAAATTATTACCTGATACATATCCAGAGACGCTGTTCCCAGTATGATCACGTTATTTTCCCCGGAAATTTTCTAGGCCATTTGTATGCTTGTTGTTTAGGTTAAGCTAAATTGTCCTGATGAACTGGCAGCATACTGTAGAAACCTTATTTCTTACTCTCTTCTGCCATGGTTAGAAGTTTCCCGATATAAACAGAATTATCTGAGCATAAAGCTAATGACAAAATTCATAGACTGACGAATGGATATGTCATCATCGGTGTAATTCTAGCATCAGTGAAATGTTAAATATGAGGACTGGATTCCATTTAAGTTTAAATGAGGGGGAAATGTAGCAAGTAAGCCCTGTAGTTTATGAGAACGTTCTGTAAGAAAACTGAAGTTTAAATGTAAATAGGCAAAAAGATCCCAAATTTGAATTTGTTGATCAGATTAAACTACCACTTATTTGTAAAGTAACCTTGTATAGAAGAACATTTTAGGGCTGGACATCATTTTACTAGCTTTTGGATTTAATATCAGGTCTTCACAAGACCCTGCAAAAAAAGAAGTTGCCATAAACAGACATTCCTAGAGCTGAGCGAATAATTTAAAAAAATTGAATAACTTATTCAAAACTATGAAATTCATCAACTAAATTACTTGAATAATACATCTATGAATTATGAACTGACTATGTTGGGTGAATAATACATTAATAATTAATATGAAAAATATAATTAAATTCTTCAAATTAATTACTCAGAGAATATGAGAAACCATAATTATTCTCTATGCTGTACTCAAAGAATAGAATGCCTGAGTAGTCTGTATGCTCTTACAATTTTTCAGTGCAATACATAGGGTATATCTTTATAATTACAGAGTATCGGGGTGATATCTCAAATATCACTTCAGGCTAAGAATGAAGCAAAATGTCATAATTGAACAAAATAGCATATGTTTTAATAGAAATATGCTAATGTTGGGATGTGTAACATGTCCTAGTTGGCAAAAACTGGCTGTCTCTGAACAAATGCCCAGCAGAGGGAATTTTTTGACAAGCAGTGAAGTGCCGGGGCTGTGCTGTTGCTAATTTTGACCACAGGTTACTTTCAAATACCATCTTGTATGGTACCTGCATCAAGCAGTGGGTGTGGTTCAAGTGGATTGGCTTCCCATCCACCCTCAGTGTTGGTTCCCAGGGGCTGGAGTGGGGCCAGCACTTTGGTAGAAGGCTCGAGTTGCAAGACCTTACTTTGCAAGGACCTCTGTCTGGCATGCTTCTGGATCAAGCCACACTGCGTCCAGCTGTCTAGAAAGAAGGGGAATGTGCACTCTAAGGTTTTTAAGGTTTGAAGTTCTGCTCCAGGACTCACATCACTGAGCGGTAGTGCCCAGGTGCATGCTTAGACAGCAGCAGGCAATTTGAGCATCCATGCCTCTTTATGTGTGCTCATATTTGGTACTGCTATTACATTACAACATCAGTCCTTTTTCCTTTTGGGATACAGAGGTGTGTTGTCTGTTGGGTATTGAGTCCCTCCTTTCTCATACTGGCCACTTTGCAGAGAGCACAGTTTATGAGGAGCAGAAGGGAAATTGGCCTGCAAGCTAAGAATGGAAAAATTAGAGGGCTCGACTCAAGATCTTTCCTTGCCTGTAGTTACACTTGGCACATTTTCATGTAAGACCATGCAATTACTTCCCATTGGATTCTGGCACATACCATAAAAATACGCTTGCATTCTCCATGCACACATAGGGTAAGGTTATGCTCATAAATGCAGTGAGATGTGCAGTGATGCCAGTGAGGGCTGTGGCTGAGTCCAGTGCTTCATGTGGGCCACAGAACAGCTCGAATGAGGACTGATGTTGAAGATCCTCACTCGGTGATAGACGGAGGGGGGATTTTTCTTCCATTAGATATAAACAAGGTTAGCACATTCATTACACTATTACAAATGGAAAATGCAAATTAACCCTGTACTCCATCCTTCTGTATTCTATTGCTACCTTGAAAGCATGATAAATTTATAGGATTATTTGAGGAAATAAGAAAATCCTACATGCCCAGAAATGGTTTTGCTTTCAACTGTAAAATATTTTTAAAGACTGAAACAAAATAAAAGAGAGCCAATCAACCAAACACAAAACATTCAGAAAAAAACAACCCTTCAGGGTGCTGTTTGTCCAGTTTCATAGCCTATGATACCTACAGACCTATTCCACAACCCCCAATAAACTGAGTATTCTAGTTTCAAAATATGTTTCCATAAGTTTAAGGTCTCTCTAAAAGATATTTCAAGCATCTTGCCAGTCTATGATCTGATCTGGCTGGCTAATCAGCAAACAAAAACTGTTCTCTCCTTGACTGTAAAGACAGAAGTTAGTTATGTCTTTTTAGAGGATCCATTACACTATAAGCTCCAATCACTGTCTTCTTAACATCTCGGGTCTGTTCCAGACCTGTCTTTGAGATTTGCCTATTAGTCCTAGTCTCAGCAATAAACGCCCAGTTTTAACTAAGCTGTACTAGAGGTCCATTTCTTTGGTTTGTGAAAGATTCCAATTATGTGAAATAACTAATGAGATAGCCATTTAATCTGATTAAACACAGCCATTTTTATTCCCTGTATGCCTTTCCATTTCTAGGAATCAAGAACACCAGCTAAAGAGAATATGTGTCTCTGGGAGAATAGCTGTGCTTCTTTTTCAGTGTGTTGTTATGGAGCAGGAGTCTTTAGAAATGATAAAGTTCCTCTCTGAAGGGACACCTGCTCCTACAAAAGCAACCAGTGATGTTTGTGTATGACTTTCTGCAGCAGCTTGTTCCTTCCTTCCCATGTTCTGGCCTGAGACACAGTTCTGCACACAGGCTTGAAATTGGCAATTACATCCTCATTCTGCCTGGCACTGAGCATCCTCCCCAAAATGCTGAGTCTCCTGGAGTGCTAATGACATCAGTGGGAGTGAAGGAGCTCAGTTCCCCACAGGGCTGAGGCACAGCTTCTTACACTGGGGATTTCAAGTCCTGTTTATTCCTACAGATTTTCATGCCCTATCAGTCCTTGAAGGTGACACAGGAGAAAACATGATGACAACAGGGCATGACAAATCTCAGGGAAGATTTGAATGTAAATACTCTCCCGTGAAATGTAGATATTATTGGAATAACCTGAACAAATCAAGAAATTGGCTGGCAAGGGCACGGCATCATTATCACATTGCAATATCTTCAAGGAGAAATTGTATAAGGCCTTTAATAAGATTTATTACATTTCTCAAATGAAATAAAATATTAGACCTCTAAATTTTTTTAGTTAAATTTCATCAGTAACTCCCTACATTCCTTCTCCCTGCCCAATGAATTAGCCTTTATCATATTTTTGTCTGAGATAAAAATGAATGATCTGCTTTTGATTAAAAAAAAAAATAAAAGAAAGAAAGAAAAAGAAATCTTTTGCCTAACTTTGAACTATGAATCAGCCTGGACACTCTCATTAAAAACTCTCTAACTTTTAATTGCAGAACACAGTCTCTGCTGTCCCCAGACTGTGAAGTAAGATTCTTGGCAGTTACTCAAAGGAAAAATGGAGAAAAAATAAGCATTACTATTATCATCACTTAAGACAAAGGTGTGCTGTGACCACATTTATTCAAGTCGGAAGATGCAAATTTCTGCACTTTGCTCCATCACTGAATCCGTCTACTGCCTTTTGACAAATGGTATTCATTCTTCACCTCATTTCACCAGAAGAAAGTTTCTAGTAGACACTTACTGTGCTGGAGTATTATATTTGAAAGTAGTCCTACAGCTTTGAATTTATATTTGTAGGAGCAAACACCCTAATACAGTGCAAGACTATTTGAAGAGAAGAAGTCTTCAGTCACCGGAGCAACATTCTTTACAAGGGCTTTGCCCAAGACTACCCTTTCTTGTATAACAGAAAACAGTAATGGTGGTAAGCTTCCAAATTATAAAGTAAAGCAACTTATAAGAAAATCTTTTTCTACTGTTTCTTTGCACTTATTTCATTCAAAAAATCAAAGGCAACATAGACAAGGTGAAGGTTCAGACAGAAATCTCTGTGCAAAACTCCACCAGCATTACTGGATTCTTGAGCTGCTGGTGATGAGGAACCTGACAACAATTCAGAAAGGAAAATCTTCTGAAAAACAAGAAGATGACAAACAACTTGGGAAGTTAGAGAATGAAGTGTTGTGTGGGGGAAAAGAAAATCTCTTTGAATGAGTCATAAAATGCTCTACAGAGCAGAACTTTCACATGTATCCTTGAAAATTAATATTTCTCCATGTTTCTCAGGATGTTTCTGATTCAGTCTAATCTACTTACAGTTCAGCAAGGAATACATAAATGCTGCCATTGTATTCACAGACAATGCCATCCAAAGTACTATTCAGGGATTTGAGAGCACAGAAATACAGGGTGAAATGAAACGGTTGGAATTCAATGGCTGCAGACATAAGGCACTGAACCTATACATGAGTCTGCTTTTGTGAGGTGGCTGTGGACTGTAGGCTAAGCTTGGCAATGGAGAGGTTCCCCTTTTATGCTGGCAAAATGCTGAGACTGCCTTCTTTGGCACACCTTTATGAATGACACAGACAACCTTGGGGATTCTGGTGCTAATAGAAAGGGCAAGGAAGCTGCCTGGTTAGACAAGTGACTCCAAGACGGCGGCAGGAGTGGGAAAGATGATAAAAGCAGAGGGTTCCGAAACTCAGAACAAAAGGATTAGATGCCATCACATGATGTTAGAGCAGACATTCAAAGAAATGTGAGGTTTTCTTGGCTCCCTGGACCTTCCTACAGCCACCTCTGAAGTATGACACGTGTAGAAACAGAAAAACAGGTGACCAAGCACTGGATACCCTAAGATGTTTACTGTAAGCAGGTTGGCACCGGTTGAAACTGAGCAAAAACCTACCCAGAAAGACTGAATATGGAGGTTCTGATGTAGCTGGTGGGCTGCACTACCCATCCAAAGAGCATTTTTCCAAATGACCAGGTAGAGCTGGTTTTATCAAGCAAATTTCCCTGAATGGACAAAGAGGATGCAAATCTGTTGGAGTAAACATGAAAACAAGCATGATGGGGAAAGCTGTTTGCTGGGAACCACACATCCTTTTAGGTTCTTTGAGGTCCCCTGTCTGCCTCCAATACCCCCAGGAGCTGCAGACAGGATTTTCACATTTCATCAGCCTTAATACAAGCATCTATGAGCACGCTATCGATGAACTTGTAACAGTTTCACCCCTAGTGATGTATAAATACTTGAAGGACTACTTCCCCTGGAAAAATGCTGATAAGAAAGAATCTGAGGTTAGCACCAACAATTATGTGGTCATACAGATAAGGAATGTTAAATGCTGGCTGTGCCCCAGACTGGCTTACTTTATTTCTGTACTTAGCTCATTTTAGCAACCCTTCTACATCCAACTATTAAAATGAATCAAAATACCATGGCCTCACAAGGCCACTCCCTAACATTTTCTGCAGTCATTTTCAACAGGTTAAGGCAGGTATACAACCAGCCAGGTTTACCCACAGGGTTCCAGCTGAAGAAGTACTTTGTGTTGTAATTAATCACATGGAGCCAACACACAAAGCCAAGAGTACGTAGGTCCAGCTATCACTATAACATGGACTTACACACACCATACCTTTAAGCAGCCACCAGCTGAGCTTAGCGTAACAGCACAAATCTAGCAACAGAAGGGGGATCAAGATTAAAAATCTTTAAGAAAGATTTTTAGCTCTAGGTTTATTTAATTATTCATTACTTTATATAACATCACCAACGCACCTTATTGGCTATATTGATTCAAAGCATTTTGCTAGATATTAAAAAGTCAGTAAAAGTAGCATAAGATGGTTCAGCCACGGCCATATGGGATAATTATTGAAACATGGAAAACAGAGTTGCAATGTAAGCAATCAAGTCAAATAAATACAACGTCTTCACTTCCAGGTGTTGTTTCTTAGCATTTACCCTTTACCTTGCTACCCTTACTCCTCATTCCCCAAAGGCCCTTTGTGGATACTGAAAAAATTCAGACTATGGCCCTGTTTCTTATGCACACACATAGAAAACTGGAAAAGTATATTGCTTTGTGGAAGCCACGGTCACCTGTGAGAGTGACAGCTTCGGGCAGCAGGCCAATGCTTCTATTGGCTGTGAAATCAGCAGAGAGAGAAAGACCACCTCCACCCTGGAAGGAGTCAGAGCAGCAAAGTGGTGCTTCCACCTTGAGTCCCCCTCTGGAAGAATCCATTTGTCTCCATTAGCAGTCCACAGAGCTCAGGGAAGCAAACCTTTTCACTGATACAGCTCCATTACGTAGTTTAAAAGCAAGAGATGTGAATATACACTCTCTCCTCCTTCTGCTCGCTCCACATTTTTTATTAGCAGTGTGTTGCAACATCAAGGCAGATTACAGGACTCAGAAAAACCTACACAAACGAAGCAAAGATGCACAGTACTCAAATCCACATTTTTAAGACTAAATTCAGCTTTCTAGTATTTAATCCCCCAGGTTTCAGGACATAATCCAGCTATATAGTGGTCACTAAGAGGGAACACTTTCTGGAACGATGTATGTATGGCATAACTGTTCTGCAAGCTTAGGTTTGCTTTCCTCCAGAGCAATTGATATTAATGTACACAAGAGATGGGCACAGAACATCTGACATACAATAACATAACAATACATATTTTCCTGTGCCTGTGGCAGTGATCAAAATGTACCTAACTAACAACATTTCTTAGCCTTGACCTAGACAGGCATCAGATGAGCTGTACCTTTGTCAACAAGTGCTTCCTTGCAAATACCACGGAGTCAGGCCCCAATGCTGCAAAAACTCACTTGTATTTCGGCTGAATTTTACCCATTTGTTTTACTGACCAGAAAGGGGTTACTTCCACTGTGGAGATAAGAGGCCTGGAGTCCAAGGAAGCTGTTTGGCATTGCCACAAGGAAATCATATCTCCTACGTAACAGAGTTATAGCACACCTTGTCTTGATGCGTAAGGGAGTAAAAGATTTGTTGTGTGCTTTACTCAGCCGTTCTGGCATTATAGTCCTGGTATACAATAATAAAAGTGAAGTCATCAAGGAAGTCACAGTGGAGGGCTCTGGTGACTAACTCCAGAGTCTCCCTAGGGTACTCATTTGTTGTGGGACTTGTTCATAGCTAAATGGATGGCAAAGTAGCTCATGGTCTCTTGTTTCTTTAAAGTGCACTTGCCACAGAAAAGAAATAAGAGATTTTCAGTTTGTGAGAGCAGAGGAAACCTTTCAGGAGTCCAGTTATTTTTTTTCTCTCTCTCTCTATAAAAGAATTATTAGAATAATACAGGAAAAAACTAACATTTTCTTCATTGTGCTGGCAAGAGGTCATTGCTGCTACTACATGCTTTTCATCCAATGATCTCAAATACATTTCACCCTGGAGATGGCAATGTTATTACAAGAGAGGTGTGAAAAAAACCCCAATCCACAAAACCCTATAAACTAAAATAAGTTTCAGCCCATGTAGTTTTCAACTTTATCCAGTTTTCTTTCTGTATTTCCATGAAGTGTAACACTGTATCTATACCTGCATGGGCCCTTCACATCAAAGATAGTAATAATCCAAAAGGAGAATATTACATATGCTGATTTTTATGTAACGAAAAAACCTTTGCATAAAATAGTAGGAATATAAAAAAAAAGTGCGCAAAGAGAGTCTAAGAAATCTGGGTTTGTCCAGCTTGAAGAAGGGAAGGCTAGGGAGAGGCTTTAATTGCTGTGTACAGCAATGTTATGTGTTGGCATAGGAAAGACTATGCCAGATGCTTCTCAGAGGTGCACAAAAGAAGGATCATAGGATCATACAATCACAGAATGGAATGGAAGGGTTGGAAGGCACCTTTAAAAACCATCTAGTCCAACTACCCTACGCCATGGGCACAAACATCTTACATGAGATCAGGGTAGCTCAAAGCCACATCCCTGTATAAGGATATTCTCACCAGTGTTTTCACATGGGAAACTCTCTGATGACACTGAAAAGATTCTACAGAATGATATCTGTGCTAGTGGCAGAAAGAAATGAAGCAAAACCAGGCATTATTACGCCAGCTGCAGCATATGAACCCTGTTTATCTCTGATGGGTAAGAATAGTAGTCAGTGTCAGCAAACTTGTATCACCAGGAAAAAGTAGCTCATATAGTAAGAAAGTTTAAGGACTCAAAGAGAGATCAGAAGATTCACTAGGATTATATTTCACCAAAATGTCACTGTCAGGAAAATCTGTGCAAGTACTGTAAGTGCTTAAGTTTGTGGATCCTGAAAGCAAAATGGAGAATTACTACAGTTTAAGTGAGCTCTTCAGTTATGTGCTTCTCCAAGGATAAACTGCTTCAAGAAGCCCATTGGCATTCATTGTCACAAGACAGAGGGAAGCATCATAAATTATACATTCACAGACTTCAAAAAGTTCTGAGAAAAAAATAAGTAAATGGCTGGATGATGAAACAGCTTCGAGCCCAACTCTTCAAAGACATCTGCAGAGCAATTTTCCATGCTGAACTGGAATAAACATCAACCTTTCTGATAAAAGCCACTTCTTGCCCCTTTAGGTGTATTTTTGCTTTTTTGAACATGTTGGACGAAGGGACACAAGGAGTTTTGCAATGGTGAAGATGGAGTGAGGATTCTTTGGCTTCAGTGGAACCATTTGGATTTTCAACAACTGAAGCAGAGGTGTTGATTGCTTCGGCAAACAAGAGTAGTCACTCCACCTAAGTCTATTCCTTTTAGTTAGTTAATGCAGAGTTCAAGATGAAGAAATCCCTTTCTATGGAGTACATATTTCCAACCTAATCTAGATATCTGAAGTTAGACACCATGAAACTTCATTCTCTCCTTGTAATTTAATGTTGTCAGTCATTCAGCAGCAGTGAGTATTAATGAAGACTTCCTGAGGCCAAGCAGAGGCCAGTCCAGACCATGTTCAAATCAGCTGGTGATTCTGACCAAAAAGACAGGCTTGAAGAGCCCCACTGAGCAAAGGAATACAGCTCCCAGCCCCTTCTCCCAACCAAGGGACTGCCAGAGAACATACAGTGTTCTGACTAGAACAACAAAAACTCTGTCACATCTCTGTCCATGTAAAAACTACAGCAACACACAGAAATGTGCTAGCACTGGGGAAAAGGAGTTCAATCGTATTTGGCTAACAAAGAGCTGCAAACATAGTAGTATTTTGCATATGGAATACAGAAAATGGAACATTATTTTCCCAGGATCACTTCCCTACAAGTAAGAAGCAGTGAAAGCAATACTACAGCTTTGCATTTCCACCATCTCCTTCCTCCTTCCTTAATTAACAAGTCCTGTGTGTAGGAAACAAATCATATTGTTTAACTTGGTTTCTTGAGACACAGGATTTCCAGTGGCATCCAAATCATGACATTTTCTTTGGAGAAATCACCCTCAAATAATTTTTTAAAATATTATATATATTTTTAAGAAATTTATATATATAAAACTTCTAAGTGATGGGGTGTTTTTCTTCCCCTTACAGGAAGTAAAGGCTACCATATGACCAAGAGTTATATAGCAGCTGTTCTAAAACAGGATATGGCAAACCCTTCAAGCTTGAAGAAACCCATCATAGTTTGTGTCAGCTAAGCCCTGCTGGGTTTCTGTGTGTAGGCAGTTGGATACGTGAAACTGCTGTCTGCTAAATGGTCCATTCAGCTTCTGTTTAGGTCTGTATGCCCTCACCCACATTGCAGAATTTTAAACTGGAACAATATGCATTTTTTGATTCAGTTAGGAAGAACAAGGGGGGATACAATCCTCTAAGAACTAGAAGGAAACAGTGAAAGTGCAGGGATTAAAGATCAGAATGCAACTCTATCTCTTAGGAACCAAAAATGAAAGGTAAGTGTGGGCACAGCTTCTGAGAGCCATAGGCTTCATTTCTAGTTTCTCCTCACATAACTTATTGTGACCCAGGTCACAGTCTCAGCTAGGGGAAGTTACTCAGAAAGCAAGCAAATTTCCCATGTCATATCTGAAGGTTAAATTGAAAAATAAGGAATGATTAAAAAAATTAGAACAATTCTTCAGAAAAAAACAAATGTAATAAAGTAGAGAATTGTGACTCCTAAAAAAATGGTAAGAATATGAATCATGTAATGAGTAAGGGCAAAATTGTGCTAATAGAGACAATTATGTTAGTCTGGGAATGATTATGCTAAGCCTCTGAGCATGCCCTATATAAATTAGTGATTTCCTTAAACCTGAAAAATCTGAAACAAAAATAACTGTTCTTGTAGTGAGAAAAATAGGTAAGTATGGGGGAGAAGAGAGCAAGGTCAAATCCTTCCACCCAATCTAATATGATTATAAATATTTCAAAGCTATTGGGCATAGCCTGTGCTAAGTGCCAGCCCTATTTTACTAAAGGTGAGTATGAGAATCTTATCAAACCTTCAGTCTAGAGGTAAATCTTTGATCATTATTTAGTGCTTGTGATAGAAAAACAGTGAGAAAAAGGCAACAGCCCATCTCTAACTGAATTCAGTAAAAGCCTTAAGGAACGGATTATGCCCCTAGGTAAAGGTCTTGCTACTATCTGACAAATATAGTTGTGAAGGAATTACTTCTCCCCTAGAACAGGAAGGCCACAATATGCACCATCCTTGCAATGTGGGATGCATGCCACCTCCTCTGCATCAGCTTGGCTGTTAACACTCGGTAACTTCCTACTCACTGCAATCCCTTCCTGCACACAGGGGAGGTGGGAAGCTCCTGCTTTCTTCCATGCTGTGAGCCTAAGAAAGATCTAAGGAGTGCATACAATAGCATGAGGAACTCTGTACCACATTAATTTAGATATCATGACCTCAACTTACATAAAGGACTTAAGACTGTTCCAAGAAAATCTACATTTTTCACCTTTTTGCTTTCACTTTTATTCAAGAAAACTGTTGTCTCCCTAGCCTTGATCTAAATTCTCAAGAAGTGTAGAGGAACCCTAAAGATGGTGATTATTTTTCTTAAGAAGAAAAGGATCAAAGAAAGCTCAGATGAAATTTGAATTAAAACACCAGGTTGGCTCAGCACTTCAAACTGCAACACTGACTCCGTAACTGGAGTGATGTCTAAAGCAGAGCCAAGTTTGTTTTGCAGAGGCGTGTTTCAAGTGAACTCAGAATCGCTGAGTAGACCATTCCGAAAAATGCCACACACCTCCGATGGCAGCTGCTTGGAGGGTGTTAGCCCTCTGAGAGACAGATTCAGTGACACCACCAAGGCATTGCTGTTGTGTAGAGACACAGACCCCTTGCAAGGACACTCAGACAGCCCGTTCCAGGCACTGCACCTGCTGCAACATCCCTCAAACACTGAAACACACCAGGATCCTGTGCTGCAGCCCCACACGGCTGGGTCCTGGAAATGAACACAAAGAGCCCCTTTTGTTCCTCCTTTAATTGCTCCAGGGTGCTGCCTGTATCTGAAATACATATTCCTTTCTTTTGTGTGAGTAGAATAATAGCATTTACATCTGAGGTGCAGAGCCCAGGGAAAAGGAGGCTCCTCGCCCTTCTTTTCCCTCTCAGCATCTTGCATTATTTTCCTACCTCAAAACGATTCATAAAGTCAGGACAAAGGAGGTTTTGTAGCTGAAAGAAAAATAGCTGCTTTGGGCAGATTCACTAATCTTGCTTACTCCAAGTAACATTGTATTTCATGGAGCAACATCAAAACAGCCCAGTAAGACACATTCCTCAAAGAATGCAATATTCAATCATACAGGTGAGGTTTTTTTCCTAGGAGTATAATGAAGCTCTCTTAGACCTCCTTGACATCTTACAAGAGTCACAGGAGATTTTCCCACAGCACTGGATGTTCCTAGTATTTTGAAACAATGTATTTCAAAATACTTAAAAAACCACTCAGCAGAACCTGAAGGGGAAGAGTTTCTCAGAAAGCAAACCAAACTATTAATCCTTAGTATGTGACTTAGGAAAAAGGAAAAAAAAAAAAAACAGAGAGAGAGATAAGCATCTTGAACCAATTAAAACCACTTTTCTCTATTGCAGTCAAAACCAGTTCTTGATACAGAGCCTTCCTTTTGTTTTCAACTCTCATTTCTTTCTTGCTTTGGCAGGAAAATATTTTAAATGATTTTTTTCTCTATCAAGGGAAAAATGTTTTGCCTCTGTTTTCTTCAGACTCAGAAATGATTACACTCAAGCAAAGTTAAAAAAAATCACACAACAACATTTAGGCAATGACAAGCACAGAACTTTTCTGCTACAAGAGTAAGTTTCTAGAAGTCATGAGAAGCTGAACTGTGAGTATTTCAACAATTTCTGCTGCTGCTGCTCTCCTGCCAGAGATAGGACTGAATGAAAATATCTAGACTTAGAGCTTTTAAGTTCAAGAGGCAGAAACTCTGAATTGAAATTCAGACCTTCACTAAGATGACATGACTAGAGCAGACATCCCACATCAGGCTGGACAAACTGTAACTCATGAGCAGGAGGAGTTAGGACCAAAAATTCATAGCCTATATCTGACCATTGAAAGTCTGAAATTGTCTATTCTCTCTATCACTACAGATTACTGAGAGCACCCTCTAAATTTAGAGTCATGGTTCCCAAAATCGTATCAAACCAGATGGTGTCTGGAACTTTCCTCCATGAAACAGAGTGGTGCTTTGGCCTGTGAGGTATTACGCATAAACTGTGCAAAGGCACATACATACCTTCTCAAAACCTCTTTTCCAAGTTGTTAATACCATCTGTTCATACACATGAGGAAAGGTAAGATGCAAACCACAGTAACTAGAAGGGCAGAGATGTCAGTGAATGTCTTCACAGCGCTGTGATCTCTGAAGTTTGAGTATCCAGAAGCAAGAAGGACCTGCCTAGACCCAGTACCCTGAATAGTCCCATCCAAATTGTGAGAGATGGTGGAAAGTCCTTTTCATTCTTAAACAGGGGAGGGGTAAGAGACTTGGTTGTACAACCACCAGCAGATTTGCTGCTAAACCCCTTGCCACATGTAAGATCTTTCTTGAGTCAGCAGCATGCTGTGCTGATTTTCTCTGCTATTTCTATCGCATATGGTGTAGTTTCTTATATTAAATGTGATTTCTAGAGGTTTGCTTTTGCGTCTTGCTGTCAACCCCCACACACACACTTCGGTTTTTGTAGAAAGCACTTTTATTTCTTGTATCTACAGCACTATTGAGCGAGTCTTTACTGAAATTGTTTTTGATTTTGCTCTCTTTTATCTTTTTAATGGTATTTCCCACCAAATTGACTTGAAGATGCTAATACTTTGACAACTAAAGAAGCAGGTATGTCTGAGTTGTCATCTTGCAGTCAGTTTTTCCAGAGGCAAAAAGCAGTGCTTCCCCAGTTATTTAACTTTTTGCCTTCCTACCTGCATTTCAAAAGCTGTCTTTAAGACTCTTTTGTGGACATGTAGCTCTAAAGCATTTAAGAAGCTTCACAAGGATTTAGCCATGCAATTCGTATTATCTCTAATAGAAATTATGTAGTTGATTCCCCATACAATCCTTGGACTTTTCTTTTTTCACAATAGCTGGGCAGTTTGTATTTGCAGAAATGTGGTCAAAGTTCTATGTTAAATGTCAGTAGGGGAATTTTGAAACCTCTTTGCACAGTAACTCACTTTTACAGAACTAGGCCCACACTGCTCTGATCTTTCCATATTAGGTTTGATATGTTGTGTCAAGCATTTCAACCTCTAGCTTCCATCAAAAGATAAATGACAGCTGTCTCTGAATTAATGGAACGTGAGAGCAGATCACTGCTCTGCACACTGCACCCTATGAAATGTTTAAGTATGCACTCACCTGACCTGACCTTGCTACTTCCACTTTTCCAATTTGTTTTCTGGTGATTGAGAAAGGTGAGGGAAGAGTTCAGCACCCATGCGGGATGTTTTAGTCATACACCACTACGACATCCATCAGAAATTGCCTCTGTTTCTCTAAAATCAAAAAGGTAGTTTAATACAACTGAGCCCTGTTAAAAAAAAGAAAAGAAAAGAAAAAAAGAAAAGAAAAGAAAAGAAAAGAAAAGAAAAGAAAAGAAAAGAAAAGAAAAGAAAAGAAAAGAAAAAGAACCAAAGTTCTGTGAACTTCATAAGATTT
Source organism: Rhagologus leucostigma (assembly GCA_013397725.1). Taxonomy (NCBI): domain Eukaryota; kingdom Metazoa; phylum Chordata; class Aves; order Passeriformes; genus Rhagologus; species Rhagologus leucostigma. The sequence goes on along the minus strand of VZTD01000819.1, from coordinate 229,475 downwards.
TCTCCTCCTGTTATGTTCAATGATATTTCTGTTAAATATCTTTCTGTAACATACCCTGGGTCCCCCAGCTGTGCTAATCTGGATAAATCAGGTGGCATTTCATTGCATACAATATAGTAAGATACCCCACCTCAACTCACACCCGAAAGAGAAAAAATGATATCAGGAATTATAGTCTTGAAGTGTTTCTGGAACAGTAAGATAAAATTTTATCACTCGAGATTTTGTGTTGTTTTGCTTTCAACCAAATTCTTGACCATACAGCAAACAACCACTTGAACCAGCAACTACATATAATCTATGTAGAATAGATTCAATAAATATATAGATGTGCCTACATACGGAGTGTATAGTATTTGTGTGTTTACAGTATTAAAAATAATTAACTATTTGTATTATTTTTCTGGATAACTAAGTAAAAGTCTGAAGAAGACCAGCTTAAAAGCAAGACTTGGAGGAGTAGACTAAGCCACGACTTGTCTCTGAAAACAAATTTGTAATTTTATCCAAATGTCCCAGTGCGAAAATAATTACTGTGGGGGCCTTGATTAGGATAAATGGGACACCAGTAAGCTGTCTTAACACTGTGGTGCAGACTACAGTGTATCCTTTCCCATACAGCCCTGGAGGCCCAAGAGGATGAGCCTTTGGGAATAAAAATCCCAAAACTGCACTGAGACAACAGCCTGCAGTGATTGTGATGGACAGCTAAGTACAGCAGGATTTGGCAACAGCAAAAAGGATGAGAAAAGCAAGTATTTCAAGACATTCATAAATATACTTTAACAGTAACCTCTGTCTCACAAGCAGGATGAAGGTAATGGGCTAACCTGAGACTCACACTCATAAAAGGTCAGTCTTCCAATTGCTCACACAAAAAATGTCATGGTACTTACGTTCCGAATTTTAACGCACAGCTGCTACAATGGCTTTCCAAGGCGGGTACTTATGTGCTTGACTGACTGGATTTCAATTTCTGTAACATCAGTCATGTCCTAATCACTACTACTGAGATAAAGCAAAATAGATCTGTTGCAAAAGATAGGAAAATCAGACGTAAACTGAATTTTTGAGAGTAAGGTACCTAGCTTACTATCTGTGAGGTTCAATTAGGATATTAATAAAGGTAGGGATTTGTGCATGTATGTTTCTGTGCATGAGTTTTTAAACAGTATTCTGGACATCTTTTTTATTTTAAATTCCACTCTATGGCAATATGAGGAGAAAAATTTCCATAGAAATGGAGATACAGGCAGAGCAGAAGTGTATGGATGAGGCCAAAATGAGAACAAAGAGATGATTTCATTTTTCAGTGATCTGAACTTGACATTTCCATAAGTTTTTCTTATGGTCTGTAAACAAATTAAGAACAGAATCAATGTCTGCTGGTTTTATAGCCAGTCTCAGTTTCAACACAGAAGAATGACATTTGGCCTCATCAGAATAAGATGTATGTGCCTCTGATGCCTCTGCTCACTTGTACATGTCTCCTGAGCACTGCAAGAGTACTTCTGAACCATAGAGAATGCAGAGAACAGAGCTTTTCATCTCTATTCACAATCTAAGGCTTTTTGCTGTCTCTTTGACGATTTGAATGCAAAACAATATGTATTATTTTCATCCACTTTAATTTGTCTTCACTGCTTACATGTAGGATTTCCGCGAGTGGAGCATACTAGTCATAATAGGAATATGTACTGAAAATGCTTAAACAGAGACTTCAAACATACACATGATAAGGTATTGGAAGAACACTCTTTATTCATGTTCTTCATATGACTTTAGGGTTCCTATGGTCTACAGAATTGGCAACTTCAGCAAAAGTGCAAACAAGCTGCAGCTTTGGCAGTTCTAATGAAGCTAAAACTCAAGACCAGATTCACAGACAAAGATTCAAATGTGACCTGCTGCTCTGTAAAGATCCTTATATTTGGGACACTGGTATGAATACTAGGTGCTGTGCTACCTGAATAACACTAACAACAGAAAAATAAACCAAGAGTACAGTACTTGCAAGCAGAAAGTTGCAGAGAAAAATTATAAATTGCTTTGCTCCTCAACAGCACCAAATGGAGCTAAAAATTTGTAGCCTGTTTTTATGTATTTGTAGCCTGAAGGAAACCACAGCATTCCATAAACAATATGTGCACAACACCCTGAAATTACATTGGTGGGGAATGGCAGCTAAACCATAGCCTAATGCCATAAACACAAACCTCATTTTCTAATAATAAATAATGTAAACATGAGTGCCCACACCAAACCAAAGGAACTGCGTCATTTTGAAGTGCCATGGGGAAGAGTCAAAGCCTAAATCCTGGGGACCAGAAAACGTCAACACAGTCTGAAAGAAGCAAACCAGATGACTACAACCTGCATTGTCTTTTTCAGGAATGAAAGAGAGAAATGAAATTTAGACCTAGGTCAGAGTTTGTGAATAGGTAGCTCTATGCAAGTCCACATTCCAGGTTTTTTTGCATCTTTGCACTAGTTACTAGTATTTGACTCATTACCAGTGCATCATTAAAAAAAAGCTTGCAGCAACAATCTATTTGTGCTCTGCTTTTCCCTCTAGAGCTACAAGTGTTTAAATCATTGTGTAAATTTGATTTTTATTTAAATCAAAATTGAAAAACAACCTCAGACACTGAAGTAAAATTCACTAGATGAGGATGTACACCCAGGCCTGCTGGAGACTTTCTGTACCACTGGCTTCCTGAAAGTCCCTGCAAGAAGGCTCAGTTTTGATTCCAGGATGACTTTTAGGAGGAAGAAGGGTAGAGGAGAGAGAGCAGATGCATGTGTATGCCTAGTTTATTGCTCCAGGAGGCATTGATGTATCTGTAGGTACAATTCTTGATAAAGTTTTGCTGGTGGTGGAGGTTTTTTGATCTGCTTTTGTGTCAGTCACTGTTTGCCATAGGCCAGATCACCAAACTAAGTTCAGGCTCTGCTGTGCTATGACATGTCTTTCTTGAAGAAAAATTAGTTCCTACCTTCGGTAAAGAAAAGAAAAAAGTCATTTCTGGCAATAGGCGAAAATCTAGAAACAGCTAGCACTAAGTGTTTGAAAAATACTTTTTTCCTCATAATTTTCAGGCTGTGAGATACTAAATTTAAGTGCAATAAGAGGAAACACTTAAAGAATGATGAGTGAAAAGAGGAGAATTTATCTGTTTAGATAAATTGTCCATGCTCCAGCTTTTCACCCCTACTCTGGAGTCTAAGTAAGAACATCCTGTATAACATTTCTTCCCTTGAGGTAAAAACATCATGAAACTGGAGCATTTTCACAGAGGAACAGGAGCCTGTTTTGAGCCACCAAGTTGCCTCTGGAATGAAAACAAGAGTGAAATTTTGTGAAATGCTACCCTTATTGGCTTTTTTCTTATTCTGTAATATTAAATAAAAAACTTATTTTCATGTTCCTTTTTTTTCAATCACATTTGAGTGGTTGGTTTGGGCTTTTTTACAACCTCGATCCTCTTCCTGTGATATCCCCTCATTTTCTGATACTTGATTTGGCAATGCCAGTCACCTACCTTGTGCGAACTTTTGATGCTCTCCAGACTTCACAGGGTACCAGTGTGTGTCCTCTCCACAACTTGAAAGGGCATTCCTGCTGGACTCTCATTCAGGAAGCTCCAGTTTGGGTCAGGAGGGTCAGGATGTGCCTGTGGGGAAAGGGCAGGGTAGAGAACCACTGAAGAAGAGGTGACTCCAACTTTTCCCAGCCACTTTCAGCTAGCCAGCACCGCAGGAACAGTCTCTGCACACTTGGATGCACCACTGCGCATTCACATGCTCCTGCACAAACACCCAGGCAGGCGAACAGGCGAGACAGAGTGCTCCTTGCACTCATTAAGGAATTAGCAGGATGCAATCTAGCTGTATATAATTAGTCAGTGAAACTCATTCACACCACAGTGATCACTATTATTAGCGAGAAGCAGCAGCATACTGGGAGACTGTCAAGCAAACCTTTTTGCCCAAAGGGTCTCGGTCATAGCAGCCAGCTGCAGGAGTGCTCTCCTTGCTTCAGCTGCTGGGTCGGGGTCACTGATGAGCCTTCTGGTGTGCAAAAGGAGCAGGCAAGTGGTTTATGCACTAGCAGGGACAACATTTATTTTCTTCTTGGTATTTCTGCTGTTTTGCAGCGTATAGCACCAACTAAATCAACTTTCTGCCAGTGCAAAGGGAAGTAGATAAAGCATCTGGGGAGTAGAAAGGGAAATTTTATATGGAAGAGCCTGAAAGTATTCCTCCAAGAAGTGCTGTACACATCTGCAAGCTCAATATATTTCCCTAGAAGAGATGACTGAGAGAGAGTGCAGTAACACTCTTCAGAATTATGCCAAAGAAAATACCACTTGTGGAAGGGCAAAAGCAACACAATAGGTAAAGGGAAGTGGAAATGGATGTAATATATCACCATTTATTTTCTGATGCAGGCATTGAAGAAAGATTGCCTGTTCTGATGCCTATACAATAGTGGCTGGCTAGATCTCATCTCAGCACAGTGTATCACTGTGCTTTCAAGCACACTTTCAAGCAGGCACACAATTACCTGAAAGACACATCTACAAAGTGATTTCAATGCAGGGAGCTGCCTAAGAGACTTATTATACTGTAATAATATAAATATGTAAACATTACACACTAGAAGCCTTATTGATCCTTGCTACCAGACATGACATCATTATTAATAAAAATGTAATGGGAGAGCTATAAATATGCAAAATAATAGCATATTAACCTGAATAACACCAACAAATTGTACAGCTTAGCATAAAATTGAAAACCACTAACCAAACACTGTGGTTTGCTCACACTAGAAGCAGTCAGGAATCATACATAATGCAACAGTGCAACTGCTAACAATAGTCTCATGAAGATAATTTAGGCTAGAACTGGACAAGCTCCAGGAAATCTGCCTGGAGAGCTAATGCTGAGCTTTTCTTCTCTTTTTCAGCGAAAGAGCTCAAAGTTGTTTGGCTCACTTTCCCACGCGAATCTTATTAAAAGGCAAAGGATAATTTGAAAAGTTAAGGAAGAGGTAAACAGCCTATAAATAATACAAATATATACAAATATATTAAAAATAAAATAAAAAAAACCTGTGAGAAACAACAAAAAGCATACCCCTCCCCCCAAAAAGAAAAAAAAGACCCACTAGATGAGTCCAGACAGTTTGCAAAAAGAAGAAAAAAAGCAAGAAAAATGAGGAAAAATTGAGACAGTCTGTTGCCAATTGTTATTCATTAAATAAAAAGTATTACACTGCAGAAAAGAGTCCAGAAAATGTCAGACATCATGGCAAAGAAATGTTAGACTATAAATTGTTCAAAACTGGCACCATATTTTATATGCCTCTAAATAGTGATGATTTATAACCTATATAAAAGCATTTCTTATAAAGATTAGGAAGACACACCACTAATGAGAGTGGAGAGTATGGTGCAGTTCAAGCAAAAATAATACGCCTAATGCAGAAATTACTTGTGCAGGTTTTTTTCCTTGTGTTATGCAAGAGGTCAGAGTAGCTCCTCCAAATGGTCTACTCTGGCCTCGGAGTCTAGAAAACTCAGACATTTTAGCTGACAAATACTTTTTCTCTCTTTTATTTTTTTATTTTTTCTTTTTTTTCCAATGGGATGAGTGAAGATGCAACACTGAATTCTTAAAACAGATATTTAAAAATAACAGCATTAGTTCTGACAAGGACTCAGTGACTCAAGGGGAGTGTGAAAAATGTGAATACCTAGGTTGTGACACTGCTGTCAGCAAGGCTGGCTTGTCCCATATCCAGAGATCCCACCAGATGCTGGAAGAACCTGCCACCAGAGGCAGAACTGGCAAGAATGCCTCTGTTTTACTCGGCAACTTTAAGACCCCAGGGAGAATATATTCTTTTGATTCTTTTTTTCTCTGTTTCCAAAATATATTTGCTGAAATTTCCATCAAATGAGAAATATGAAGAAAAGATTTAGTTTAGTTGAGTGCAATCAAAAGACACACATGAAAAAGAACAACCTAAATATCTTGCAAATCACAGTTCCTGTGATTTAGTCTTAATTGCATTTACAGTATATTCTTAACGAAGTGTCTATTATTTGCTAAAAGCAAATTACCTAATAGTACTTGAAAGGTACATAAACCTTTCCCTGAAGCTGGGCTGAATTTGGAGTTTGTAATGAAGTCTCAAACTAAATGAGATTTGGAGGGCTTCATAATGAAATAATAAAGACTAAAAGTTAAATAACACTTTTCTTAAAATCACTGTGAAAACTTCAACTAGGTCATCCTCATCCCCTTCCTCATGATAAGTTTTAAGTGTTGGTAAACCATCTGAAAAGCAAGTATATGTTTGTTCATAACTGTTCTCTTAATGCCACTACTCCTTTAATTCCTACTGTTCAGAGTGATTTTAACTGTACGCAGTCTGCAAAATTCTCACAATTTTATTATGATATATGGGCTTTATGCTACATCCTTAACTAAATCTGGGGGTAACCCAGAGTTTCTTAAGTATTTTTCCAATCTTCGCCATTCAGGAGGAGAGGGCTAAAAAAAGAAGAAAACACACCTTAAAACCTTGGAACTCAGAAGAAAAAAGAACCTCCAAATAATTAAGAAGTTCACCAAGAACCTCGTGGTTTGCTTGCATCAAACTCAACACCTGAAGATTTGAAATAGTTCAGGCCATTCAGATAATGTGTACACTGTTTTATGGTAGCTCAATGTCAAACTCTGACTTTATATATACACAGACATGTTAAAGCTACCACACTTTTCCACAGCACACACTGCCAGCCGGAGACAGTTAGGCTGAGGAACTGAGACACAGAGATGCGAAATGACTGAGCATAAGAAGCTAGCCAGATCGGGGCAGAGAGAGGAAGAAAGCTCAATTCTGATCATGAAACCAAAGTCTATCCTAAGAACAAACCATTTTTTTTCCTTTTTTTTTAACAAAATGTCACTTTTCATTTAGTGTATGTGTTACATACTGCTACATTAAGGACATAAATATTGCTGTTTCTCACTACTGGAACATAGAGATATATTTTAGTTAAACATTAGTGCTAAATTCTATCACTTTGGCTTCTTCCCAACTGGTGGTTCAGAAATGAAGCTTCTTTGAGAGAGAATTTCACAGGCAGCAGGTGATATTCTGAGCTGCAACAGTGTTTGGTGGTTTTGGCTGTTCAATGATTCTCATTCCTCCCAAAGATCTCCTTAGTGGAGGTGGAGAAGAAAAAAAGGTGAAGGAATTTATTATACATCCTTTATGTTCGTGTTTAGTTTTACAAAAACTTCTGTGGGTGTCTTAAGTTGATATGCAGCCTTTATTCACAATATTCCCTACTCAATCACTCCTTAAAGTTCTCTTAGTTTACATTGTTTGGAGTCTAGCACTGAATTCAATAGACTGGAGGAGTCTTACAGAAAGGACTAGATAAGTGCATTAAAAAAAAAAATGTAGGAGGAAAGAATGAAGGTTTCTTACTCATTGGCCTTAAAAGAGGAACCAAGTGATATTCAATGACAAGTTCAAGAATACGCCATAAATATATTTATGTACATAAGTGCATAGGTACATAAGTAACCTGTGGAACTTATTGCCAAGGCAGACCAAGAATAAACTGAGATACAGGGAGGGTCTACACATTTCCACAAAGAAAATGCTTTCAGTTTCCGTGAGGTGAAACAGCGGAGCCTGTAGCAGCTGTGAGCCCAGCACATCCTCCTCTCCAGCCATGGCCCGAGCATCAGGACGGCTTTCTGGTGACTGCATCACCTCTCAACAGCCTATTCGAAAATGTTGATTCACATCAAATCTGCTGGCCATGCTTGGGTTCCTAGAACCTGTCCCACGGAAGCGTACCCTCAGAACCCTCAACTCCAGGATGCATGCCAGCACAGGCTGTCACCTCTCAGTCCCATCCACAGGATCTACTCTGGTCTACCTTCAGGAAGCAGCTGGCGCCAGCACACGCAGAGGATTTTGGAAGGAATAGGAGCAAATACATTTAAGCACAAAAGGTCATAAGGAATCAAGGAGAGACTTCTACAGATATGGGTGGTTTTGCTTCACTGACTTTTTGAGCTTTCTCTGCATAACCAGACTAGACAGACCATCCATCTGACCTGGGACTGACATCCCCGTGTTTCTAAATGCTAAAGAGACATTTGACAGAAAAACATGTTATACATTCCCTATTAAATGATTCCATTTTTTACATTTTGAGCTCTAAGGTCCTCCTAAGGGCTAGGCATGAATGTGCTAGATGAGCATGGCATACTTTTCTCTGAGGGTTGGCTGTAGGATCACTCAATCAGGATTCAAGGGTTCAGCTTGTGCAGATGCAGACCAAGACATGTTCACCTTTTCCCCATCAACCTTTCCACATAATGTACCACAGCCTAATTGTCAGGCTTGTTACATCTGAGACAGAGATTGCACACTAGTTACCACATTTTAAAAAGTAAGTTTGATAGACACTCTCATCTCCTCGAAATGACAGGCAATTGCCAGAAAGGAACTCAGCACTGTAAAATGGTGAGTTTTTATCTTACAAAGAACAGAGATGACACTCATTACCACGATATTGGATTTTTTATATAATGAAAACCAAGTTTAAAAGTATTAAAATTGTCTGGTTTTTGTCATATTCAATGCTTCTCATATACATATAAACATATGCACACACATATATATATGTGTGTATATGCATAAGATCATGGCTGTGATTCTTTTCCGTGCTTTTAAAAAGAGCACATCTCTGAAAGGGCAAAACAGCTTTCATTAAAACAAGGATTTCAAGATTAGACAGCACAGTATTGTGCTGCTTTGAAGCCCCCTAACAACTGAAGAAAAGATACATTCATATATTATTCTGTGTCACAGAGTTTATCTTCTTGGATTTCAGAGCACAAAAGGAACAATTTGCAATAGGCACAGCTCCACTTCAGCATCTGAACAAACATGAATGCTGCAGATAGTTAGGGCTAAATCTTGCTATTGATTTCAGCAGGAGTTGCAGTAATAACTCTTAGACACATTAAATCCTGCATTTTAAACAGAGTCTTAATTCTCATTTTCATATTTGTTTTCTGCATTAACAAAGGTTTTTCTATTATGCATTGTGACATGAAAAAAACAAAGGAATTTTTTACGCTTAGCCTAACTACTTGGCTTTCAGCGGAATCTGTAATGTCTGAGTCCAGCCTTACACACTGCCATAACTGCAAATGCAACAAGAGCCAGCTGTTGCTAGCCAGCAAGGCTTATTTATGGACAGTGGAGGGAGTGGATAATAAAACATCTGAGCAAGGAGCTTATGGCAAATGACAAATTTTTTTCCTGTATATTTCCGGAAATAAATTGTTATTAAGGTAATGTATAAGTACTACACATTTTCTTGGAGTGAGCACAACGCTTGACTTTATTTCTTTTTTACACAAATATATCTTTCAAAGAAGATATTAAGGAAAATGTGAAGTAAAACTTGTGGCGAAGCACTTACTTTCTTTCTGCACTGAAATTTGTAAACCCACACTTCCAAAGGAGAAGAATAAAAATAGCACTAGCAACGTTTTACATGGCAACTGTGCATGCTAAATACAGTGCAGAACCTTTCAAGCCTCTTGCAAAAGCAACTTTGCTGCAATCAGTTCTTAAGTGCTGTAACTATGGTTTGCACACTAAAATGTACTCTAAACACAGGGGACTTCATTTTGGTAGAAATGGAATATCAGCCTTTGTTTACAGTCTTCGAACCTAGTCAGGGTCAAGAGAGATGATCCTTACTGCAGCAAGATCGGATACAACAGGGATAGTACTGAGAAGGGAAGGGTCTGTGGCTCTTCCGTCAATCTCTTCTGGAATGTGGTAAAAGACATCCAAAAAAAAAAGGAAGAACAAGGTCCTTCCTTTATCTCTGCTACAGCAGTATGTAAGGGAAGTCTGTCTTTCCCACTGTCAGAAAAAGAGCAGGCTAAGGACTGACAGTTAAAGCCCAATCAAGACTGCACTGGCATTGCTACTAACTGATGTTCAGAGAGACACTCTGTCAGCTATGAACTTGCCTTTGTCTCTTTGCTCTGCTTGTCTTCTCTACCTCTGAGGAATGCAGCTGGCAGTTTTCCTCGAAACGCTGGTAGTAAATCAGGATGTAAGCAGATCCTCCGTGGTCCCACAGAAACAGACAGACTTGTATTCTTCAGTCTGTCTACTAAGGAGCAGAGAAAGCTGGGAGAAGGAAAAGTCCAAGTATGCTCATAAAGTATCCCATTACTTTTACTACTGGTATTCACTATAGTTTACCCTTACTGCTCTGTCTTTCTCAGCTTGATGAAGAGCCTCTTTGGAAAACTAGCTACCACCTCACCCTTTTCAAAATTGCTTCCCTCTCTTGCCCCATGCCTTCTTGGGCTTCCCCACTCCCATTTCTAATTCTCAGGCTGCCTCTAGCACTAAGCCTGCACCAAAATTCATTAATGTGTAGTACAAAGAATCCATCTTGAAGACACCACAGTACACGTTTCTTATGCATTGGTACAGAGCATTAAGGACAAAGGCACATTGTACAGTAACGTGATTGGTTTTATTCCCCTGTTTATAGCCTAACAAAAGCTGGAAATTAGCTTTCAGCTCATTTCTCTTCTGCCTTTTGCAAACCTGCTTTGCAATATTTCTAGAGGACTCTTGAATACCTTTTAGACACCTGAGCTCTTGAGGTCAGTAGTCTTAGGGTTGCAGCATCTGTCGGCACGTAGTTTATAGCCCCAAGCTCCTGGTCCCCACAGTTTGCAGCAGCCAGGTCTGATGTATCACCCATGTCCTGCTGCTGATTGAGGATGAAACTGCACCAACAAATGTGCCAAGGAGCAGCAGGAGCAGTGCAAGTGAGCAGCTGAGGGGCACCACAGCACAGGCAGTGTCTGTCCTGCCAGGGCGCCCTCGGGCACTGCCTAGGCACCTGGGGATAGAGACCAGGACAAGAGATGTCAGGCTGGGTAGCACAGTGGCTCCTGGGCCACGGGCAGAGCTGAGGGAGGAACCATGCAGGCAGGCAGGGCCAGCAGCCAGGGTGGCAGTGACCTCAGGGCCACGACAAAGTGCCCTGCAGGCCAGTCGTGCCAGCCCCTGCCCTGCCTGCAGGATAAAACTGTGTCACTTGGGGATTTGAGCTTTGCTTTGTGCCAGTTGGGCTGCCCTGGTGGTACGCAGTGACTTCAGTCTGTTCAAATTTTCTGTCTATTCCTCTTTGCTCTTCACCCACGCTCTGAATCATGAAAGCAGCCACGGGAACTTGCTTTTCTATACGTCTAGACTGAAATAAGGCACAAGAACGTGCTTTATTCACCTCATTGCTTCTGCCTACCAGCAAGGCTTTACTTACAGATAGTTGAACCATGTCTGCAAACCCTATGATGCCACTGGCACACCAGGAGGGGGCAAACTCACTCTCTCGCGCCCTCATGCTCCGGAAAGCCTGCAAGACAAAAGTGAAGGCATCCACAGCCACAGCTAAGTACCTTCCAGGCCTCAAACTCCTGAAAAGTGATTTGTGTCCTTTCATGAAGCAACCTCAGTGGCTAGCAGTCTGTTGTGCCATTGATATAGGTCATGCGTTAGAGAGATAAATTAGCCATCTCTACGTGGGTATAGAAAGCCACTGCACCACAAATGCACAGGGAGTATATCATCATTCCCGTAATAACACATTAGCATTCCCCTTTGAGCTGTAGCCTGTGTTATCCCCGTTTTTCATATCACACGTCCTCTTTTGTAACACCTGAAAGCATTTCTTTACTGCCAGGAAAAAATAAAAGACAGCAGTATTACAATGCATGCTTATTCTCAGGTACCTGCACAAACTGATGTTTTGACATTAAAAGTCTCTGGCAATCAGTTAGTCATTTCACAAAGACTGAATCAGCGCTGTCAAGGATTTATTGTTTTAAGTCCTTCCTATCACACATCCATTCACTTTGCCAAGCAGTGTCTTCTAATAATTCTGTTCAGACTCTCAGTGCTGCTGCTGCCACTGCTGTTCTTACACAAGAAGTACAATCAATAGATGGATGGACAAAAATTAAATCGTTTAATGGGTTCTGGTTGAGTTGATTTGGGTCATAGGGTTCCCCAATGCTTCTGCATTATTTCATATTCCTGTACTGCCACAACAATGCACATTTCCACTTGGTTGCTATCCTACAGCATGTAATAACAGAAGATGTGGGCTGGTTGGATGATTGTGTGGAGTCATGAGAGAAGTCTCTGATCCAGCCAGTCCAAAACACAGAGGTTTCTTTCTGCAGAAAGCAGCTAGCAGTCAAAATCATTTATCTAAACATGCTCCTTCCTTTCTCTGGAGAGGATCATGCCTGTTCTACAAGTGTGCACATTCTTACTTTATCAATAGAAGCCTTGATATGCAATAGAATCCTGTGACAGAGTACATTTCCATGTCTCACTTTCCATGCCTCAGCTCGCATTGAAAAGGTAGCACTTGCCAAGGATCATTGTGCCATGGGGAAAAGGAATGGCTGCAACAATTTCTTCTTGTGATTTTAGCAAAAAATGGAGTTCTAATCCTGGAGTCATGCTAAACAGAACTACCCCAAGATCCCTAGATCCCAGAAAACATGCATCCCTGGGTGTGGAAATAGAGGCATCTGGAACTTCCTGTTGGAGTTTGACTGTTGGAAGTTAGAACAGAACTGTTCCCAGCCATGTGTAAGTTCACTGGATTGTCCACAGGGCTGCTGTAAATTAACCAACACTACAAGAGTTCTCTAGTTTCCCAACTGCTGGCTTAGCAAAACACGAGGATGATTTAAAGGCATCTATCTTCTGATATTGTTCTCTGGTGAAAGCAAAGAACCATTTATCCCTTTCTCATAAGTGAAGGAGGGAGGGAAACAAGATATGGAACTCTGACTCCTGGCAGGGACTTATGGATGTTACCGAAACCAAGAAATCTACACTATTTAATATGCCGAGAGTTCTTTATCTGAATGGAGGATGGGAAAAAGTCCATGCAAGTGATAGTGAGCAAATTTCTTGCCAGAGCAGCCAGAAGTTGCTGTTCACCACACTTCCTTACCAGGAGCTTGATAGCGCAAGTTACAGCTGGTCTATGTTGCTAGAAAGCCTGTGGGAAGCAAAGGTAGAAACACCTGAGAAAGGTTTTGAGTTTCATAAATGAATGTAAATACACAATTGAAGCACTTGAGAGATGAATCCAGCTGACAACGTGCTAAATATTATGGTCTACTACAGAAATATGTAATTGTAAGCATGCTCATTTCACTATGCATAATCAGGGATTTTTTTTTTACAATGTTTTATTTACTTGATGGCATGAAATGGTTTGGAGTAAATAGGCTTTTTAATCTGTTTCTAATTGGCATGTTATACTTCTGAATCAGGAATAAAAGGAATTAATAAATGTTACAAAAACTGGATTGAATATAAGATAAATTAGAATAGAGCCATTATGGTCCTTTGAGTAAGTATTTAGAAATTAAATTATAAATGTATTTGAAATGTTAATCATTTACCCAACAGGCTATAACAGCTTGCAATGCACCATTACAATTTGTCATGTAAATTCATATTCAGACATGGAATAAAAGTGTGGGGAGAAAACAAAAGGGTACTGCGTATGGGCAGTCACAGCTGTTGCAGAGCAGCACTGATTCTCCTTGATAATTTCAGATTCTGTTCAAATCTTGGACAGAGGAAAATACTAAGAAAATCTGTAACTGACCAATACAATATTCTCTGCAAAAAGTGCTCCTTGTATAACTTATGAAGACACATTGGAAATGCCCGGTTATATCACGATCAATAGAACTGGCCAAATGTACCCAGTGATGCAACGCTCTATATATCTTAGGTACTTCTGTCTTATTACCAGTCTCACTGAGCATCGAGGCTGCTCATCTTCACAGAGTGCTGATGAGCCACAGAAATGCCACTTTCCATCGATTACAGACAAGGAACAAAGATACACGGGATGAGATCCTTTAATAATTTCAGCAGCTAAATCTCTCCACCACCCTACAGTGCACACTCGAATTGCACTTTATCACACAAATTCTCACAGACCGTTGTTACTGCCATTCCTGGAATAAGCACACGGGCAGGCAGAGTGTCTGCTGTCATCTTAGACAGTTCGAGAGGTGTCCCCACAGAGCAGCTCAGCTGTGGCAGAGGGCCAAAAGCAGTGGAACATTCCTTCATTGGAGGTTGCTCTGCACAGAGGAGGTAAAATGATTCCCTGCTGGCTCTCTAAGTCGGGATCTCAGCAGCCTGAGGCAGGGAGTAAGTTAATGCTGTGATGTTCTGATTCTGATGCAATGCAAAGGGCAGCAGATAGGAAACCACTAAGTGCACAGAAGGAGAGGAGTTTGGGCCTTGCGTGTTATCAGCTTCAGTAGTTTTGTTGAAAGCCTCTTGATATTTGATGGTACAGACTGCTGGGTAATGATGAAGGTTTCTTACGCAACATCTTAGATGTTACACCCTTGAGGATGCAGAGGTAATCACGCAAACACAGATCCCAAAGGTTTTTTAAAAAGTACAGGCCTTCCTACTGTCTGTTAAAGCAAACTCTTGATTTTAGTTTAGAGACTGACTAGCAAATCTCATCTCTGCTTCTATCGTAGTTAACAAACTCTCCTCTACCATCAGCACAGGTGGCCGTACCCTTACTGACTGTTGTCCAGAAAAATAGGGCGCCACCTCTCCCTGCTTTGATACCAGTAAGACAGTAAATGATCATTACTTCATAACTCGGCACTGTAGAAGCAAGATGTATCTCCTGTTCAGGACAATAATGTGGGTACAGCTCAAGAGTTGAGATACAGTAAAGGAGAGATTAATGAAATGACATCTGCTGCCAAGCATCACTTTAGGCTTTCAAAGTGAGAAACCTTGAAAATACCTGTTTATTGCCCAAATATCCCTAAATCTAGCTACAGTTCAAAGCCACCTAATTTATTATTAATACAGACCCATAGGTATCTGCAGCAAGACATATCGCAAATATGTCAAGAGCATCCCAACACTCAGACTGTGCTCTTCACATCTACAGTAAGATTCACCTGTCTCACATGCTGAGCTTAATTGAAGATTTGAACATAATTACTGCATCCCAACTGCTCCACAGCTGGTGTCCAGAAGATGAAGGACAGAGGTAACATCCACCTTCTGGCTGAAGATTGGACTACCCATCTTTTCCATAGAGCCCTAGCTGCTGGAACACAGACCATTCAATGTGTACAAGAGCGTGAGAGTCTCGTACATCCATCCTTGCATGGAGTAACTACGTATTTAACAGAAAGGAAGGGGGAAAGCAAGAGATCCCGTGACTCTCCAGGCCTTGCTGTACTGACTGCTTTATATAAATTCCACCTCACAGAAATTGTAGAAAAACTCCTCTGTAGTGCCAAGTGTGCCAGTCACTAGGGCTGGTACTGTCTCACATTCAGTAGACAGTTACTTCTCCATACCACACTGAAGGACATTGGTGGGACAGACTGAGAGCTTTGCTTCTACAGAATCATGCTGCTACCAGCAGGATAATTCTGCTGAGTTCAAATCCCCGCAGGCACTGGGAGAAGCTAAAGGTTGGACTTTGACACTTAAGCACACTGTGCTACTTGGCACACCATTGTCTCAAAAGGACATGGTGCTCTTGTTCTGTTACCTATGTTTTATGCCTGTTTTTGAGAGCATCTGTGAAATCAAAGCCCTGTGCTTTCCAGATGAAAAGAATTAACCAGGTAAAGAGGCCCAAGTTAAGTGCCAGACCTCTCAGTGATGTCAAGTCCAAAACACTTACACACAGGCTGCAGATCAAATGCAAATTTTACTGGCAGGAATTTTGGCTTCTATATTCTTTAGGTATTTCCAAGACTGGAGCAGCTGCAAGCATCAATGAGAATACAGATTTTGGATCTGGGACCCTTGCATGGCATTTTAGGAGAAAAAGATCACTTATGAGCTATGCCTAAGTGACTGCTATTTCCACTAAAATGCACTAAAACTCCAGAATCACTCTGTGGATCCTGCCATAGAGAAATGAACAGTCTTTAAATTCCTTCCTACCCCTGAGCCTCCCAGAGGGGCAAGGCAATTATTTACAAAGTCAATTGGCCCGTGACAGGGAGAATTGGTTTTTATACCCTTTTTCATTCCCAGCTCCACTCTTGTGCCTTTCTTCCCGACTCGTGCCTTTCTTCACTCTTCTGCCTAAACAATATACATCAGGCATATATAAGTTCACTGTTCCCCACAGGGAACTCTTGCAATTAACTTGCTGTCCTGGTGTGTAGATAAGTAAAATGGGAACGGACAATGGTTGATTTGTATTTATGGTGAGCAACTACTGTGAAACCTAAAAAAAAGTATTGTAAGTAGGAAAAAGAAACAAAACCAAAACCAAACCAAACCAACAACAACAACAACAAAAAAAAAACAACCCAAACAAAACCCCAACCAACCAACCAACCAACCAACCACACAAAAAACACAAACAAACAAAAAACCAAAACAAAAAATAAAAGGGAAAGTTTAGTTTAGAAAGTAGATTTTTAGATGTCCAATGAAGCCTTAGGCCAGGTCTTCAGATTGAATTCACTGGTGCAACTGAGTTGACTTCAGTTTTTATTCAGAGATTTTGCCTTCACAATAATTGTTTCAATTTTCCATACCTGTAGATCTGGAGTCCTGTTCACAGTGCATAAGTTATAAAGGGCCATATCCAGGAACCTCTGAAATATTCTAAATCTGATCTTTTTTTCTATCATGAGAGAAAAAAAAGTAGCAACATTAGGTAGGGGAAGGTTATTGTAATATTCCCACTGTATACAATCTTTGTTTGTCAGAGGCTGAACATTTTCTTTCCATTTTTTACCTCATTTTACAGTTCCTAGCTGATGGAAAATTTTGTGTCCAGTCTTACTGTTGGTTGAGCAGCTCTGAAACTCAAGATGCAAGGTCCGTGTTTCTTAAGAAGGCTGCATGCCATGCTTCTAATAAAAATACCTCACTCTTGCTCACTCTGACAGGAATATTTCAATGCATCCATCACTGACAAAGCTCAAATCAAATCAGATATTAATCAAAGACTTCATTTTTTTTCTCTTTTCTTTTAATTTGAAAGTGCTCCAACAATAGAATAAATTCAGCAAGAGAAAAAATCAGAAGAAAACGCACATCAAAACTACTGGAGATGTTTTTGCCAAAGGCAGTGCCCACACCGCTATCTTGTGCCCTATTATTTCTCCTACTTTCCTCCATTACATGAATTAATATGAGGTTTAGAAGGACTGGCCCAGGGGCCATGTAATTTCCTGGCTTTTGTGGGACAACTCCTGAGAAAGCACCAATGGCTCAACACCTAAAACTGACCCAGAAAACACAGCAAAAGCCATGCTTGTAGATAGAGGTCCAGCTTTTTAAAGAGCCAGGACCCTAAAAGCCTGTGTGGTTCACTGGAGTAGTTACAGAGGTTAGTCCCTCTAGCAGGGTAAGTTACAAGACAGTGCTTACTGTTTCTCATCTCTAAAATGTAAGCTAGTTCTCTCTCAGTCCCCTGTATTTGCATAGACACCCAGCTCTTGGAGTGACATGGCAGAAGCAGCTCTTCCTGACAAAGAAGGTACTTCGGAAGGTTCTTTCCCTTATAAGAAGAAAAAAAGGGGAATGACAGAATTAATGGCTACATGCGTATACCCGTATACACACACAGTTACACAGACAGAGGATAATTGCTTGAGTACTTCACATCTCTCACCACTCCCTCATCTTACCCCAGTTTCTACTGGTTAACATCAAAATCCACCCTAAAAGAGGACTTATTTTATTTTATTTTATTCTGCTGCTTGGATAGTAGTAGTAGTACAGAGCACTGCTATGAGAAGGATGAAACTTTCAATGACCATCATTTCAGTGTCTAGTCAGGGACAGAATCAATGTGTCAGTGCCAGCAGCAGAAGGCAAAAATATGCCCCACATACACATAGACAGCGACTGAGGGTTTTTCCTGTCCCACATCAGGTCTGTATGAGGTTCTGAATGTTTCTGAACTGCGTAAAAGATCCTCCTGTGACATTTTTGTTTAAAAGAAGATGAGCTGAGAGTGCAGAAAGGCAGCCACACAGGTTTCCTTTCCCACATTCCTTCCAGAGTATTTCAGAATTGCATTTCACACTTTCGTTTTGCATAAGCTGTTCAGCATCCCTGATTCTGCTTCTCCTAATGGTTCAACACACTTCCTGAGCAAAGTGATACACATTGCATTTTATTTTTCACACAGGAATCAAGGAAAAGAACTTTAAATTATACTAAGACAAGAGGCTTTATATTATACTATGCAGGCAACCCTCTGTATTAGCATAGTTCCTTTGAAATCAAAAAGCTGTATCATTTACTGGCTGAATATCTGGCCATATTTGAAATTCAGGTGTAAAGCTTACTGCTGATAAGCAGTGGAGCAGCTTTAAATAGTAAATATGATATATGGAAAATATGAATGTGTTTTAAAACTTTTGTAATTGAAGATTTACAACTCCCTTGCACTCTCTTTGTCTTTCTCTGTCTAATATAAAGAAATATCATTTTCTTATACGTAGTGAGATGGATATGTACTTCATCTGGGACCAGGCTTTCTCTGCAGATGAGTGACAGAAATCCTAAGCTCTTTCAGAACTGCAGTTTTATAGTAAATCTTAGAAAACAATTTCAGACAGGTTTTGATGTCCAGATTACAATATAAAACTGTAAAGAGAAGAGGCTCTTATTCTTCTAAGCAATATTTTAAAGTGAAGGCAAACATGACTTAGTGGCTCTGGTTTATTCAGGTCCCAGTTTCTAGTCTTAACTACAAGAATATTTTTTATGCAAAAACAATGCAGAAAAAACATGTGGCCAGGAAAGTACGCAGTCCAGAGAGGTGAGGTATAAAAAAAAATATCATAAATCCATATAAAACTGGGCACAAGCTTTTTTTTTCTTAGAGTGAAACATATCTAGTCAGGCTGTCCATCTCGAAAAATCTCTCTTATTCTCCCGTTTTCCCCAAGGATCACTAGCCCTTCAGCTCCCAGTCAGATAATGACAGTTACCCTCCAGATATTCCTGTCACGGGAAAGCATATTTTTAGTTGTGTTTTAGTTGTGAGACCTGGTAGTTCGTACTCAACCAACTCCCTGCACTTACAATCAGCAGAGATTAAAGAACCTACAATTCACAGCGCTTCTGCAGTAAAAGAAGAAGCACTTTTTCATGAAAGAGCCATCCTGGGAAAAGTTCACCATGAGAAGCTACAGCAGTTAATTCCCATTTTCAGCTTTGCAAGGACACCTGGACAGAAGTAGAGACCATTGTGACAGATAAACAGAAGTGATACCTACAAGTACTGGATTTGTAATCAAATATATCAAATTAGTCACTTGTGGAAGATAAATGAGTCCTGTATGGGATCAAATGACCACACACAACTTACATGGATTAGCTCTTCTGTCCCTGGGCTTCTTCTGTGCCCAGGCAGCTCATGGCTCCCTGCACCATGTGCTAGAAGCTTGGACTGCTGCAGATTGAAATGGTGAAATATCAAAAGGTTGTTGGGCAAAGTAAGGGTAAAAGGAAGGCACGGCAGAAACAGCTGTCAGCTGCTGATGATCTTAGAAAGGCATGTGAGATTACTATTCTTCTCAAGGGAGGCTCAGCTCCAAAGACATTGCTAATTGTTTTTGTAGAGACAGACTAACGAGCTAGAGCATTCACAGGTACACACTTTCACAGCGCCACCAGACACTGCCTGTTACTCATCCACTGCCGTGCAAGGCCTAGATTGTTACCTCAGCACCAGCTGTACAAGTCTAACTGTGCTGGAAGGGCTGTGCTTTTCATCCTGGGACAGCCTGAGCTGCAAGGGTTTGTTACATTAGCCCACGGAGTCTTGAGGAGGAGAAGCTGTTGTGCCAGTAAGAGCCACCCAGTCTTGTGTCCTCCAGGAAACTGCCAAGCTGAGGCAAGTGAACTCTACTGTGGGACACCAACATTGCTACTTTGTCATGTCCACCAGGCAAGAGCCTGTATCAGTACACCTAACCTGTCCTTTCCTTCCACTGGTCCAGTTTCTGAACTATTTCTCTGCAATCTCTTTAAAGACACACACACATCACTGGAAATTGCTGTAAAACAAAGCTTCATGTGTGTGTAGGATGATATCCTCAAGATAAAGGATGCGAACCAATACCCAGGCATAATTTCTATATTTTCTCAGAGTGAAACAGCTTATCCCCCTTTCCTCAGCTCCCTCATGTTCATCCTTTCCCACATCAAATGCACAAATTCATCATTGACTGTTCTTCAGGGAATTAATGCTTTCAGCAAAGCACTGCAGTGACAGGCATGCTGTGCAGAGATGTTCGAAGATTCTCCAAAATGGCAGTGATAAGGATACTTTTAAAGGAGGGATGTGACCTATGAAGGGAAACATGCCAGATTGCAATTTGCTGCAACACTAAAGGGCCACTAAAACCACAACTCTCACCTTTCTTCACATTATTTTTAGATTTGAACCAACCCAAGATGACAACTGCATGATTAACACGGAAGCATTCTAGTGACAACACATTGCTGACAAATTTATATAGGGTCCTAAGGGTGTTTTCTTGTAATTAAAGTGGCAGTCAAGAGTTGTTTGGGCAAGAGATTCAGATTTTAAAAAAAATTTTAAAATTAAATAAAAACAACATAGACTATGAAGAAAGACAGCCATTGCAAAACAAAGTTTCTGTGGAACATGGTATAAATGTGTTTCCAGTTGCAGAGCTGACAAACCAACAGAAATTTTGCAATTATACTGAGTTTTATTTTGATTTTCTTGCCATCTCAGGAAAATTTTGAGCCATGCAGAGACCTCACCAATGAGAACAATACAGGACAGATTCAATCCCTTTTATGCTGTGGGCTGGAACAGACTTTGAATTTATAGAGGAAATACCTCTGTACACAGGATTTGTTGAATTAAGTGTGCATACTTCATAAATCAAATCACACTTTAATCCTCTAGCACAGATTATTTTTTTGTTGTTATTTAGTGAAAAAAAACCAAGGTCTTGAAAAAAAAACAAAACACTTTCTAGTGGAATGCAGTGGTCATTAGATTAAAGTCTTAAATGGGCTTTGTATGAGTGAAAGTCAACTGACTTTACTGTTGCTAAAGCTGAAATGTGAATGAGAGATCTATAGAAATACACATTTCAGTACAATCAGTCGATTAAGCAATCTCATTGTTCAAACACTGCTAAATGCCTTGCAGTTATGAGATTTTAAACATCAATACAGTTTTTAAAAGTCAGTATATTACTTTCTCCTCTGGAAATTTACTGCGGTCTATCTAAACTGGAATTAGAGGACTCCTGCTGAGCAATAAATGCATTGAGACTGAATATCATGAAGAAGATCAAGGCGTTCAACCCAGCCATTGAGCCTATTCATCATAAAGATTCCTTTGCTTGATGGGAAACCTCCAAACTCTTTGTTAGTGTGTCCAAATGCGGGCAATGATGGATACCAGAGTCAAGGTTACTGGGAGACAGAAGAGTTTGTCCTAGAAAGAGGTGTTACAGGCATTCAACTAAAATATCTCAAATTAGGAAGGTCTGTGGGAAAACTGTCTAGTCCAGCCTCTGGGTTCTCACTCAGTACTAGAAGGCTTCTACACATTAAATTAATTGCTGGTTCTCTTAAAATTAATAAAATATTTCCCTAGCAATTCAGTCAGCTTGCCAGAGGGTGCCATTGAATCAACAGACTGGGCTGAATTTTTAATAATTTCATGATCTCTAAAGGATCAAATATAAGGTAGTGCAGGAAGTAAGATAAGCCCTCAAAGGCCCTCTTAGCTAGTCTTTATTAGGAGATAGATTACAACAAAGACTGGAATGGATTCCTCTCCCTGGTGCATTGATGTAAATAAAAGATGAATCACTAAAGTGCAAAAACAATGCAAAATCTAAATCAGTCTCAGTGATCTTTAATACTGCATTGACAATTGTTAAATATAAAGCAACATTTTCCTTTATGATCCCTTTTCTTAGCCAGCTCTTACATTTACTGCATCATTTTTTTTCAACTTTGTTGCCATAGTCTCAGCAAGTCACAAGAAGAGTTTGTGAAGCACAAATATAGGCAGCAGGTAAAGGAGTTGGGGAGAGGAGGAAGAAAAATTTCTGATGAAGGGGAAGCAACGGTCTGCCATTGCCAACTAGGGGAGGGGCAGAAGGGTCTGAGAAGCAATTAGTAAATACTACGATTATTTTTGTGCCTTTTGTGGGTTTAGACAATTGCCTATTGCTACTGGGAAACACACAGAGAATTCAAATTCAATTTGGAGAGGATTTCAAGATTCTAAAAGTTAGGTTCATCTAGACAAGAAAAAAGATCCAAACACTGCAGACTTCTATCCCAAAGAAAATTCTGAAAGGATTTTTTTTTCCCCATTCTATAGTCTCATTTGAAATCAGAAACAATTTCAAAAAGAAAAGTGAGAATGTTGTAGTTAAAAGAAAACAATGCAGTATTTAAGCAGATATACTCTCTACCTTCTTCCCCTTCTCTCCCTCCCTCCCCCCCCCTCCATTATTTTTCTTTGTAATATTTGGGGAAATAAACATAATAAGATATATTAACTTGAAAAAAAGCTATTTTCCAAGACAAAATGGTCTGTCTATGTTTTCCTTAGATAGTTTCTTGTTACTGCAAGTGAAAGTGGAATACCTAGAATATCCACTGGCATGAAATAGGGCTGATACATTGTTTGCTCCTAAGTGCAATACTCGAGCATGCATTCTCACCCAAAACTGCTCTGGAGAATAGAAGGGAGTCTATCAGGAACAAAAAAGAGCAAGTAAAATTGTTTGACTCGCTACTTGCTAGTAGCAAGTAGTAGACGATATGGCAGCCAGTATTTATTATTAGTGGACTAACAGCACATTAATGAACTCGGGCTGATCACTGACTGATGGGTTGCTTCCCAGTGGTACCTCCAAAGTGATTGAAAGCTGCACAGCAAATCTGAATCACTTGCAAAACCTGCGACTGATGTCAACCTCAAGCCCTGAGGCCTTTCAAAGGGTAATCAAGCACACACGAAAAACTCAGGATACTAAATTTCTGAAGGAGCTAGTCTTTTAGGCTCCACTGATGCTGTAAGTTTTTCAGTGGATGCTCCAGCATGCAGTGCCATTGGCAGTGCCCATGACTTCAGGTACAAAACTCTATACATCTGCAGCACACTGCAGGATCAGAGTCTTAGGGTTGTCTTCCCACATAAAGTCTGGACTTTCCACGTAAGAAGCACCAAGATTTCTACTAGATGTGAGAATAGCCTGATACGTTTTTGGTAACAGTTCTATAAAGAAGGGAATGCTCAAATGTATGTCTAAAGTTTGAGTATTAGTTAACTTTTCACACTGAAAACTAAGGACAGGGGAGAGTTGTACGGTCTGTGTTTTACAAAAATTCATTTACATTGCAGTGGCATATTTTCTGAGCACAGGAAGACAATCCTTGCTCTAGAGTGTAAAGTCTAAAAACACAAAGATAAATAACAGTCACAGAAAAGAGAAACAATAAACAAATAATCTTAATGGTAATCACCAGTAGCTCTTGTAATTACAGTCTCTCTCCCCTCACCTTCCTCTTTTTTTATTTGTTAATTCAGTTAATGCACCACTCTCACTGTCTTTAACAGCTACTACAAATTACAATGCACTGTATTTATGTCTTTCCTCCCCCAAATTCACCTCCCTCTCTCTGTACAATTCATCCATGAGATAAATTGCCAGGATGGGTAAGAGATGTAGCCTGATAGAGCTACCTTACTCTTCCAAGGTAGCAGGCTCCTCCATCTATCATGTAAATTTCTGGCAGGTTTCAAAATCTTTGCTTAGCTCCCACCTAATCTCATAAACCTCTGCATTGCTGCCAGTCTGAATTGCCAAATCCACCTAATCACTGATACCACCCAACAAACTGATAAACTGCTCAGGGTTTTGGCTCAGCTTTCACAAAGGGATTCTCACAATGGTCAGAAGAATAATCTAAAACTTCTCATCTGTTAGTCTGGGCAACAGAGCTAGGACAGGCCAATAACACGAAGCAGAGCTTTATTGAACCTACGAGAATGTATCTGGGAGTACAGGGAAAATAGGTAGGGATTTAGCCCTAAACAAGAGGTCCGAAATAAGGATTCAAACCCCTGTGTGGGGTAGAAACTGGACCTGAGACCTTCCACATCCCACTGAAGAGCTCAAAACAAGCTGTTCTCTTTGAGTAAAACAATTCCCCTAACTGCTCAATTACTTTGCATGAATAATGACAGAAGAGTAACTTGAGGATACCATGAACCTGGTGACTGTCCTAATCACTGGGTTCTGGAATCAAGCTTTCTCTTGTTTGATGAATATTTAATAATAATACTTCCTTTCCACATAGAGATGTCATGAGGAAATATTATTTTAGCTTGATAGGTGTTCAAATACCAGACAAAGGAAACCATCTAAAGTATAATCAACTATCCAACAGATCCAGGGTATCAAAGACCAGGAAAAAAAAAGGACATATTTTGATGGTAGTAGAGGTTAATAGGATTGTATTTTCATTTGGATAATGAAAAAAGGTCATGCCTTAAGTAAAAAAAAAGGAGTGAGAGAAGAAAAAAAGGACTAAAATACTAAAATAGAGTAGAATGGAATTTTCAGTAAGTAATGTGACAGGGATGAAAACTCTGGTGAACAAACAAACTCTTTTTTTTTATGTTTTCAAGCTCTACATCACTAGATGAACTCTTCATGGCGAGCTTGTCCAACTGACAAGTACCTCGTTACACTTGTGAGAGAATGTAAGGATTTTAAGAAAATGTCTAACTCTTCAGCTCAGCTCAGCAGGCTGAAAGTTCAGAGGGTAGGAAACCATTTACCATGTGAATAAACTGTAAAATGCTTCTGAAAATTGCATTTTTAATTACAGTTGACATTTCTGAGCCTCCTGCTGATGGTATCTCTCTAAAAGAAAAAAAAACCAACATAATTCGAGACAGAGAAAACACTATAGGAGAGACTGTAAAACAGTTCACAAGTTACTACTGATAGAGACATTGACTTCACATTGCTACTCACCAGTTTTGTCTAAACACCTCTCACACATTTAACAACTTGATTTCATATAAAATCTCTGAAATAGCAAAACAGCAGTATTCCTGATTTCCTGAGAGAGTTCAGGAACAAATTCTAATGCCCAGCTTTGCAATTGCCTTACAATATTATTCCACCACCTGGGATCCAAACGTCTGTCTTTCTGTGGTTCCTCCAGTGTCAGAAATACACTCCTCAGGGCTGAATACCTTCAACGGAATGGGAAGCTTCCTTGCTTCCCTCTTGGAGATATAGTCATAGGAAAAAGGCTGGGTATGCAGAGGGAAGAGAATCAAGGGAAAATGAGAGAAGATCTTTGAAGCCCAGTCACTGGGGGCTGAGAGGACTGAAAGTCAGTCACAGCAGTCTGAGTCTAAAGGACTGCAAAGAGAGCCAGGAAAGGTACTAGGCAATCTTAAAAAAAAAAGGCCCACTGACTATGTAATTCACCTCCTCTTGCCCTTGTTTTTCAGCTGCCAGACCAAGAGGCAGATTGCAGAAAATCTGCCATGCCTGAACAACATACAGATGATCCCATGCTTGAACACTCAAAAGTTTTTCATGATTTCTCTTCAGCAAAGGTAGAAAATGTTACTTTGGAACATTTTACCTGCTGCCGTGACTTCCCTTATTCCACAAAGGAAGAGCCCTGAGCATTATGGAGTCTATAGGAGTTGAAATAAATTTTGTCTTCATGTTTTCATTCCAAGGGTCTAACATCTACTCAATTTGATCTGGGAGAGTGCAAGGACTCTCTCTCGCACTGCTGTGACTACAGAACTGGCTACAAACATGCTAGTAAGCAAAATACTGCTAGGCAGTACTCCCAGTTACTGAAGCACAGTTGTGTGTGCTGTAACACAATTAGAGTAGTGCCTGAAACACATTTGGTCTATGTTAACCAATACCTTCCTAAATGATGCCCAGTTGTAGCTTGTGAGTCAAATGCAGGCAAGGAAGTTTTTTACATGTACCTACCTGATTCCAAGGCATTTCCTTATGTGGAAGCAAAGCTTTCTGTTACAGTTGGGCTCACTAGTCCAGAACTTCCCAGAATCATTAAATTCACTAGAGAAGACATAGCAATGAAGGCTACATATGCCATTGAATCCTTGCAGAGATGCCTCAAAACCAAAACATGTGTCATGCTCACCTTGCTCTGGTCTGCTCAATTTAATGTAAGCTTTCTTTGCTTTTAACTATAAAAGTATCCTTCTAATACCAACCATTAACAGAAACCAGCATATTCACACCTACAGCACTTGATTTCGATCTTCATCAAACTTGGTGCCAAAGAAAAAACTCTTTTGACATAGCTACAAATTAGTAGGAGTGATTAAACAACATGAACATGAACAGTATAGAGCCATATGAATTGGATCTGTTCCCAGATATCTGTACTAATATGATCGTAACCTCATCACCATCCATTTCCTCCAAATATAGATAATTAATTTATTTTGAAGGAGTTATAACTGACTGGGAACTGAGAATGTGATGTATGTGATCTGCTAAGAGCTCTGCCTAGTCCAGTCATATATGCCTCCATCAACGAGCAGCACCAGTTTAATATGTGAGCAATTCCTGACAGCCACAGGTCAGATAAACGGTGCCTCCACACTGAGTTCATGCATGATATTTAAGAGTCAGCAATTGGTATCAAACCTGAAATTTTAGAGCTTTTCCATAAACCTACTGATCCTTCTATATAACACTTCAAGGTGTTAACTGTAGCCTTGTAAATGACCAGTCTTGAAAGCTTGAGTGATAACAAATCACTTTTATGCTAGACAGATGAAAAGAAAAGCTAAGACAGAAATTCAAATTTAAAATCAGCATATTTTTAAATGACCTATAATTCAAAAACCTCTGACAGCGTGCCTTTGGACTTTGCAGAAATATTCCCTTTCTTTCATAGGAATTGTGGCAATTTCCTGGCCATGTTAAGGTGCTAATTCGGGCAAGCATCACTATTCAAAAAGGATGTAAGCATATGCCTAACTCAAAGCATGCACTTGAGTCTCTTTGACTTAATGATAGGATCTAAGCACATATTTACATTTAAGCACATGTCTGAGTGTTTTCCTCTATAGAGACAGATTTAAGCTTGTGCTTCAGTGCTTTCACTGTCTAATTTTCCAAGACAAAGCTAAAGGTAGATATAAAATAGTGTGTTAGAACGGAAACTGCTTGCCAGGCTAAGTGCATGTAGACAATCAACCTCTGCAAAATTATATGCAAACATAAAGGTGCACAGCTCATTAGTTGGGCACTGAGGGGCAGAGAGACAATGAGCCTCTGAACTGTGATCTCAGCTCACAGAAATGACAAAGCTGGGTCTTTCAGCTGACTGAAGAAGTGATGGGAGAGAACTAATACTGAACTTGCATCCACCTTAACATGAATCTGAGGTTAAAGCAAGAGAGAAAATAAAAGAAGGCAACTCTTTGGATTTGAGTCAAGCCCAGAACAAGATGGGCATTATACACGGACAAATAGGCTTAGGCTATCAGTGGCTCTTGTTGCTCTGATTTCTCTTGAAAAAGGTGCAAAGTTGTGGCAGCATGACAAAAAGGAGAGACTGATGTCTGGAAAGATCTCAACATTATTGTTTCCTGTTTAATTGGGATTTTGAAATATTTCCAGTAATATGGAGTGACATATTCCCATGGTAAGGTGTTTTGGCAAAATAAAGGAAGAACAGCTGTTCGAGGATCTGGTAATTTTGAGATTTGTTTCTCCTCCCATTCCCTCACTCTCTCAATCCCCTCTGCCCAAATACATAGTAAAGTCAAAATATATAACCTCTAAAGTTTTCTGTTCACGAAATTTGTTAGTGTGTTTTATCAGTTTTTTAGGATTTTTCCTTTACTGTTAACTACAATAAATGACTGAAGCTGTGATTGATTGTACTGAGGAATCAAGGTGACATAGATAATGTAGACATCTTCTTGATGTGTCTCCAGAAGAACTGGGACTCAAAATTTCTCCACTCTGACATGCACATCCAGTCATGTATATACTCCATTAACATACACATCTATAACCTACTCATTCAGTCCATAGGGAAACTAAGAAAAAAAAAAAAGCAGACAAACTCAGTGCATTGACACAACTGAATTTTGTCAACCGAATCACATGTAAAAGCAGCACATAAATTAATCCCAGGTAGCTAAAGTGAATAAGAAAGAAAACTGCTGAGATAGGTCTGAACAATCACTGCAGTTCAGCACAACTGCTGCTGGTATTTCTGAGGTGGGCTGCAAAGACGCCTTTCATTACACAGTCTGAAGAGAAGCAGTAGCAACATTTCTTGCTCTTCATAACTGGCCCTCAATACTCAGATTAAGTGAAATTATTGTAGCTCATATATATCGGCGAAGCAAAAGACAACTACATCAAGACAGAATGGTCGTCCTTGATGTACTTTTTCTGAATCCAGGAGCCAAACATCGAGTTATTTGGAGTGAATTGACTTGTTATCGCTGATATTCTATCCTTTGTTAGCTATTGTTTGTAATACTTTTTCTGATTTTTCAGTATTTTCATAGTATTAATTCTATAAAGAATATTGAAGGCTTTGTTTTCTAGTGGAGATAAAGGTATAGAAAGACAGAGTTATGAAACCAGTGAGGTTTCTTTAAGACATTTCCATACCTAGCTCAGTTTTCTGAGTGAATCTTGTACATATTCAAACTAGAAAGATGTCTCCCCAGAGAACACAGTACAATAATCCTAAGGCTCAACTCATTAAGGTAGGCTGGCTTGGAAAAAGTTTGGGGATAGTACAAGAAAAATACAGCACAGAAAAAAAAAAAGAGCATGCACGCTTAGTAACTTCAACTGAACAATTAAATAAATACTCATAATTTTTCTCATAAAGTTATTACATAGTCTGTAGCATATTCTAACAGTACTAGAAAACATTTGCTTCTGAAAATAGATATTTTTTCATGAATCATAGCTGAGCTGCAGGCCAAAATCAGTATTTTAGATGAAACAAAAAAAATTTCATAAATACAGAAAATGCCATGAAACCAAAGTATGTGCTAAAGCTAAAATATATAAACCCCATTAAATATATATATTGAATTTGCTTTAAAAACTGTCATCTTTCATATCCATCAACAAATCAGACTGAGATGCAATATGTAGCAATAACTGGACAGTCTTGTCTCAGTGCATCACTCAGCCATTTCATAGCTAGACAAAAATAAGATAAGAAGATTATTTTAAAAGATAAGCAGATCATTAAAATGAGCTAGTGATGACTGTTCATCTTAAAACCACATTTTCCTACTTAATTTGGTGTTCTAAGTGTATCTGGAATTAATTTGAATGAACAGAGTAGCTTATGAATGACAGCAATGCAATAATCCTGTGACTTCATTCACTTAAAGGGACTGCACCGCAGAGGGTTTCTCAATAACAAGTTATAGGAGAAACTCAAAAGTATAGACATGCAGTGATTTAAAATGAGTTATTAATGAAATTTAATTACTGGACTTGACTGAGACCCATTTATTTTTATATCCATTGCACTCACATTCTTATATATTACATTGTTAATGCTAAGCTGGTGAGAAAAAAAATATGATAAGTAAATCAGATGTTAGATGAGACTTGGATAAACTAGCTAACAAGGAAATATCAGGAACAGGATCACACTTTTAACAGGATCTGTTTCCAAGGCTCAATGTCCCGTTCTGTGTAAACAACGGGCATCTTCCACTACCGTGCACTGACAGCCCAGAATCATCCCTGATACCAAAAGCACCCAAGTTAGAGAACCATGGTATCTGCAAAAGTAGCGTGCACACATATTTAGGTTTTTTGAGTATGAACTACCAAGGGTTAGGGATAATCACAGGTGCACAGTGCTATGAATTAAAAAATAATTATTCCAACTCCACTGTGCTATGTCTTCACTTCCTGATGTACAGTTACTCCCCATGCCTGTCACCAGAGGATCTCTTACCACGTTTGGACTACCATGCTGTTTGCAGTCAGTTCTGCCCACCGGGGTCTGGAGGCATCATCCCAAGAGAGTGGAAAGTACTCAGACAAATTTAACAGCAGTGAAAGTGAAAGGCTCCTCCACATAATTACTTCAGACAGAAACTTCATCTACAGCTCTTAGGAAAATTTCTTTCTCATCTAAATAGGGAGACTAAGATGACTGACTAACTGTCTAAGCTGATTATTTAAGTATCTCAAAACTAGTAAATATAAATCCACTCCTCTCCTTTTTGTACATCACAAAGTTTTTATGATGATCCTGTTCCATAGTCAGGTGGTGATTTAAAGTAAGACATAGCATTATAGGCTGTCCTTGGGTGCTTGCTTCTCAGAGCAAGATGTACAGCTTTCTTTGTTTTATCTTTTCACTTACAGTGCTTCCTTGATACACAGCCACCTCAGTGCACCAGGTCTACACTATGCAAGTGGGTGATGGTCATATTAGCTCTGAACTGGAAGAACTGGGGGTACAGTAATGTGGCACTTCAGTGAAGGAAACACCTGATGAAAGGAAGGCATATCACTCAGGACAGGCTGCTACTGCACTGGGTGGTTCCAGACATCGAGATCAGAACCACATTAGAATCACCATGACATGGGAACACGTGTGTTTCTATCAGCATTGGCTTTGAAACCTAGATTGCTCTCTAGGGCACAGGTAATCCGAGATCCTGCTCTCCTAACACTCAACTGACGATCTGCTGCATGTGGGTGGGCAGGGATAAGACTCAGGCATCCACCACATATAAATTTCCAGGCTTGCTTTCCAAGGCTGAAAGACAAGTGTCAGAAACTTCAGGAATCACTAACTGGAGCAAAACATTTTGTATAGGTGAATTTCAAATTTTTCTACCAGACAACTGTGATCTCAGAGCCTAGTTTAATATATCACTGCCAAACAACACATGTAATTTTCATTTTTGACTGCTCCAGTACGTGAGTTTTGCATCAGCTTTTGGCACGGAAAGTGGGTTTGGATGACAAAGTAATGTCTGCAGTGAAACATGTTTCCCTTCCAGTATGTCATTTTTTTATGTGAATAAAACCTTTGCTATCAGATGCTGAAGTGCTCAGTGTTTAAGGTAGCATTGCTGTGAGCAAGAGTGAATGGAAGCATATGGAGATCAATTGAGTTATTCATAAGGTGCCACCACAACAAACTAAGCAGGCCACCTGCTGTTTCAGTGCCTCAAGAGGCTTTTCTCTACAAGCCATTCTAAAGTAATTTGGTGGCAAGGCTGGCACTGAAGTCAGATTATAAACTGGAAATTCAGCAAAAAGCTCACCAGGGTTCTGCAGGCAGGGTAGTTTACTTACAAACATTTCTCTGTGTCTTTTTTGCATACATGTTGTCTGCACAGTTCAGCAACACTGCATTGCTGCTTTAGAGAAATACAGCATGCAAAAATAAAACAATTCAGCAATTAGGGCTCCTACAGCAAATTTATCTGTTACTTTGAGAATCCTGTACATTTTACAATAAATGTTAGACAATAAAGCAGTACAGTTAACGGGGAACAACATATCTAACAAGGAAAGCAGTAATAGCTGTGTTGCATTACATAGGATAGGTTTCCTTTAGCATTTTCACCTAAGCTCCATGCTCCGTGTATTATCATCCTCTGCCTTCTGTGGGCTAACTTTATCCTGTGCTTACTTTTGACCTGTTCAGGTGATGTAAGATATTTCCCATTACTTGAGTGTCTTTGTGGCTAGGCTAGGGACTCGGAGCAGAGAATCACAGAATAATTTAGGTTGGAAAATACCTCTATTAAAGGCCAACCATTAACTCAGCACTACCAAGTCCACCACTAAACCATGTCCCTAAGTGCCAAATCTCTGTGTCTTTTAAATACCTCCAGGGATGGTGATTCAACCATTTCCGTAAGCAGTCTGTTCCAATGCTTGAGAACTGTGAATCTGACAGACTTCTGGGTTTTCTCAGTCCCTCTCTACACCATGCTGGCTTCCTCTAAGCTCTCAAACTCCATGTCTGAACATCTTCTTCCAGACTTCCAGATCCATCACCTCACATGGACGCATACAGATGGAAAATCCTGCTCTGTCATATGCATCAGTGTCTCAAAATGTAGCAGAGGCTTACAGAGAAACTTAGGTCGTGGTTTGCTTTCAGACGTGGTTCACTAAAATGCCAAGGTATTCACCTGTTTCAGGCTTTTGCTTGAGTGAATTGCTTAATGGAGCCTTTGGTCCTTCATTGTGAACTTAAGACCTGAGCATAAAAGACATGTCAGCAGCTCTAGGGTGACCTGCCCTATTTTTACCCACTCCAATGAAGTCAGCCTCTTCTCTGCTTCCTCAGCTACTCTTTATCCTCATCCATCCTGTCACCCTCACGACACACACGTGCTCCACACACCACGCACATCTCCCACCTCTTGAATGTTTCCCTGTCTTTCACTTCCCACCTCTTCCCCCAAGAACCTGCTCCTCATTCTTATTTATTCTCCCTGGCTTCTTTGCTGCTTAGGAACTCGTAAAAGAAGGAAAAAAAATGAAGTGGGTTAAGTGTATGTGAGAGCAGTTGTCTCTGCTTTCAAGCCGTGCCAACACTGCCGTCCTGTCCCACTCAGCACGGACAGCCTAGAGAGAAACAGGCTTTTGGAGGGGGGGAAATTAGCTGCTAAATTCTATCAAATCTGCAGGAAGCACACAAACTGCAGGCTTCAAAAGAGTTCAAACTGAGCAATAGTGTGACTGAACTCCTAACCAGTGTACTGTAAGGGTATTTTTCATCTTAATTGTTATCAACCTATAGGATAACACTGCTGTGTTCACAGCTGTACTGTACAGCCTGCCCAAGTCATCCAAAGCCAACCCCCAAACCCTCCCTTATTTATTCTGGAGTGTGTTGTGTTGTTCAGGGTGGTTATCACTGTCCAAGGAAATGTTTTATTTTCCGCTGTGTGTTGTATTTTTCAGATCTTTAGCCGGACTATTACAGTCTCATGCTGGGCTGTCAAAACAACTCAATCTATGCTGACTAGCTAGAGAGAAACATATAGTTTCCATCCAGTGCCTCCAGAGTAACAGTTCAAATAGGGAAGCATCAGGGACTGTGATCTGAATATCAGAGGATCGCCAGGATTAGAAGCTTTAAAAAGACTTCTATGGGTAATAAATTATTCATAGCTTCAAACTATCTTAGATAATTAAAATTGCCTGCTTTCAGCAGATATGCCATCTACTACAATGCTCCCCCCTTCTCATAGATCTGATTGACACTATCTCTTTCAGATAGCTGTATCCACTCTGTGTTTATACATTTGACAGGTGCACTATGCATACCCTGTGCTGTATTATTCACTTGTGCGTGTCTGTGCATGCATGCACATAAAAACTCTTACAAGAGAAGTCTGCTATTGTGCTAGGAGGCTGACAGCAAGTATGCTGAAATACAACAGGTAAGGCTTAACCTAATATGCCATAGAAACAGCATCTCATGTAGATAAAGGCCCATAGCAGCCAGGGTGAGGGAATAAATAGCAAATGCTATGATGGGGAGAAAGGCAAGTAAAATCCTCTGTTCTATGAAGAAGCTGACACCAAGCATGTTACAATACCTATTGACAGTAACATGAAGCTGGATTTCATCATTGAGGTGATGTCAACTTGCAGTGAGATTTGGCTTGATGTCCCCTGAAGTCTGCTGAAGTATACATACAGTGGTTTTGCTTTTTCCCCCATTCTCTTTGCAAACCACACACAGAAGACACATCCTTTGGAAATGACTGTGTGCCAAGGGTGACAATACTGTAATACATTGCTCCTGAGCAATTTAAGACATCATTTACTAACCCATGAGAATGGAGGGATAGAATATATTTGTCCAAATCATGGTCCTGAACTTTTGACTTGAAGAAAATTTTAAAAATTAGGAAGACTTTTCAATTCCTAAGAGAACTACAGCAATTTCAGTTTGGAAGACTGAAACTTTCCTACAGTTAAGAAACAGTAAAATATTTTAATATCATTCTGTACTATACAACCTTGCAAGCTCATACTGCTTCCACTCTTAAGCATCTATAAAAAGAGAGGCTCTACAATAAAATTAAATCACCGCATGTAACCTAGTGAAAGTATTGGTTAAAATGTGTAGGTTATGAGGTGTTTGCAGACAGAAAGAAATCATAATTAAATTAAATTACATGCTTACATGGATTGAAATACCATTTACACCATATATGCTGTTTTTCCTGAGTATCTCAAGCAGCTTGTGAAGGCAGGGTTGTTTTTAATTTATTGTATTATTTTTAATTGAAGTAAAACTTTTTCATTTGTGGATCATTAGCTTATCCTGCTTCTCATACAATACAATATGATGATACGATAGCTGTAAAAAATTTTAATTCATTCCCGTTTGTTGACATCTTCAACCAGTTTAAGCAGAGTGACAAAGGAACTACTCAAGAAAAGGCAAAATAGAGCATTTTTTTATAAAAATGGGATGCATTCAGTGTCTATAAACTTTACCTTCCCTAATTCGGAGCCCTTATTTTTTTCACAAAGAGGAAATAGCCATTACTCCTAAGGTTATGAGTAGGCTCTACTTCTTATTCTTATTTTTTTGCACTTCTTCCCCCTGTAAGTGAATGGAAAAAAGACTATTAATTAAGAAGAGCAAGGAACATTGAAAACTACCTTCCAACATAATAGAAAAAAACCCCCAAACTAGATAAAGAAGTATTACTGTCTTGATAAAAAAAAGTTACCTAAATGAACTAGTAGAGGAAAGCAGGGAGGTTGGATTTAACTTAAGTAGCTACAGGCCCAAAATATCAAATAGATTAAAGTCTACAGCAGCCAGGGACCAGGACATAAATAACAAAATGCTCTGATGCGGAGAAAGAGACAAGTTATTTTCTTTGTACTTGAATACAGGACTTGAGGACTGACTCTATTTGAATATTAGACTGGGTATTGCCTACCTGCTCAGTGTCAAGGCTACGTGTTATCCATTACAACCAAAAAACATCTTTCCATAATAGAATAAGAACAAAGGTCCACATGCAAGTACAATAATACATCTGAAATTCATTGTCACTGTGTGAGCTTTAACATTGTTAAGTGGGTCCTCTAAATTCTTTAATGTAGGAAATCAGAAAAAAGTGGGAAGAGCATCCTTTGAAAAAAATGAAAGACTACACCAAAAGGAACCTAGAATACGCCACAAGATGACCACTACCGTTCTGCTAATCTGAACTGTTTGTGTGACAACAGTGAGTTTCAGAAATTACAAGATGATCTAGTTCGTAGTTCTGTAAGTTAAGGTCATTTTTGGTCTCAGTTCCCAGAGGTGCTTACAGACAACTTTCAGTGGATTCAAATTATGAGCCAGATCATTAAGTTATCGGACTGACCTGTTCTTGCTATTAATACAGAACTCATCTTGGAGATTTTCTGCATGGCTGTATGGATAACCTGAATTTATGTGGACCTCAGCAGTTCAAATTTGGAATGTAATGCAAGCAATTCAACAAGCAGTGTCTGAAGCTTATTGGCACAGGAGAGTGTTCATCTTTCATTGTATTACTTTGAAACACTTCACCACATAACACACTGTATATGTGTTAGCTGCAAATTAAAGTCCATTATTTGCACGTTGAGAAACTGAGGGACAACTAACATTTCACCAGTCTTAAAATAAAAACAATTTACCCGGATGCATTCAGCCTGTCTCAACACCATTTTCTGCTCTGAGCAAGGAAAATTATATAAAATGGGCTGAAATGCACTTAATGCAGTACTTTACCCCACCATCCTACCCCAAGGCAAAATCAGTTAGAAACTACTCTTTTACCAACAAACACTTGCCTAATCTGCTCTTGAAGACGATCAGTGAAGATTTGCCCCTCTATCCAGAATTTTTTTTTTCCCATGTTTAACGATCCTGACCATTTGCAAGCTTTGACAGATACATCATTTTATTCTCCCTTGCTGAAAATTAAATGTCTTATTTCTGACACATTGGGCACAGAGAACAGTTTATTCCCTTTCTGTTTAAACCAACCTGTTTCTGTGTCTTGTGTCATATTAGCATGTGCTTTCCCATCGCAGTCCTTCCTTCGTTTGACTGAACTACTCCCACAGATTCTGACATTGATCACACAACATGCCCTTCAGTTTCTGGAGTCTCTCACATTGGACCACCTCTTTTTGCCAGTACAGTATCTAAAGTTGGACACCATATGTTGGTCCAAGATCCCTTCTCTGATGTGGCAATATTCTAAGATAGGTGACTATATAACCTGTTTAAGTCCTCTGTGTGCCCCCTACCTCCCCACAATGTATCTTTCCACTCCTTAACAGTAGAGAATGGGTCACAAGTTGTGCAATGACACGATATGATGTTCCATCAGCGTAGCAGATATACGCAACAGGAAAAGCACATCTTCTGATTTCCTTTCCCAACACAGCCAAGCTTCTAAAAAACGTTGAAGGGACAGCAGGTCGGGTTAAGGGATAGAACACAATTCCTTGTCACAAGGCCAGACAGAGGCAAAATGAGACAATGCAGAAGAATGACAGCAAGAGTGCTTTTCCAGGTGCTCCAGTTGTGTGTGCACTGATGGACTCACTCTCTTCAAAGAGCCTTTTGATGCAGTTGGATGGGTGTTCTCCAGAGGTCTGGTAACTTTGGCGTAACCAGAGGGATCAGACATGCAGACAAAAATGGCAAATACTCAGAGCAAACCATGGACAGTGAAAGGCACAAGGAGTCTCTCTGACTAGGGAGGAGAGGAATGGTGGGGAGTCTGCCATTCAGCAAATAAAATGGGGTCACTTCCCAGAAATCAAAGAAGGCGACAGCCAGAAAGACTGAGAGTTCTTTTAAAGCAGGAAAGTCTAGAAGTCACTTTCCAAAATTCCCTGGACAACTCTAGTTTAGTGTTGGCACTCAGGAAAGGCCACCGGTCTCCCCAAGGCAAGGCTCTAACCCTGCAGCAATCCCTTTTCAACAGCCAAAAAGCTCTGCAGACCTCACACCCCCCACAGGTGCATAAGTGCCACTGAAAAATGGCTACATCAGAGGCTCAGTTAAAAAGAGGATGAAACGAGCTTTCCTACAGTGCCATAAAGATTTAGCAAAGATAAGAGCTAGTAGGAGTCGATACTAAGAACCAGCTTCTAGCCTGCTTGATTCCTCATGCCATTATGACTGAGTTCAATGGAGCCAGGCACAGCTCAGTTCAGGGGAAAATTTGGCCTTCAATGCCTCCCTCAAACTTTTTGTTCCAGCCTTCAGGACTCCTACCTGGCTGTGTCTGCAGAGCCGGAAGAGAAAACCTATCCCAACAGAAAAGAAGAAACCAAATAAAATAGAATCCAATACAAAAATGAGAAAATAAACAAGTATTACGTATTTTAGATAATCCTTTTGTTAGACTTGATAAAAACCAGAGGGAAAAATCACTGTAATTTCTACTGGTTGATGAAGACTGTTGGGCCAGTCTCTGGATCTGTGGGCAGCACACTCTCTTCTTTGAAAACTATTGGCCTTTCTTTGTCTCCACCTTGTAAAAAAGTTAATGAAGAAGAGCCAGTTCTGGTGAAACTTGTGGAAAACAAGCAAATACCTTCCAGGGACCTTGTTTGAAGCACCAAGTTATAATATTACTGCAGCGTGGGAAGAG
This sequence comes from Rhagologus leucostigma, assembly GCA_013397725.1. NCBI lineage: Eukaryota > Metazoa > Chordata > Aves > Passeriformes > Rhagologus > Rhagologus leucostigma. Next base: position 191,571 of record VZTD01000819.1, on the reverse strand, counting down.
TCTGTGGAATTCGTGGCTCAAAAAACCCCTCCATCCACATTGTCTCACTCATCCATTGAAACTTGCAGCCTGAGAACTTTAGTTTAGACTGGAGTGAGCTGGGCAGCTCAAATGAAGATACATTTGTAAGGACATTTTCACAAGGTATTGAATGGAATAAATACTAGGCAAGGTGCCTTGGAAGCTAGTTTTTGTTGCAGGAATATTAAAAACAACTGTTTTCTTCTGACATCCTATTAAGCAATGTTATCATGAGAATACGTCTAACCAAGGAGTTTCACAGATTAGAACCTGGGTTTTGAAAACACTGTTAGCACCTGCAGCTTATATCCTCAGCCAGAGTAAATCCTGGGTGTTCATTAAGTCTCTAACTGGAGTTGAGTTGTTGAGCCATCCCACATGTCTCTAAAGAACAACACATTAGCCTGAAAGTCAGAAAGACAAAATGCTCTTGGACACACAAGGCTAATTTTATTTGCAGAAAGCCCAAATCAGACCATATGAAAAAAGATTCATAAAAAGCAACTCTGATAACTCCAAGTCTCAGGCACAAATTCTGGCAAGGTAAAAATCCTGACCAGAATGACTGCTTGTGCAAAACTGTAAGCAGAATATCACAAGCTGAGTTGAAGCCCTTTTAAAACTGTGGCAACCTTGTTTATTCATCTCTCTTTCTCAGATGGAGAATATGTTGCTAATTATGTACTGGACTGCACAGCATCCTAGTGAGTAGCAAACTCAGCTTTCTCACAGCTGTTATTGTATTTTTATGAGACCTTGATCCTTTAGAAGATACCGTGCTGTCTCAGACAGTTATATTAAAAACTTCTTCTCTGAGAACAAAATCTGAAAAAGAGGAATGAGTTGGGCATTTGGGTTCTTCTGCTCTAAAAGGTTTCTGAAAGCACTGGGTCTTTCAAATAAACAACGCCAACAGTTCTCTCTTCTCCAAAAGGCATATGGTCTCACAGAATAAAGATTTACTCTGTCCTTTTTTGATGGCGGTCATTTTTGCAAAGTGCTTTTGCACTACGTTTAAGAGTAGATTGCAAAGCAAACAGGAGCAATTATCCTATCAGCTTGGAGGCAAAAACAGATGAGGATACAATGCAGGGAGTGGGGACAATAACCATGAGGATTTTGGTAAGTGTAAACCTCACAAATGCTTGTTGAAAAACTGGGCAACATTACATACCCTAAGGATATTTTTCTAGGGGAGAGAGAGAAAATAGGTAACAGTTCTACCCAAACTTGGGATAGACAGAACTATTTGCAAGGAATCTGCCCATGAAATAAAATGAGGCACATAGGAGGAAGAATGCTTATTTGGGGGATCAAGATAAAAAGATTTTTCAAACTCTAAAGCTGAAGAAAGTTGTTAGACTCTTCGCCTCCTTAAATTGTTATTCTTTTTCTTTTTCAAGAGCATGTAACACTACCACAACTCCACTGTAACTTGAAAGTAACTCAAATAAGAATGAAAACTCTCAAAGCAGTATCTGACCTTAAATGAGTTCACAAAAGCCCAAGTAATTTTCATCTTAAACAACTGAACATATCCATGAATATCCTCTCTACAGGTTTTGAAACCCATCACTACATAAAAAATACTCCAATGTCAAAAGCCAATTAACAGTCCAATAATCTTGTTCGGTTAGATTCAAAGGTTTAACAATGAAAGTTAGGCACACTCTGTATGCATTTTACTTAATTCATTTATTAGTGAGTGAATTTTACTTTTCAATTTGAGTTTTACGCACTGTAAACCATGTACTTCGTAGAGAATATTGCCTCAGTATCATACAAAATTTTCTCCCAGAAAATTCAGTTAAAATAATTCTTTGGGGTTTAAAGCCATTTATCCTTCAATCTCATCCTTTATAAAACCGAGACCTAGAATAGTCACTGCTTAGTTATTAATAATATCAAGCTAATGATACGGGTTTTTAACTCATAACTAGCACACAAATTAAGCAGTTTCAGGGCTGTTAAATTATTTTTGTTCCTTTCGGTCAGAGTTCATCTACATCTCTTAGCTTTCCAGAGGTACATTGGCTAATGAAAATTCAGGGGATTATTCAGAAAGTTTCTCTCATCATTAGCAACAAGGAGTTAGCAATTAAAGTCAAAATACACCTTTTAATATTCAGGAAACAGGAAGAGTATAAAAATAACAAAACTAAAAAGAGAAAAAATTACCATTGAAAAGACACTTGGGCATAGACTAGCAGAATAAAAGGCAACGAAATACTGCCACCACAACATGGCACAAAAAGCAGAAAATGCAAAGTATATCAAAATCTATTTAACCTAAATCTGAAACAAGATCTGGTGTCCAGTGTAGATCCAGCTTAACAAATGGCATAAAATTAGCCCTTGATTGTACAGTATGTTGACCAGGCATTCTACTGCTTTCTTACTTAATGGACAACAACTATAAAAATAACTTGTACCTGATAGTGCTGGAGAAGTTGTTGGAGTGTGGAGCACTAAACACTTGAATTAATAAAGCTGATGACAAGTGTTTCCAATTATCAGGATCTCCATGAGTCAAATACAGAGATTCAGTACCAAGATACACATTGTCACTTTTCTTAATCATATCTCAACTCTGCTCCCTAAAGTCAGATCCCGACACGTACTTGGCTTGGTATAAAGCAAGGAGTAGAATATGTCCTTGAAACTGGTACAATGGCTGCCTTCATTCTGGAGGCTGGCCAAGCACCTGGAGGTCCTTTCCAACTCTTTAGAATGGGGTGTGACTAACGTTCTTAAAAGCTCAGGACTGTAGCCTTCTACACACACTACTGAGAACTGCCAACGTCACACCAGACTGGAGTGCCACAAAAAGCCCGTTAAAAAAAATCGTGGAAGTATTCTTTGGGGTCAGCTACAGACTTTCTGTGCTATCTTGGACACTGTAGATATTCATTCTACTTAGGTGTTAAAGCCAGGGAAACTGGGACCCCAGTTTTGGAGGCCAAAGGAGCCCCAAGACCCTCTACCCAGAGGAGCTATCTCCTAATTTCAGGCCATTTGGATCCTAGTGAAACACCTGCAGTAGCACCAAGGAGGTAGAGTGAACACCTTCTTTAACATCACTTTGCCTCCATCTCTCACCTCTAGAATGGGAATTGGTGTGTTTTTCTACCTTACCAAGACTGGTGAAAATGCAAGCACCTTACATGGAAATGAAATCAGATATTTCTTTTCTGGGGAGAAGACAAGGACCTTGGATAGTCAGTATTTTTAAATAAAAGTGTATCATTTGAAAACTTAATTATTTTGGTAGTGAAAAATGCTTATTACAAAATTCTAATTAAAAGAAAACAAGTTTCATTATCTTTCGTAACTGTAACACACATTTATGAAAAAGTCAGCAATAGCAACGGGTTATGCACTTTTAAGCAATTAAATTTCCTACTTGTCTGATTTTGTTAGACTAATCAATTATACCAGGAATTTAATAAAGTGGACAGTTAAAGGAATTTAATCTATTCTCTCTAGAACAAATAAGATTAACAAGATAAGGCTCTGATTTGAGAAAAATATTTAAGAGATAAGCTAAATTAGAAAGTGAAAAAAGCTTTTGTGATTCCCAAGCAGTCACATAAATGAATAAATAATTAAAAAAAAAAACCAAAAAACACAAAAAACACAAACAAAAAAACCCCCCAAAGGTTAACAGGCAATATAGGAGTAATTTCTTTCCTCATAAAATAATTAACCTTTGGAAAAGGCTTCCTGTCAACACAGAGGCTTTTACTGTGCCATTTAAGGAACTAGGCACATTCCTGAAAAATGAACAATAGGGAACTTAAATAAGCCTTTGAAAATAAAGCATCTTAGACATAGTCATTTCCTGTGAAAGAGGTTCTTTGCAGTGTAGAAACCAAACAATTCTCTCCATTTCTTGACAGGCAAAACAAACTCAACAGGTATTTTATAAGTAGGGGAAAAGATGAAGCAATCTATTTCAAATCTCTTCTTTACGCATCCTTTCGTGGTTGGTTTAATTCCAGGACTACGAATTTTCACTAGATGGATTTGCTCATTAACTATATGCAGGTCTGAATACCAAAGTTAAATGGATGAAATATTTCTACATCACTGGCTCCCTTCATATGAGTTGCCCTGTCAAAGGACTGGAGTAGTAAGTAAGTAATATTTGCATATTCTAGTTATTATAATTCTCATTTTTAATGAAATAATGAGAGAAACTCCTACTTTCAAAGCACATTACAAAGATCAATACCTCATTCTTACTGAAAATAAATAGGATTTAGGTGCCTAACTCCCTTGGACTCCTCTGACACTTCTGGAAGCAATCTCCTATGGTGAATAATCATCAGGGTAGAAAAAAAAAAAAGAAGATAAAGTAAGTTTTTAATAAATCTATATATCTGGGGAAATGTTTTAAATTCCATAAAGGACATTTATTTTATGTGAGGAAAAAATCATGCAGAGAAGCCGTACTGAAATAGTAGTAAAACACCACTCACTGGTAAAGCATTTCATTTCTGGACAGATGGAAGAGCTGAAAACATTCACTATCTATCTATATGTACATTCACTTGCTCTTTATAACTTAATTCTATGCTGTGTATAGGTTACAGTGATTTCTCCAGGGTGAAATTGTCCTTTCCCATCTCACCATATTCTGATGACTGGAATGAGTTTGATATATTGAAACACTCTTGCCTTGATTGTGTTTTTCATTCATTACTAAAGCTGAGAATATTGAAGTTGCAAATAGTGTGCAATATCTTATTAGAAAAATAAGTGGTTCCAGGTCAAAACCAAAAGACTGGCACCTGACACTGTAATAAACCAATACAGTACCCTATGCTGAAATAATCGTTCTACAGTCCTGGTGCAGAAAAAAAAAGAAATCCATTACATTCACATTTTATAATTATATTTGGAAGATGCCCCCAGGACACAACAACCAAGTGGTGAACTATTCATCTGACTTATAAAAGCCACTGTGTTAAAGTGGAAGATACAATACTCAAGAAAGGCTGATAAATGACAAAATATGAACTCCAAGATTCGAACAAAATGGCTGCAACCCAGCACGGAAGAACCCATTTTCTATGAAACAGTGGAAAGATTCTTGATGCACCTCTCCACATCAACTTCACCCCTCCAGCTCTGCTTCAACAGAAAGTACAAGAAAAGCACTTCTGGCAAAGGGCTTTCACATGGCTTTATGCAAACAGTAGTTTGCACGATATTGACAGTTTTCTCTTTTTAAAGGTATTCTCTTTGCTGTAAAGATGAGACTTCTGCAAAACCCAGAGTGGTAGCTTGCTATACAGTATTCTTCAACACTGAGTCCACAGTGAGGATTGTAAAAAACAGGTGTGCTGATGTCTGTGAAGTTCTGTCACTTAACTGAGGATCTTTAAATAAGCACAGTATACAAAAAGAAATATTCATTTCTCATACATCTGTATTTTGAAGCATGAGGGGCTGGGAAAGATATATTAAGGAACAGCAAGAGTCCCCTTAATTAAGGCTACAGTATGGATTTCCATTATAAGATAAAATTTGGCCCCTATCCCCAGTTCTAAATTCCAGATTCACAAATCATTTTGGCCTCAAGATTTGTAGCCTAGGTCACAAGCTGAGGTAGGATTTTTCCACCAAATTTGCAGTAAATCAGACAAGGAGTTCATGAATTACGAACCTATGAAATAGAGATGTTCACTATAGTTCAAAAAGTCTCAACTTTTTTTTGTCACTTCATAGCCAAAAGAAGTAAATAATAATAACTGCAAACTGGAAAAGAAGATAGATAAGATTTCATTTAGCAGACTTTTGTGGTTGAGGTCTGTGGCACAGCACAAAAATTGCTTGATAGCCATCACATCAGACACATTATTAACATTTATATAGAAATGCTGATATAAGTTATTCATCCTGTGGAAGAGACGTGTAGCAGATACTCGTTTCTTGAATCTGGTTTCATTCGGGCAAGCATAAGTACTCATCAATTTTATGTGTCCACAGAAAGCGGCCACATGAACACACACATACACCTCCATCCTAGGGCCTTCCTGTAACTGGAAAACTGTGCTTCTATCGGAATGAATGGAGGTGGAGGAAAGGCAAGTATTTAACTACCATCCTAAGCCCTAAATATCAAAAGGTGAGTTAATACTCATATCTTCAATCCCCCACAGGTGAATCTATTAACATATTTCCTTTCATGATTAACATATTAAAAATATATTGTACGAAGTATAAATATAGCAGTGGGGCCATTTTTTTCTTTATTTATAATCTATTAGAGCATAATCCTGCAAATTTTTCCCATTGGTTGTTGTGAAGTAACGATCAGACAAAAGCATTTGCAGGGGTCCACCTTTAAAGCATGTTTGCAGCATGATTTTAGTTAAGGCAGCTGGTAATTTTGAGAGGATTAAATTCACTTACTTTTAGAATATAACAATAGCATGATGACAATAATAAGAGTAATCAGGACTGGCATAAAAATGTGCCTGATACCACACCAGGTTTGTTTACGCCACCCTCCAGAGATGCAGCCAGGGCTGTATTACCCAGGGCAGAACACACAGAACAACAGCCAGAACTCCTCATTTTACAAATCATCCACTTTTATTCTCCTAAATGCTCTACCTCCAGTTTTTGGCAGGAGAGAGACAGCTGGTTAAAAAGCAATGAAGAGAAACCAGGCAGGACAGAACTGCCATAGCTTCAGCCTGGTGCAAGCTGAGGAAGAGGAAAGGTCAGCACCACAGAATTCCCTGCCCAGCGGACGAGCTTCCCCACTTCCCCATTTCTATTCAGTGACAGTCCTTGTGTATGGCTGGCGAACGGGCTCCTGGCCAGCCACCACAGAGGTGCCCAGTAATGTGCTTTTGTGCATTCTCTCAGCCAAGGACTATTTCTGTGCCAAACAGGAGACGGACCAACCACTGTGTCAGGAACAACAAATACCTTGTTCCTTATCCAGCCTCCCTTCTCTGCCTAAATACTAAAGTTCATACCAGAAGCCTTTGCATTTTCACACACACACCAGAGTGGACAAGTGCATCTTTTCTAGAGCTGGTTGAAAGGGTGGGCAAAATGTTTTTTAACAAACACAGTCTTTTTCCAAAACAGACACATTTTGTAATGGATTAAATATCGTTTTGAAATTTTCCAGTTTTCACTGAGCTCTTCTTCACTGAGCTTATTTTTCACTCTTCACTTTTTCATTTCTGCCCAGTGATGTCATGGAAAATATCCCTTCTATTCCACCCTAAGCTTTATACAGGGAAGTTTCCTCCCTCCTCCCTTCATTCTGGAAGCACTGACTATGTTTAATGTCCATTCTTGATGTACAAGATAATGAAAACATCAGAGACGCCTTTCTAGTCTTTATTCAGGAGTGAACTATCTTCTGTGTTAGAAAGCTTCTAAATTTTAGAGGAGAAAAAAAAGTAGATAACTTTAAGCTGCTTCAATAGAAAAATGAAGGGCACATTAAGGAATAAACAGCTGCTTTGACATCACAGTGATACCTGAAAAGCAGGTAAAATTCAGCTTAGTTTATTTTTCCTTCTGAGACATGTAGGTGGCTGAAACCAGCTTTTCTAAAGATGACTGAGAAATTTACTTGAAAGTGTATAACCAATAAAGCAGTCCTTTATTAACAAAAACCAGGAAAACAACAAAAGAGTTTTTACAGTTTCTTCAATGCTTGAACATAATCCCTAACTGTGACTTTTGCTCCCAAGGCTGTTTGCAGCATTTTCTTGTACAACCAGCCTGGAGCTTGAAAAGGAACAAGTACAATAGCATTAAGCCTCAACATGGTGTGCATTAATAACTGACTGGTGCATACCTTGGATTTGTTGCATTAGGTAAGAGGATGAAAGCACAGTGCCTTCCCTTTTGCCCACCCAAGAAGCATGCAGACAGCTTAATAGTACACATCCTTAGGAGGCTAATTACTGCCACAGTAGAATTATTCTTATTAAAGAAAAAAAAAAAACCCTATGATTTTTTTCTTTTAAGCTCTTTTAAAAAACATTCTTGTATGTCTTTTTTTCTTCCCCAGAGTGCCTTTCCAGTCTATAAAGTGGGTATCAGCAAAGACATGTCAAGAAAATAAGAACAACCAACTACACATACCCCCTTCTGGGCTATTCCAAATACACATTTGCTAATTAACTTACTTCATATTTCCTAAAATTCTTATTCCCTTTTCTCATTTCCATGGAGGCAGAGCCTTTTTAACAACTGTTACCGGCCCCAGAAATAAGTTTCAACTTATTTTCCTTCGTAAAAATAGACTAAACTTTTATTACAGTGGTACTTCTGGTATTAAACAAAAAAATCCTCCAAACCAAAAAACACACAAAAACCCTAGAAATAGCTGAAAACTTAGAACCCGCTGCTGAAATAGTAACAGAGCACTTTGTTGCCATTTTTCCTATCCTACTCAAAGCTCTGCCTTCTCTTGAGCACCCATTTAGTTTTCTACCACATTAATGTCCTCATCCCTCTGATAATTTTTTGTGTCTTGAGCCATGTAAGGGAATGCTGCAGACTAAGATTGGGCAGGAGAAGCAGCAGCCCTGCAGGTATTCTTTTAGATGTAATGCCTCTAGCTTCTGAAGAAGTGATTCACTGGCATACGTGGTCCCACCGCATTCAATATTCTCCTCAAAAACACTGGGCAATGGGCATGGGAATTTCTCAGCCCATTAGTGAGCAGTGAGGTGTCAGGGTATGGTACTGGGAGTGGGAGTTTGGTTCACTGTCCCACAAGGAAGGCCCAGATAATTGGTCCAACTGAAGCTTTAAAAAGTCAATATTCTTACATAGACAATAATGATAACTACTTCTAATAGCTCTTCAAGGAGCATATGCCAGTCAAATCATACTAGCACTGCAGACAGGAGAGGAAAATAAACCCAAAACCAAACAGCTGGGAAGATTTTACATTGCCAGAACACCCACCTGCAGAGCTGTGTGCAAATGCCTTTCTAGTGTGCTGTGCTAGCATGCTTGCTGACCTGCACAGGTACAGAAGGTTAAGCTCAGGTTTTAAGAACTTGTCAGATTAGGATCTCAGTGTAGACAGACCACACTCCAACTTGTTTTACCAGCCTTTTACAGTAGCATTAGCCACAGCGCCTCAGCCCTGGTGACAGATTACCACACCTATAATTCTTCTCATTAGCTCTACCTAATCTGCCACGGGCCCAATGACACCTTGTCGGGAGATTTCTGACAGCTCCAACATCTAGATGATTTCTGAATCAAAAAGGGAATGAAATATAATTGCTTTTACCTTAGCAGGTAGCAGCAATCCTTCTTTATCTGCTGCGGAATAAGGTTAAAAAACACAGGAGAGCAACTTAAAAAAAAAAAAAAAAAACCTAAAAAAACCCCACAAAAAACAACCCCCAGCCCCTCCCCCAAACAAACAAATATACATGCAAACAAACAAGAAATGCAGAGGAGAGAAGGTAATTGACACATAAGAATAAGGGAAAAAAAAAAAAACAAACGCCCCCCCACTTCCTTGAAAACTGTGCATTTTTCAAACTAACACCTAAAAAATTTGCAAAAAATAGTATTTTCTTACTTTACATAGGATCATCCCCATGTATATTCCCTGTATTACATGATGTATGGGCACGGCAAGGAAGTAGATTATTATCGTTCCTTTAGGGTCTTTTGTTTTTTCTTCCTCCTTAAATAAAGCCCCAACAATAGAAAAAAAGATTCAATAGAGGGAAATAGTCAGAAAATATCAGAATGAGAAGAAAGCAGGGTTAACCATCCTTTCACATCTCTATTAGCCTTTCCACCTGTGTGAGGATATACCACCTTGGCAAGCCTTGTGTAGATTTACTCTGAAGAATTTACGTCTCTGGTCAGAGTAATTTAAATTGGTAGCAAGGCTAGATCTCAGCCTCACAACAAAAGCTATTCCTTCCATGCTCGTTGTGCTGCAAATTCACACACCTACGCTCCGCCCCCCAGAAAACAAACAAACAAGCAAAATCCCAGTCTTCTGATAAATCTTTACATATGCTACTCTTATAAATGGATGCATATATTTTAGGAGGAATTTAAATGTATTTGAAACAAGGCAGGAAGGGAAGGGGAAAAATAAGTTTCTCACTTCAAAAAACCTTCAATAAGCTCATGTACATTGCTGTGGTGTGCACTTTGCCAGTTACATTTCTGAAGGTTTTGAAAAATGTGGCTGGGAGTTTTTAACAGTGCAGTGTTTGCAGTTAATCATCAGCAACTTAAAAAGACATTGACATCTGTTGTCTAGAGAGAAAAAGAAAAATGTAGGGGGAGAGTGGGCAGGGGGGGTTGAAAATTAAATCAGTTTGAATCCTCCTTAGTGTTACAGAGTCAATAGCAGGAAATTTGCTCTCAGAAAAACGTGGGGTTGTGACCCTCTGTGTTTCAAGACATCCTAATTTAGCTTGATCCTTCATGCTCTCTGCTCCTCCTACTTGTACCCTAGAGGCAGGTTTTCTCCTACTGAAAAAAAGATTAAGGGGGAAAGTGCTGAAAGAGGGAGGTAGAGAAAGAAAATAAAGACAGGAATAAAGTGGAACTGAAGTCCTAAAATCTAAGAGATTATTAAAATTCAATCACTCTGCAGCGAAACTTATTTTTATGCAGACACCAACGACTTCTTTGAACTGATGTTGAAAGGTAACATGAAAACTTTTTATTAGTGTTTGAGACCATTTTCTGAGGACACCAGAGAGAGCTGTTTTTGACGTATACAAGTAGTGCTCACACACTATATAATGAGTATACATCTACCAAGACACTTTTCTTCATCTCAGTTTGGACCATACGACTGAATCAACTTCCCAATTAAGTGGTAAACTGTGCAGGCTATGAGACAGCTGATAAATGGTAGCTCCCCAGCAATTAGTGAAGAAAAACAATGCTAATATAGAAGACACTAAAAAATATTAATCAGCTGTTAATACAGCTCCAAACCCATTAACTGTTGTTGTGTTGCTTATCCAAGTGGTGTATTTATGGTCACAAGTAGCTGCCTTTCCAAGCAGAACACACCATTATGCATTATGTAGCTGAGCAGAAGCATCCCACATCCCACAGAGCAAATAGCAGAGCAAGGAGGAAGGTGGAAGGGAGGGAGATGGGTGAAACCTCGACTCTACTTTCCCTTCCCAGTCACTGACTGCTCAGAGCAGCTCTCAAATCACATCTTCTATGCAGTCCATGGGAACTAGTGGAAACAGAAGTCCACTGGAATTTCAAGTGCCTCTTTGAGGCTGGGCTAGAGATGAGGTCCCACTCTTCACTCCCAAAAGCATGCCAACAAAGAAGGATTTACATGCAGAGTATCCAGCTTCTCATCTGTCTGTGCCTGGGCTCCATGCCTGGTTCAGCATCTGTTCCTGCCTCTGTCCTTCCAGTTCTATCACAAGGAAATATCCAGACGGACTAGACAGCTCATGTCCCACATGACCAGCAGCAGGTCTCAGGGCTCCAGCAGGTTTTATCTCCTACCAGGTTCAGACTGCACACGCAGCATTGACCTCCCCAGCAGTGCTGGTGTACACTAGCACATTACCAGAGGAGATAAGAGGGACTGGAGTAACCCACCTGAGACCAGGTTTCTAAGATCTGACCATAATGCATTTGTGGTATAACCTGAAACTCCGCAAATTCAGCAGTTGTCTTTCTACAGCTGCTAAAGATCTTTGCTTTAGGTTCATAAAAAGCATCATTGATTGCATTGAAGTTGCTTGACACATGACAATATTCACCTCAGAAAGTATTCCAGAACTGGGCACTTGAACTTGTGAGCAAACAGTGATATCAGCGTGTGTGGGGATCATCTTCCCAAGCTAATTGTATGCCAGATTGATAGAGATAAATTATAAAATAGGATGTCCTTGATTGACAGCTTTGCTATCTAGTCAGAGAAAAAATCAAAAGAGGACAGTTTAGATCAAAGATTAAATTGTTCCTATTCATATCTTCCTAGATTTTAACATCAGAGGAAGAAAAAAAAGAAACCACACACATTTATCTAGACTGACCTCCCGCATAATATGGGCAAAAAAAATTTTGAATTCCACCCATAACGGCCGCATAACCATAAGCATAGTTTTAGAAAGACATCCCTTTTCAATTAATATCATTCAAGACAGGAAAAATCTGTTTCCTGCTTAAGTAATTTCAGTATTAAAAACATGCTCTTGAATTCAAGGCTGAATTTAACCAGGCAAGCCTACTGCCAATAAAAGTTGATCTGCTTTAATCAAGAATCCTTGATGCATCTTGAAGTGCAAAGACAAGAGAAAAAAAAAAAATCTCCCTTTTCCCACAGAAATGCAAAAATCATCCTAAAGCACCAATAGAGCTTCATATAAAATAATCCAATTCAGTGAACTATGTTCAATTCCAGTAATAACTTTTCAGTTTGACAAGTGAACAAAAAAAAATTGGGAATATGCATTCTGTATCAACTAGATATTAGTTTTATTGTATCTCTATAAAGATAAAAACAGTTTCCTGAATCTGTGGAGTCTAAGAAATCTAAGAGGCCCCTTCCAGCAGAGTTAAGTCAAAAATTGTTGACAGCAACACATTGTAGTTAGTGTCAGCTCTTGCCAGCACGTGGCATATGGTGATCTTCCATTTTTCAAAAAAGAAAAGCCTTAAAGCCATTAGATACCACTTTTTCACATCTGATGTAAAGAACTGATTTGAAAATTTAAAAATAAAACAACACATTTTTCCTGAACATTTTGAAATGAGATTTCTACTTTGCTCTTGGCCAAAGCAGTTTGCCAAACTTACAATTCATGTCAGTCAGCCTATCAGCAAGGGAATATATCATTTGAAAGGTTCTCTCATCTGTAATGGTACTTAATCATAGTAGTCACATAATTAACAGTTACTGTATATTTTTATTTTCACACAAAGAGTTCACAACTGATTCTTATCTTACATCTTCAGCAGACACTGATATTTTTCATAAATATTCATCATGCATGCTCATAAATATTTGATTAATATTAATTGTTTGTTTGTTTTAAACATAGATTTTCCTTTAGTTGTCATGACTAGACAGGAAGGTATAGAGAAAGGTGTTTGCATGGGAAAAAAAGTGAAGAAAAAAAGCTTTCAAAGAGGCAGAAGTAAAAATGAGTGACTAAGGCAACACATTACTTCCTAGATTTTGGTAGAACAAACACCTCTCTCCTTCTGATAGCAGTTTTGGGAAGGATGTTTATTTGCCCTGTATTGTTCTGCCCTTTGAAACCCCACCGGGAACTTAAGGATATCTTGTCACAGCTACATCACATCCAGTGAGCTCAGGATGTCGGAGGCACATAGGTGATATTTAATTTTATTGTTCTAAGGAAACTGGGAATAAGAGCAGGCATCTTGTACCATCAGAAAGAGAGTAGGACAGGGGACAGGATAGGATATCTGGGTTAAAGGATAAGAAAATAAGGCTTAATGCCCCTGAAATTAGTGAATCACTTGATTTCTTAGTGTTGCAGTTTATTTACACAACCAAAAGCTATCCTTTGCTGAGTCCTGTGTGTAAGGAGGAACAGCGGAAGAGATAACAGGTCACTGAACAGAGTAAAAAGGCAGCCAGTTCACAGAGCTGTTCAGCTGCACGTCCAGAGTTAGTGATTTCCCTATATGTGGTTGTTTTCCTTTCCATCTGGGTTGAAATACCACAAGCCCAGGAAAAGATGAAAAGTACGTGAAATTCACTGGACATCCTTTTGCAGACTAGGGTGGTGCCTTCTAACATCATTTATCATGACAGGGAATCTAACTGCTTTTCAGTTGCATTTCTGTTCACTGAGAGCAGGAATTTATGGACATTCAGGAACACATTGGAAAACTGGAGACAAGTGTCAGTTATCCATGGATACGGATCTATACAGCCTGTGTTCAGATGTGCTACAGGTTCCCAGACAATTACACTGGCCATCTCTGGGCATTAATAACATCCAGAAGTAGCAGCTGATGCAGAGAGCCGTGTGAGCAAAGGGCATTCAGACCTAGCCTGGAATGCTTCAGCAGCTACCTCCTCTATCCTAAAGGAGGTTTGGTGGGATCCCCAGAAAGCCACCAGTTCTGCTTATTGCCAGCTGTGGCTAGAACAAAATCTGGGCCCATAAAGCCCACCAAAGTATTGGACTGGTCATCCCACTCCCTTCATCTCATGTTTCCCCACCCCCTCCGATCAGAGTAAGCTCATTGCACAAAGCACAGCCCAAGTAAATGGGCATAAAAGTTCAGCAAGAATCAGCTTGGTCTGAAAGCACGTAGTAGGCTGGCCAGGAGCTACTGGCCATGAAAAGCCCCTCAAGCGTCATTACATTACATTCCCTATTGCTCATATTCCATGCATTTTTTCTAATGTATGAGTTACCCCAGACTTCCATTACCTAAAATAATGGGGTTGTCAAGATCACTGACAGCTATGTTAGCATAAAAATAATACGGAATGCAGCTCCTTCATGTTTCTGGACTTGAGCCAGCTATTAACCATTGCCAATTAAAAAGAAACTTTCTCTTGTGGCAAAATGATCATGTAGCTGTCTACCACGAGGCTTCATACACGTTCTTTTCAATATCTGGTACCAGACATTCTTCTGAAATTCAGAGGTAACATTCAGTATGGAGGTTGCTATAGAAATTTTAGAAGTAATCCAGTATCTTTCCATGGAGAAATTTAAGGTTTTTTAATCTGTTAGTTTGTCTGCTTTTAATCAAGTCAGAGAACAAATCAGTATCTCTGTTCCACGTGTGTCTTCCATGTTCATTCACACAACATACCTATTATGTAAGATTTGGAAATTACTGGCTATGGACTAAACATGAATTTCCAATTAATTTTTGTTGACAAAAATAAGTTAAGTTTTAGAGGACAAAAGCTACCCTGGAACCTCTAATAGGTCAACTCAGGCCATATTTCTTCTATAACTTTGGTTACTACAGTTGCACTTGGAATATTTAGAGCACTTTTGGTCTCCCAAATTTAGTAACAGCATTGCAAAGACAGGAAAAGCTCAGCTAAAGTGATACCTGTGAGAAGAATATCAACAATTTTGTTTAGTTTTGAAACTGACATTACAAAAAGTAGTTGCCATGAGAACTCTTGTGTTTCATACAAAGAAAACTGTATTAGGATTGTAAAGTTAAATACTCAGGAGCTAGAAAATGGCAGAATTAAGCTCACCTTTTCAACCTTCATTATGTTATAACCTGAAAATATCTTTAATTATATGATAAGATGTTGTTTTTTCCAAGCAATCCCTTCCCTTATTCAGCCTGTAAGGTGAAAGGTGTTTACTATATATGCAACTATTTAATCTGTTTTTATTCCAACCATTCATGCTTCCAATATACTTCACAAACACAAGGTTGAATACACAATATTTTAGTTCCAGTGAAAAGCTTCCTAGATGTCTACACTGTAGTATTTGAAAAGAAAAAAAGGAAGTTTTTGCAACTTTCATATTTTTATCCTGGCACTCAATTTTAAAGGTGGCGAGTTGAAGTTCAGTGATATTCAGGTAAAATTCTGCTCTAATATCCTAATATTCCAGACCACCTGAACATTTACAACAGTTGGAAAGAAAAAAATATCACTGCAGTTGTCAATTATTTAAAGGCTTTTGTGCTAGGAGGTTACACATGCAATGTTTATAACCTTTTAAAAGAATCAGTATATTTACTTCTAAGACTGCTGCAGACTAACAAACAATTTCTCATTCGTGGCCTGATTGATTGTCTTCATGGGGAGCTCATGTAAAGTAAATGTTAGTTTATCCTTATATTCAGTCCCCTAATGCCTTCTGAATTATCAGTGGAGATATGGCAGAATGATATCAACGATCTGCATAACAATAAAAAAGCAAATATTTTGTTCACATCTAACAGATGAAACATGAGTCATATCGCCTGGAGTGGCATGAATGCAAAATGCGATTAAAAACATAAAAGTGAAAAGGAAAGAGAACAGCAAGAGTAGATTCTGGTTTACAGCTATTAAAGTGCATGAATATTACGAGAGTTACTGCACTTCAGAAAGTCTGGTTTGTGCCTCTGAGATTCCAAAGCCCTCAAACAGCAGTAAACTCAATATTGGATATAAAGAAACACGCATAATATTCCCACCACAAACTGAACAAGCAAGAGAAAATTTTCATAATACCTGAGAGAAATTATATTTTAAAACCTGGTACTTACCTACTTCAACAAAAAAATATAGAAGTTGTGGGTTTGTGTTTGTTTGGGTTTTTTCTCACTTTTTCAAATAGCAAAACAAGCTAAGGGCCCCCAAAATTATGATCTATCTGTTTTTTAGATAGCAGTGAGTTCAGCCTTGCATGGATCAATGGTTTGATGCATTACAAGAGTGCAATCTTCCTGGGGAATGTAGATACATATTTGAATTTCCAAATGCACAGAAAAACTCACAATGGTTCAATTTATGTACTTGTCTAATTGCAAATATTATCAAGGCTAGCTGATTCCCTTCTGTCAATATTCCCATTTTACCTAGAAATATACTACACATATCTCCACCCTTTCCTTTTCTTTCAGCAAATGAATCTCCCAAAATCTCTTATTTGCCATTTCTGCTCAGGAAAAGAGGACAAAACTCTCTTGCTATCTCCTGCTGGTGAAGTCAGTAACAGCTCATTAACATCTGTCTTAGTTTAAAGCAGGATCCAGGCTGCAGGAATGTGTTCAAGTAAACCACCAGCATGATGACCCCCGGATGACCACGGAGACAGAGAGAAGTGCTGTATGGTGCAGTGTATACAAAGCAAGATGTTTTGCTTAGATATCTTAATAGGAGACCAGAGTTCCTCACAGACAGCTTGAAAATTGCCTTCTGTATCACAAATATTACCTTTCCCTGAAAGGAAAATATATCAACTTTATGCAGCTGGAAAAGCAGTTAAGTAAACCCAGGAATCCAGTAAAAAAATATTGGGTTTAGGTCCTCCTTTTTTACTCCCTCTTTCCTCTCCATTACTAAAGCTTTTTTCGGTATAGGCCATAATAATATGTGTTTGTCAAATGGTCATTAAATGCAATTAAGCAATTCTAATCTTGTAAAAATTCATTATTGCTACTGATCTGATGACTCTGCTAAAATTACTGTAACACTCTGTGGTTTGCTCTGAAAATACATTATTGATTGGACGCTTATTTTGCCATTTAGGTACAAAACCCCACCACAGTCAATATCCCAGTCTCAGTGAGGTCAGTCCGTAGACTCATTGTCTTGTCAAGGAGGAGAAATATGAGTTAAACACAGTCCTCAGTGCTGTGGCCCACTTAACAACAGTACAGAACTGCAACTGGAGAAACGCTAGTTCTTCCCTAAAATAGCGTAAAAATATGTTGTCCCTGGCCAGTGTTTTTGACCTTGGGAAGGCACAGCTACAGCCATAATGTTCCTATAAAAGACAAAATAACAATTTTTTCAAATATTGTAAGATCTACTTATGAGCAAGGAAAATACAGGACCTCAGGAAGAAAAAGCCCAAGCTGAGTATTCTGATAGGTCTTACTGCTCCACTGTGACGTGAACTGCGAGTGAGTTGCGGCAGTCTAAGAGTGTACCGCCTGTCAGCTGGGCAGTGGCAACTCTCCATGGGTAGGTTTTCAGTCTGCTCCAAGTCTGAGATTAAATTTGGTTGTTTACACGGCTGCAAAAGCTGATTTGTGGGTACCTTCTCTACTTGCCATATCCTAGCTGCTAGTACAAGCCATTTGGCTTGCTCTGCACATTGTCTGCAAAGTAAAAATGTTTTGATTAAATGTAGATGTTTTCTTAAACCAAGTATTTTTTACTCTTTTAAAACCACAAGGTTATGTATGTGGCTATAGCAAACTACAGGTGCTTTGTTGCTATGAGGAGTTATTTACTTTCATAAAGAAGATCTACTCTGCTTTCATAAAAAGACAGCAGTTGCACCAAACAAAGAAGAGCCGTTCCCTGTTAAATATATTACTATACGTGAATGCTTCTCAAATTTTGCTTATTAAAAAACATAACAAACACAGAAAAAAAAAAAAAACCTTCTCCCCCCTTCCCTTCTCATTAAGTATCATAAACAATATAGGAGGGATGATGTTGTAAAGTGTCCCCCCCCACCATTGCTGTTTCTCAGGCAAGCAGAGTCAGTCAGAAACTATTATTTGGTTACTATAATTTTTCATCCTCCATTGAACAACTTCCATGACCTTTAGTGTAGGTTTTAAAGCTCAGTTGCCTATTCATTAGGTTGACAAACTTGTCAAAACCCTGCAGAACTATGTCAATTATGTCAAAAATGCTTACAGGTGCCATAATATGTGTCAGCACTCAACTGACTCCTGTCAGCCATTGCTGAAATGAGAGGAAACCCTTCTGGGGACAATAGGAAGCAGAGGGAAAGGATAGAATCCCACTCATTTTATTGACACTGGTCACTCTTTCACACTAGCGAGGGTTGTTGCAATTCCTTCTTTTACTGGAATCTGCAACATTGTTCTTTAGTGAAATGAGTAATTAGCTGCCTCTCAAAAAAGAACCTCAGGGTGGTGATCGGCAGCCATTTGAACATAAGCCATCAGTGTGCCCAGGTGGCCAAGAATGCCAATGGCACTGTGACCTGTGCCAGCAATAGCGTGGCCAGCAGGATCGGGGCAGTGATCATTGCCTGTACTCGGCATTGGTGAGGCTGCACCTCGAATCTTGTGTCCAGTTCTGGGCTCCTCACTACAAGAAGGACATTGAGGTGCTGGAGCATGTCCAGAGAAGGGCGACAGATCTGGGGAAGGGTCTGGAGCACAAGACTGATGAGGAGCAGCTGAGAGAGCTGGGGTTGTTTAGCCTGGAGAAAAGGAGGTTCAGGGGAGACCTTATTGCCCTCTACCATTACTTGAAAGGAGGTTGTAGTGAGGTGAGGGTCAGTCTCTTCTTCCCGGTAACAAGCGATAGAAAGAGAAGAAATGGCCTCAAGTAGTGCTGGGGGAGGTTCAGATTGGATATTAGGAAAAAAATTCTCCACTGAAAGGGTGGTCAGGCATTGAAACAGGCTGCCCAGGGAAGTGGTAGGATCAACGCCTCTGGAAGTGTTCAGAAAGTGTGTGGATATGGCACTCAGGGACATGGTTTAGTGATGAACATGACAGTGCTTGATTAAGTTGAACTTACTGATCTTAGAGGTATTTTCCAATCTTAACAATTCTATGTCAAGAAAGTAATATTTCATGATTTTTTAGAGTAGCTTTCTGAGCAATATATTTTAAAAAACCCCAACGAACCAACCAACCAACCAATACAAATCTTTTTGGTTAAGATAAAAATTGATTAAAAGTACTAATATACTCAGAAATTTTCTTAAAAACTCTTTTCCCGCTTTGTAGCTAACAATATTCTGCATTCAAGTTCCTGAAAATCAGCAAATACACTTATATTACCACGTAGATAGAAATCTGCAAATTGTAAAACGTTTCAGTCTGCTCTCATTCATTTGCTGATTAGTTGTTTCTCCATTCAAACCATCCATAAAGAATGCAGGGAAATAAACTGTATCTCGAGGAGAAAGAGCAGATGCAAACAAACAGTTTATATTGGACAGTAGGTAGCAGTAGTAATTCTCCTTGCCTATTTAGACTGCCCTGAACTACTACCTAACTAAACATTTCTGTTTTCTTTCTCCATAAAACCTTTCCAATAAATGACAGAGCGTGCTTAACAGGCCAATCTGGTGACAGCAGACAGTTTATAATGTCACTGGCAGAAGAAAGTGACTGGATGAATTGCCCTACAAATTTTAGATTAAATAAAAACCAGAAGCTGCTGTGTATTAACTTTTTTTTCGCTTCCTATAACCTTTTCTCCAGGAGGTGGCTTGTTCCTCTCTGTCTCATTCAGCTCACTAGAACACCTAGAAGGGATGAGGGCTCCACTGGGCTTGATATACAACAAACACGACACACAACAGTGAGCAGCAAAGTATATCCAGAGACTTAAGACTTAAAACTAATTATATAGCAGGGACAAGCAGAGATAGGGAACACAGCAGGAAACAAGCAGTTTGCCAAAGTTTCCTTGGCATGCTGTTCCTTTCCATCTTATACAATAGCAAAAAAAAAAAAAATCAGCATACTGTTAGCATTTTTCACCCACACGTCTCAAGGAGCTTTACAGACATCATTGCTATTCCCAGCTTTTGTATATTGGGAAAAGAAAGTATGTGACTTGTCTGAGGACTCACAGTGACACGATGGCAGACTCAGGAGCATTGTATATTGCACCAAGCACCCTTCATATTGCTTTTCCTATGTTGTATTTTGGTGGTTTGGGTTTTTTCATAAATAAGAAACTGTTACTTTCACCTTCTCTCACTCAGTTATCACCTTTACTTTGAGGAGCAGACCAAAAGACAGTAGATCCTATCCCCAGTTCTACCGCATAAAGGGGCTCTGAATTTAGAATAAGCACACAAAAGAGATGCCTTCCACATAGCAGCGCTATAAACCTATGGGGGCCTGGCTGCATTTCTCTCCCTTTGAGAAAAGGAGCTTGCTTATGTCCTAAATATCCTTGTGAGGGCCAAATACTACTGTCACAACAAGTGCATAGATCACACTAGCAACTTTTCTTGGAAAGGATAAGAAAACCATGCCTGGAAAGCCTAGCAGCTATACACACCTCTGGATCCCACATGCAACTAGCTTAATGTCATACCTAAATAGAGCTGCAAGTGCTCTGTAAAATACTTCTCATCCACCTCAGTAGAGGACTTTGAATAGAAAAATAAAAGCCAACTGGGTTCATAGGGAGATGTCTTAAAAGCTCCAGTTTATTGAGAGAAAATGGATTGGCTCTAGATATGCGCAAAAGGAAGCTTAAGAAGGGGTCTTAGTTTAGTCTCTCCCCAATCTTTGAAATATTTGTAGCAGAGTTCTCACTCATTTACATCTATGTAGTGAAAAACGAGTGCTGAAGCAGGAACGTCATATACACTGGGTGCCCTGAGGGTTTACCCCTCTGATCATGCAAAGGCATACAAAGACAGGCAACAAGCCACCCTTTCCAAGTATCAGAGCTGGGCATTAACAGAAACACGAACATCTGCAACAGCACTGTGTGCACAGCAAATGACAAATGCTGACAGTTCAGTGAATGGCATCAAGAACAAGGAGCTAAATGATGCACTCGGCAGCTGAAGGGTAGTCATGACAGTCATTAAAAATGAAAAATTACTGCCTTAATACACTGTGTCTTCACAAGTAAGCACTTGCCTTTGTCCCTGTTGAGACTTAAAAAATCTACTGAAACAAACAGCTAAGAGTGGAAGCCACACAACACTGAGGAGTGGTCTCCTGATAGGTTCAATCATAACTGAGCAGAGATGCATGCCCAAAGGAATGATTAAAAACCTGAGACTTTTTTTACTAGAAAGCCTTCCATCTCATTTTTACAATGCTATTTTTGTACTAGAAAGACACAAAAAATGCTGCTAGGATTTCCCCAGCTCCGGTCATCCACACTGCATGCCTGTACAACTTTTGGGATGAGCTGCCAAGGCAGAGGGTCTGTGCTGCCACATGTGCACAACGCACCACGCAGCGCACCAAAATTCACCACTGGAAGATGTACTGGAGGCTGTTTGGACCAAAATCATGGTGTGCTGAGGCATACACTAAGGAGAAAGAGAGGCATTCCCAGTAGTATTTCCAAAAGCAGCAGGTGACTTAAAAACCTCAGACTCACTTTCAGAAGTGAACTGGACAGCTAAACTTCTGAACTAAACTCAAGGTAACCCTCTTGGCTTGGCACCCTTCCCTCTTTTCTGACTAAGTCTTACATATCTCGCTTTTTAATAGTACATTTTACAGGCAACAGTGCACCTTTACGGCTTCCAGTAAGTGTGCTAAGCCAATTATACGTAGTTTGGACATTTCTTTACTGATGCTATCTGTGCTGTTCCAAGAACTTCTCTGCAAAATCATCCAAACTCTAAGGGCCACTGCTTCCTAGAGGTTTCCCATCCATAACCCAGGTCTCTTCCAACACAGTTCTTGGGACAAATTAAGCACTGAAGAAAGAGAGTAATGGAAATCTGTAGAATTATCTGAGAACTACTGTTGAGACTAGTATCAAAAGTAAACATCTAATGTTAGATTACTTGGAGCTGCCCAACTCCATATTTTGATTTTCAGTCACAATGTGGTTTGGACGGAGTATCACTCCACTCCTGCAGCAACCCCACAACACCCAGTACTTCAAATATTTTATAGTAACTGCTTGGACTAAAGAAGCAACGAGTTCTAAAACTTCCTGCTGATTCTTCTTTGTGTGTATACATCTTTCAGGTGAGTAGTCGGAACTCTCAGATGTGTTGGTGTTGGTGTGGGTCTTTCTCAATCCTTTTACTGGTAGCTTTGTACTTTGCCTAAAAAAGTTATACAAACATTGGGTCAGTGAAATATAGCACCATAGATTACAGTTATGGCCTCTGTAGAGCAGTATTAAAGTTTCAGCTTTTGCTTAGAGCAAGTTTAAAGGCTTCTATCAAACACAACAGCTAAGAGAAAGACTGAGCAAGCTACAGTTCAGAGCACTCATGGGGCTGATGACTGGAGCACTTTGCTCTGCTCCAGATATTTTTGGGATACAGTTTCATGATGCAAAGAACAGGTAGTTTACAGTAGAAAAGTAGTAGCTGGTGAAATAAAGGAAAGCAGACACATGTATGTTCCATATTATCAAATCTTCTAACCACTCAGAAGCAAATCTCTATGTTACTGTGAAATCATACTGATGGAAAATTTTAGACAGATAGTTTAAAAGTTAAATTTTTTATGTCTCCAAGTGTGTCAGAATAAACAAAGATTCAGAGAATTTAAACCTATGGATTTAGTCACTGATAAGCACGTTTCGGAGGATATGTGGTGCCAAAGTCCTTTTATGTATCTAACCTTATTTCTTCTACAGTGCTATTGATTTGCCTAGACCTACCCCTGAGTAAAAGTGCTACTCTGGGTAAGATTATTATAATTTGACCTTTAAAGACAATTTCAGAACATCCTAGTTAATTTAATTTTATAAGTGACATTAACACCTATCACATATTACAGATGCTCTTAGAAAACATTAAAATGAACAGTAGATGTGTATAAAGAGGCAACAGAGCACCTAATGCACCTTAAAATATAACTACCTCACAAAAATGTCTTCAGTCATATTAACATCCATAAAAGAAAAAAACAGTGCTCTAAGTTCTTTTCATCTAATGCATATGCTTCCCAAACTGTTGTGAGGGAAGGCCTGGGAGCAGATCAGCTGAAGGTTCAGCAGCTTGCCAGTCTTTGCAGACCAGTAAAACAAATGTGTTCCAGGAACCAGTGCCTTCTTCTGTCCATCTCTAGGGCAAAGTCCAGATCTGAACAAAAGGACAGCAGAAGCCTCCCTTTCTTGTTAGTTTTAATAAAGCCTAATCAAAATACAAAATATTTCGTTCTTTACAAATGAGACTAAAACGAATTCATTAATTTCACCTGTAACATGAGATCCAGCTGATAAGCCTATTTGAAGCCCACATAACGAAAGCAAGGAAGCAGGGTTGCAGGTAATCCAAGTCTTAGGCAATCAAGGTTTTGATAAAGTAATATAAAAATTCTAAATCTCAAAAATTTAACAAGCAGCATTTTCAATATAATAGTGTCAGTCCTAGGTAGATCTTTTTAAAGGTAGTATTTTCATTTGCAGTTTTCCAAGTTCATCTGGCTTCTGATAGGGTCTATGTTTAACTCTTGCTATCTGCTTACCAGGTTTCAGAATTTCATTATTAATACCTGTGTATATTTACTGCCAAACTTTTGCCTCTTGTGTTAGCAGTTTTCCATGTTTTACCCATTTGAAAATGTTAATATGGATACACTGTACACATTTATTTGAAAGTACAAACTTTTAGGTGTTTTTACAATAAGGATCCAACAAGGAAGGAAACAAATACTTTCAGGAAAAAATAATCTAATCCAATAAAAGGCTATTAAGGCAAAATAAAAAGAGAAATAAATCATTTCTTCACCCGAGCTTGACAAATATATTTAAAGATCACAGTCTACCACAAATTTTAGAAAACAGCTGTCTTAGTTCTTTCCTCCCAAGGTACAGCTAATAGAAAGATTTTTTTCACTAGCATTAAGAATTGCACTACCAGTGAATCATTTTCCAATATTAATGATAAAATAACTCTAAATTTGAAGTTTGCTTTGTCAGATAATTTCTGTAAGACAAATGAGAAGACAATTCAGAGTACCTTAATTCAGAATTTGGGTTCTCTTCCAAACTTCACCTGAGCACATGTAAATTCATTTCTTCGGTATACCATTGGACAGATGTGAGAGAGCTCATGCTGATGTGTCATTACATAACTGCAGATGGGCTTTCACCTCTTTTCTTTCTTCCACCCCCTACTCATCATCAATTCTGAATGATGCAAAATTAAGTTCAACCTGGATATAAGGATATGCAACCCTTCTACATTCAAACAAGCTGTGTGTGGAAAATGATGAATTTGAGCCGTGGCTGTTCTGGCTTTTCCCATTCTTTTATAATAGCGCTTACCACCATTAACCCGGTATTACTATAATTTCATTGCAAGTTTCTCATTTCTCGTGCTGTGTAACCAATGTCATTATCTTCTTTTCTTTCTTGGCACACTGCACTGTATTCAGAAGAGTCTGACACTCTTGCATATGTTTGGAGGTTTCTCTTCTCCCTCTAAACAAACACCAACCTTGTGGTTCTACATGCATTTCCTGTGATTTGCTTTACTTTGTCAACACACTTCTTGCAAGACAGTAGGCATCTTTTAAATTGAGTTATTCTCATCAGATTTGCATCAGGCACCATCTACTAACCCTTTGACTACCTTTAGATACTACTTGCTACTGATTTAAGATTTGAGAAGTTTACCTTTGCTTCTCTGCCTGGAAGAAGATCCATATGTGTTCCAGGAGGTGCGAGGCAAATGCTATGCTACCTGCCTCTTGATTCTACCCTGTCAGGGACTGATTATTTCATCCTTACAAAAGAAAACTCTGTGGGAGTTTGTGCCGCTTAAGCACAGCAGGAAGAGACCTATAAAGACATAATGACAGACAAGAATATTTGTCCTTTGCATTAACAATCCCACTGTGTGACAAAGGCAGGTAGATCCTTCAACCTTAGGGATAAGAAGGCGGCATGGGAAAAGATGACCATTTTCTTCTTTTGCTCATAGTTATCCTTTCACTGTATAGGTCTCCTACCTACCGAGATTTTTATCTTCCCTCACTTTCAAAGTTCATTCGGTCTAAGTATTTGTGCACTTTTCCTTTCCACAAAATCTTTGTCCACATTTGGAAAAGCACACAGGAGAGGACAAAGCTTGCAAAATACAAAGCAAGAGTTCCACTCAGCAAGCTTCTTTTTTTTTAACTAAAATTAACTTCTCTTAAGGAAATGTATTGTTCTTTATAGCCAAGGCGAATGCATGCTTCTTAGCACGACTGTAATAAATACACCAGAGAAGCTGATAAAAACATTTTAAACTTTGTGAGCGGGAAATATTGCAGCAATATGAAACAACTTTCAAAAACTTCATGTAACTTTAGGAAAAAGGAAATCAGAAAAATGGGACAGAACTCACAAAACATATTGGAAATAATTTTTTTAAAAAGTGGCCAAAAGACTCAAACATTGGAAAAAGATTTTCCAAGAAACTTTTGAAAATGCTGGTTTTGACTAATCCAGAATAAAAGAAAACTCCAAGTAGAATGGAATGTTACCCAGAAGAGAAATAACCAGTTCTGTTACTTACAAAAGAAAAAAGCAGTGAAATCCTTTGGAATTCTGTCAGCACTTAAAATGGCTCTCATGTGAAGACCAAATTCACTAGTACACATTCTTCACTGAATCTGAGAGAACTGTGATGACAGAACTGCTGATGTTCAAAAGCAGAGGATTTAACCCCACATATATTTGCATTAGAGTCCCACTATGAATATGACAGCAATGTTTTAACAACAAGTGTTTTTTTAAATTGAGAAAGTTCTATGTTTTTTGCCACAGAAGAGGTTTGCTAGAAGGCTATATACCCTAATTAAATGTCACAGAGAAAGGTAATCCATTCTGTCTCTATTGGCAGTGAAATGGTCTACCGATGCCAAAATATAATTTGCATCACTATCATTATTGCTTGTAAGCAAGTTCTGTGATCTTGAGATATAATTAACGTACATGGAGTTGCATACACATAAAACAGGAATAGCTCTTTTCAAGATGTCTTTGATCCTACTCATAATTAAACCCCACACACCCAAATATGGGATAGAACAGGTTTTCAGGAACATTTACATAAAGGTCTGTAACTCTGTTGCACATCTCCCCCACAGCTTCCAGAAGACTAATGATCTCGTTTCTCACATTTTGAAATCAACGATGTTTGTGTTATGCTAAAATTTTGGGCATTGCTTCACAAAGCCATTTAGAATAGTAAAATAGGATTACATATTCATTATAGGTCACTGCAGTGATTTTTCACTCATCTCAGCACATCACATATCTGTGGTAGCTCTTAATCTATCTTTAGTGTAATTTTTTGACAGTTTGCTGCAAATGTTTCATTCGGACTTCTTTGTTGTCTGCTTTCACCCTCACCAATTGCTCGGCTGTGACAGCGATGACTACCGATCACGTCTGATATGTGTGAGAGTGGCTGAAATGTGTCTCAAATCATTGCTAGGGAAGCCTTTACATGTGCCTGAAAGTTTTTTCATTTTTCTTGAAAAGCATATGTTTTTATCATATTTTGATATTCCTGATGTTATGAAGCTCTTTTTTGTTATGCTATAGAATGGAAAGAAGTTACGTAGGTAAACGTACTTCACTTACAAATTAATATGCATACAACAGTCCATGCACACATTCTTAATCAAAAATAACCAGGTGATGTTCCTAGGGTGGCCTGGAGAGTTGAAAACATACAGAGTGAAAAGGGTATGACCACACAGGCAGCTTTTGAGAGCTGCTTCGCCCGTGCATTTTTAGGTGTAATTCACCTGAGATGGGCTTCCTGGAAATGTAAATCTCGAGTTACAGCAAAATAGATTCTCATTAACACAAATAATATGCACAAAATCTCTGCCTGCCAGAGTATTCTGACATTAACAACATCCCCCAAACAGGCAGAAAGAGCATTTTTCATTGTTTTGGGTTTTTTTGTGGATTAAATGCAGTGCACAGAGATACTACGACTGTATCTGCATCTCATATCTAGCACTGATCCTCAAACCTGGGCTTATGTGCACTCAAAAAATGTGGCAGCCTTTTGCCAGTCTATTTAGGAAGAATATACATGCTGTTATGGAACAATACTTTATTTCCATAGGCATTTCTACTAACTTTTATTATAGACGTTATCAAAGTTACCAAATAAAAAAGCACAGGCTACAGCTGTCACTTTAGCCCTGTTCTGGCCTGTGATTCATCAGGAGGGTCTTTACACTCTCAGGTACAAAACCTTCGTTTGTTGTCTCAGTGCTCATATTGCAAAGTGCACAGGCTCCTCCGTGCCAGACTACACGGTCCTTGCTTGATAACTGGAGTGAGCATAAAACCACCAGAAGCACATAGCACTTGACAGATGCAGGAACAAACTGCTGGGTCTGACACAGTGTAGTTATCCAGCTTGCTGGCAGGAAGTGTTCCTTTGCAAATATAAGAGAACTGATCACAGCTCTGGTAGCATGGGGGTAGATTCTTATTGTGCCACAGCCTTTTGTCACTTCTGGCACTGATATCTGTGGCAAGAAATGCCACTGAGACAAGAACAGTTATGCTAGAGCCAGTTGTTGCTGTTAGTTAATTAGATCCTCATTCTGCCTGTTATATTCCAGTAATGCTTCTGTTTGTTTTCATTAAATTAGATATTTTTTTCTGTACAGTATCCACTAAATTATGTAGAAATGCAATGTTTATGCACCCACAGCAGAGAATCAGAACACATTATCAGCTCTGAAGCAGTGGAGTAAGAAGGCAGAAAGGTGGGTGAAACAGACTGGTCCCTCCCTTTCACACATGCCTATAGTCCTACAAAAACCACAGCAATGTCCTGCGTATAACAGTCAATACAGCTGTAACCCTCAATATTCCTTGCAATCCAGAACAGACTAAGATCCATCAGCCACCAATTTATTCCTCTCTCATCCTACAGCCCAGCCATAAAATGCAACTGACATTAATACAATTCCTGCAGCCTTCTCTTGGCAAAATTACTTTATTCTGGTTTTGATACAAGTTTTAGGATTTGTTCTGTTTTACCATTATAACAGAGTTTTGAGAATTCCTATTGTATGGTAGATGTTGTCTAATAAATTGTCTGAAAAACCAAAGAACTGAATCCATATTTAAAACTTACAGCAAAATAGATTCAGAGAAAAACATGCAAATTATGTCATGTAGATTTCTAGCGGTATCATTAAACAACTCTTATTTATTCAAACAATTACATTTTCTTGACACTGTGATAAATGTAGGTGATGTCAAGCTATGGGACTTTAATTTTCAACAAATAAAAAACCCAAGGAAAAATCCCGAAACAATGCAACCAACAACTACCAATTAAGCACATATTTTAAAACTGCATGAAAGAAAGAGAAAGTGAGAGAAAGTCCTTTGATTTCTTAGGATTGATCATCTCTTAAGTGCCTTATGCTCAAAATCAACAGAACTATTTTTCCTTTGAAAGTGGAAAAGTTACTGGCCCTTTTGGCTCCACTTTACCTTGTCAGGAGGTATACTTTGATTATTGTCATGGCCTAGTTTGAGCCAATAAATATGCTGAGAGTAGTCTTTAGAAACAGCAGAGTTATGAGTGGGGGACACTCAGTACTATTTTTTGCCGACTAAGAACAACTCTGAAGAAGCTTTCAGAAATAGAAAATTATTGGGGACAACTCCAGTTTTTTTTTTAATTCTGTAAAATTCACTGTGAATTTTGGATGAATTACACTAGGAATTTCTAAGTAAAAGAAATACAACAGAATTCATAGCATCTTTAAACCCAGGAGTGCACTTACACCTGTGTATATTTGTTTGCACAATGAAAAATGGTTTTCCCTGGAGGCAGTGGCTGAAAAAAACCTAGCAATTGGTTTCTTATAATGCCTGTAGAATCTGACTATTCTCAAATAATTTTTCAGATTGTAGATCATGATACCTGCTATGAGAGAGGTTTTCAAATACAACATATTCTTACTTATGTTTTTAAACATAAAACATTTTCTAAGCAATTATCAGTTTGACTGCATGAAAAATTAACACAAAAGACAATTATTAATATTTTCAAATTACCCATTGTTTTCTGCACAGTTCATTACATAATCAGTTTTAGTTATCTCATGTTTTCCTGTGTTTCTGCACTCTTTCCTCCATGACTTCATCCTCTAAGTAGGTGACAGATGGATTTTCACCAAAACAAGACAAGAAGCAGCCATCAGAGACAGCTTGTCTTAAGGAAACTGCAAGGAAATCTGCTTCTGTAGGACCAAGAGATGCACAGCTGTTGTGGCAGAAGAGCCATACTGGATCACATGACTGAGCTCTGAGGGTGAATCCTGATTCTCTACTGCTTGGTGTCTTGCTCTGTTATTAAAAAATGTCCACAGTGAGTGCAAATGTGATGCAAAGTGTCATCCGCTCTGGTAGTCTCCCCTCAAGGCTGAGGCTGACCATGGCCAGCTTAGAAATAGTGCTTAGCACCACAACAATCTGCTTTGCATAGATAGGCACTGCACACTTGTCAAGAAGAATCACAGGGGAAGGTACAGTAGCCCTTGAATACGCCAAAGTCTTTCTCATAGCATCGCAGATGCAGGATAGCTTCTGTTTTCCTGAGCAATACTGCTGGCTAGGTTACAAGAAGCAATAATAAAAGGGCTTGCATTTACTTTGTGATTTTATGGATTTTATTTGTGTAATTTTGGACAGTATTTTTTCTCCAGATGTCGCTAGTTTAATTTAAGAGAACAGTACCTATTCCACTGAAATCCACTGAAATAAAGCAATTATGTAATGCAGAAGTTCTGCAAACCTGATCCATATATTGCAGATCCGTGATTCGTGCTCTACATGTCTGAGTTGGTTTTCACGCTACAAGATCCAGCCTATTTTATTTGGCTTCTGGTTAACACATTTAACAGGGATAACTGAAAGCTAGAAGTGCATGCATTTCAACTTCTTTCAAGTTTCATGAACATAAAAATAGGAAGATGCCCAAAAGAGGTGCATACATCACTTTTATGTCACAGCAGTGCTGTTTTCAAAGCATATTTGCTGTCTAGTAAAATGTGAATGTGATGACATAGAATTAGACTGCTGTAAATGCTTCACAAATGTACTGGGTCACCAGAAATAAACATGTCCACTTTTTTATACTTTGCTCAGCTGAATACAGGCTGCTCAGGTTTTTTAGCCTGTGAAGTGGCTTATTTTCGGGTATTTCACCTCTGAGCCAAACCTAGGCAGGAAGGGAGGAGGTCCAGAAGAGCCAAGGTTGTGAGATCCATCCCTCTCCAAAGGAGATGATCAAGTGCAGAAGTACTTTGCACTTGGAAGAGGAAAGGATGCTGTAAGTTGGGCTTGGATGCACAAAAGTCTGATGGCCTAAAGCTGCTGAAGATCAGCAAGGTAACTGTGGGCAACTAGAAACAGATACCAGCTAAAAGAAAAACTGAGACAGCTGCAGAAACAGATCTTCTGGGTAATATTTCAAGGCAAAACACTGGTTTTGATCAATATGGGATGTCATATAGGAGTCATAGAGGAAGTACTGGGAGCTCTGTGAACTCCAAAATTCTGCTGCTAGCTTGACAATCTGTCACTCCTGAAAACAAACTACTCCAGTTGAAGGTACATTGTGACTGCCATCTCTTATGAAATTAAAAGTGCTTTTCACTTCCAGTTTAAGAAAAATCATGATAGATGTTATTACCAAAGTCCTGAAATAATAGCAGTGCAAAACCTAGGGAAAATTCACAATCACTCTTGGCATTTCCAATATACTGGTTTCTTAACTTCATCTGAATGATTCCTGAAATTCTAGCTGAAAATTTACAGATTTTTGCAGTTATCCCAAACATTGTCCTGTTGCACTGATCAGCAATCAGATATTTGGACTGAACTTTTCATAAATATTGCATTAAATTATACATCGTTACATTTCACCAATAGAGGAAAGCACCTTTTAAAGTAATATATTGTTCATGCACCAAAACTGCATTTAATAGTTTTCTGCTGTATTGCTTTTGGTTCATTAACATTCATACTGTTGTCTGCCACCTCATTTGTTTCAGTGTTTGCTTTAAATTTGCCTTGCTGAAATAGTTTCACACTGTGCTTCCTCTGCTCATCTGTTCTTTCTATCTGACTAATGTTTTTACTGTATGTTTATATTTTATATATTTATGTAGATTGTGTGCTGACTTATGCACATCTCTACACATAGGTATCATTTGGGGCAAAATCACACAGCCCAAATTCAGTCTTGTGAGTGGTCTTTCATAAGAATAACATTCAGGTATTCTTTTGTCACAAGAACCGCTTATCGATAATATGTAAAAGTCATCCTTCTCCCCCAGAGTTTCATTGCTTAGTTCTAAACTTTCTATGCAGAACTGGACCCAAAGCTAAAATTAAATTCATCCTCCACTTCAGTGCCTGCCAGAGGAGTCCTGGAGATTCACGCCCTTGAGACACAAAGGTCTGATTTGCAAGAATTTTTTTTTTGAGACTTACACAAAGCAGAGGACTTGAGCTTATTTAGCCCAAATGGAAGAGTTGACAGGCCTGCACAGTTTCAGTCAGGACGTGTTGTCTTGCAATGTCCAGCAATGCCATAGATAACAACTTATGCTGCACACTGTGGGAGCCAGAGAAAGGGACAGACCCCAAGAGAGCTCCCCAGGGTAAAGTGACTAAAAAAGCCTCCCCCAGAATGCCCTGTTCTGTTATGGAAATGTATCCCAGCTCTGCTTCCCCAATTGGCCTCCCCGCCCCCTTTCACTTTGTCTGCTCCTTCATTGGAAAGTTCTCCCTTCCCCACTCTCCCACTGGACCTTGTTCCCTGCCACTCACTCAGATTTTCCCATTGGCTCCTGTACCCTAATCCCGCCTCTGCCTCGATGTTTTCCCCGCCCCTGTATATAAACTGTTTCCATCCTCCAAGGTCTTTGGTGCTTGATCCCCTTCACGCATGGGGCTCCAATAAACCTGTGCCGTGGAATTCCACACAAAGACCCTTCCTGCCTCCTTGCCATCAACCTGTCGAAGAAGCTATCCGGTGCTTGTGTGTGTGTGTCTGTGTGAATGCAGTGGCTGCCGAGTGATTTCTGTTGAAGTCGGTTCAGGGAGGTCATAGCACCCCACCAGAACACCCCCTGGATCCGACAGCACACACCTGGAATACATGATAATTTCTCTAGCAAAAGATGTTTACTTTGCACAGTTCAGAGGTATCAGGATATTCTTACCACCTGCAGCTATATTCTTTCTTGCTCTTCATGGATCAAAGTGCTGTAAGAAAGAAAGAGATAAGGCTCTTCTATCTTATACAAACATCTAGATCCTGCCGTTTGTTTACAGCTGTTTTGTGTTGCTTTGCAGGAAAAACGTGGAAGAGAAAAAGGCTTAGGTGATGAATATTCTCCAAGCTCATGGAAATCCCTCAGTAGCACTGACAGAGCATATTGGCTTCTTCATCACCCTTTGGCTACCTATTTGTGCAGTCAGTGACAAGAAGGGTATTGATGACAAAGGACTCTAGATACAGATGTCAGATTCTATCCCTTTAGCTCAGATTCTTAAATAACATGCAACCCAGAGAAGCAATTTAGAACTCAAATTTCCAGTCTTCATTATAAGAGTTTTACATCAGCTGTGGAAAGGAAGCATCACATTTCTCAGATAGTCAGCATTGATAGACCAAGTGTATTGAAAATTAAAAAAGCAGTCTGTCCATCTGTATCCCACTGTCTGAACTGGTTCATAGTAAAAGCATTGGATGAGAGTCTAAGTCTACAGAAGGACATTTAAGATAGCTATCACAATTAGTACCAGTACCAAGGAAATTAGTCAAATGTTAATTTAGCCTAAGGGAAGAAATAATGTTACGAATCTTTGTGCAAATCAGATGTTTCCAAATAAACTGAACTCTGTCCTAGAATACTTTGAGAACGATAATTTCAGGACACTTCATATTTATATCTGAGAATCTGGAGGAAGGGGGAAAGAAAGTTAACAGAAGACAGTAAAAAAATAACCGTATCTTTACAGAAGAGAAAAGTGAAGATTGGGCAAAAGAAACAAGGAAATTTTGGAATAGTGAGATAAACCGCAAATCTTGGAAAAAAGTCTAAGAACAAATAACCAACATATTTGCAGATGGCTCCGATGGCTTGACCTTAGCTATTAGCCAGATGTCCACCCAGATACTCTCTCACTCTCCCTCTTCAAGAGGGCAGAGGGAGAAAATCCCAAGATAATTCTTATGAATCAAGATAGAGGCAAGATCCCTTACGAGTTACCATCACTGGCAAAACTGACTCAATTCAGGAAGAATTATTTTAATTTATTAACAATTACAAAATATTTGGACATTCAGAAAAAAAAGACAAAATAAACACACCACCTTCTACCCACTCCATCACTTTCCCATTCTCAGCTTGACCCCTTCATTCCTCATTGGGGTCTCTCCTGGGGCCCCAGAGGGATTGTTGCTGGGGGCCCTCCGTCCCTGCTCCCGCTCTCCCCTCGGGGCTGGCAGGGCTGTTTCCCGCACGGTTCCCCTCGCTCAGCCCTGGCTGCCGGGCAGCGTTTTGCCCTCCCTTGCCCAGGCTTTCCCCGGGGCTCTCGCCCGCCCACCCGTGGCTGAGGGGCTCAGCTGTGCCCTGTGCTGGGGCCGCTGGAGCTGTCTGGAACCAGCACCTGCTTTCAACACAGAGGCATGAAATAAGTTCCAAAACTGTGAAAGACAAAAAGGGAACAGGTGATAGCCAACATGGATTTGTCAAGAATGCATCACATCAAGCAAATCTCATTTTGTTATATAATGGGCAACTATGCTTGCAAATAAAGGAGAAGCAGTGTCATATGTTGTCATCACTTAGGCTTTTGACATAACCTTCTGTGACATCCCCAGAGCCAAGCTAGGAAAAGCGTTTTGCCCTCCCTTGCCCAGGCTAATACAGCTGTAGGAGAATACTAGATACAGTTGAACAGCTGTAGGAGAACCCTAGTTCTAGGAAGTTTTCAAAATGCAAGGATACATCTGGCAGGGTGGAGAAGGCGGTCTGTCCTTACTCTGCTTCTATGGAACATTTTCATTTAACAGCCATGATGAGGGAACAGAGAGAATTCCTGTTCCACTTAGAGATGACACAAGTCTAGCTGGAGCAGTAAGTGTAGCAGAGACCAGAACTATAATTCTAAATGATTGTCCCAAACTTAAGAAATTATGTGAAGAAGAAAAAGACGGAACTAAGTGGGAGAACCACCACAGAAATACAAGGTGGGGAAGAGCTAGTTGGGAATTGTTTCTTCCAATAATTATTCAGAGATTGCAGGGGACCATACTAGTCAAAAAGTCCTTGTAAAACAAGAACCTTTCCTGCAACCAAAGTGCAGGTTTGTATAATTTTCTAATCTATGGATATTTAGCTAACCCTGTAGTCCTTTCATTCAGTTCAGCCAGCAGACTGCATCCTCTTTCGGGAGTACGCAGCTAGAAAGAGGCAGATTCATCAAAAACAATCCAGAAGATTGAAATGATGATCTAGAAAACATTGCTGAAAGAACTGACACTGTGAGGCTAGAGAAAACAAACTGAAGGTCTTACAGGGATGAGAAGATAAGCAGAAGAGAAGACATCAGAATAGGAGTCAATTATTGCTGGCACAAGAGCTACAGAGCCTGAACAGCAACAAGGAAGATGTTAGTGAGCCACTGGAAGAACCAGTTGGACAAAGAAAGCCCTGGAGTAGCATGCCCATGAGAGCTAAGGAACATCCACGATTGTAGCACTTTGAAAGCAACATACTCAATCACCCACTGTGAAAGACATAGCTATGCCTGAACTCTCTCTAAAGTATGGGAATGGACTACACACGACCTTCTGGGCACAACCATTTTTTGTTTTTCTTTCATTAACGTCAAGTGGTAGAAGATCAAGTAACTATTTTTCTCCCTCTCTTCTTTCAATAAATAGACAGGAAAAGACATGAAAGGTTCTTTTCTAGCACGGAGTATGCAGTACCTTTTATCCAGTGTTCACACTACCAACTTGTGAAAGGAGGCAAGAATAAACAAGTGCTTTCTGAATTGAGTCAAAAGCATGATGAATTAAAGAGTGAGGAATTGATAGAGTAGCAAACATAACACCAGTAGGAAGCATAACATAGGAGAATCCTGATCCTACATTTTGGTCTACTTTCAAGAGCACATCTTCTCTTTCAGCTAGATTTTTCTAGGAACTTGGTTCACCCACACATCACAGAATCACAGGATATGCTGAGGTGGCAGGGATCTACAAGGATCACTGAGCCCAACTCTTAGCCCTGCCAGGACCATCCCCAAGAGTCACACCGTGTGCCTGAGTGCATTGTCCAAATGCTTCTTGAACTCTGTCAGGCTTGGTGCTGCGACCACTCCCCTGGGACACCTGTATAAAATAAGACAATCCAAATCTTCTATGCCATTTTCTGTAATGAAATCCTCTCACAGTCCGAAATGAAAGAAACAGATAATTGTGATAGCAGTTTACTTAATCTAGGCCAGGGTTTTTTTGCAGTTGGAAGCAAATCCCAACAAAATCGTCTTCCAAACTCTTGGAGTAAGGTGGACTTTCCTCTGCAGAGCACAAGAAATATGAAGGGACATAAAGAATTATTAACTGGAATCTCTAATTAAACACCAGAAACTAAGAGATAACTTTGTGTCATCTAGAAACATTCTCAGGAAGTGACATTGTCTCAAATGAAAGTCCAGATGTTGATTAATTGCAATTCAGGCAACCTTGAAACTAAACAGAAAGTCACGTGAAGGTGTGAAGTTTCTGCAAAATGTCCCTGGAGGATTAAAAGGGTAAAATGTTTTGAATTAAGACAAGTAGGACAAGAACTTTGTGACATCACATGTTTTCCCGTTTAGGAACTGACAGGACAAGCCACAAGCAGTTGCCTTCAGCATTACTTTATATTCAGGGTGTGAAACTAAGTAAGGAAAAGGAAGTGCAAAGAGAGACATAGTTTAATGTTGGAAATTATCTGGGCTATCTGAGGTGAGTCAATACATCAGATAGAAAACTAGGAACATTGGAGTAGACAGCTGGGTATCAAACTGTATTTTCTCTTTTTTAAAAAACAGAAACAATAAGGTAAAAGCTTGAAAGTTTCTTTTATGTTCAACATAATTAAGATTAGAGATATTGGATACTTTCTGTGAAGGCTTATGCTCAGAAACAGTATGTTTGAGCAAAAGAGTTGCCATGCTTAATTATAGCATTGTTCCATGTAATTTGGTACCTTTTCTTCAGGACTCAGTAGTACCTCAAAATGCATCACAGCAAAGTATGAGGAGCACCATATAAGATTACTCTGCCCTTAGGGAATGTGTTTTACCAACCCCTGTTATTTAATAGGTGGTTTATGTCCTGAATCATGAGATTTTATACCCCACATAAATTATCTATACAGCCTAATATAACTGTTCTCCTTATTCACAGAAATGTTTATTTCTGATACTGTATCTTGTGGTAATGACTTAACTATGCCAGTTAGTCATTGTAATAAAGGGAAAATCATTTTATTGGTTTTAAATTTGTTTCCTTCAAAATTCATTGAATGTCCTTTTGTTCCTCTCTGATACAATGACACAGCATGTGTTAAAATTAGTTATTATTTTATGAATCTCGTCAGCAGTCTTTTCAATGTCATTTCACAAGATTCTTTTCTGTGCCTCGTGTGTGAAAACAAAGAATCCTGGATTCCAGCTTTAAAAGGCATACTTTTAAATTGTACCCATGTTTCAACACATATGAGCCTTTGCTTCCAAAAAGTAGAGCCTGTGTTCCTCAAGCAAATTGGGATGCCTGGTTACTTGTAATTAAAAGAAAATATTAAAAAATTGTATATTCTATTTCTCATGTACCTAAAAATGGGATACAAGTATAAAGATCATGTTGTAAATCTGGATGTTTCATGCAGTTAAAATTCCCTTGAAAAGGGAATTCGTTTTCATGACATGCATTTTCATTTGATTTGTTTGCAATTTGTTGAGTAACTGTACTGCATTATATAGACTTGGAGGGTGAAGGGGTAAATACATGTGCTAGATTTAGCTGTGTTTGCACCACTGGTAGCATTTGTGACAGACAAACAATGCAACAGAAGGTGCAAAAATGGAAAAATGTTCAAAAAGAAATAGAGGGAAAGGGAAACTAAGTCAGATGGGAGTTGTTTGGGTTGAGTATCGGGAAATTAAAGATGACCTGGATATAGCTAGCTATCTTGAAAAAAAATGCTAAGAAAGTGTAGGAACTGACAGTAAAGCTAACCAAGACAGGCAAATCCTGGGCAAACAACTGCAATGGAGGTATACTGTCACAGAGCCTAAACGCTGGCAGCAGGACCAAAAACCAGAGGGTAAACACATTAAAAAAAATTTGCAAGTTCTTACGAACCTCAAGGCGCCCTAGAGGTAGTCATCAGCCCTGGGACTTTTTGCACTTGTAATGCAAATTTTGATATCTCAATAGGAAAACACAAGAGACGTCATATAATTACAGGATTTTCCCAATCACCATGCCTCAAGCCACACTAATAGGGGCAGAGCTGGGCTGACACTCAAGAGTGCTGACTAGCAGCATCTGCCTTCTGCCTTTAGGAGCATCAGTAATGCTAATGGTCAAGTCCTGCATTTTGTTGAGAGCCTAATGAAGAAATACATTAGATGTGCCTCATTTTGGTATGTTCAGAGTAAAAAACATGTAAAATATGCAGTGATGCATGACTCCTAGATGAACTTATTCTCAAACGTTTCTCATTCTTAAAATGCTATAATTAAATAGTAGCAAAATAAGCCGCCTAGTGATCTGAGCAATTACTGATTAAATACACAGCAAATAGTCACTTTGTCCTCACCCTTCACTATAAAATCTGTCTGATTTAGAAAACTTTTATGATTGTCCAGCTGTTTGGAGTCATCTCCCTTGCATGCTGATGCTACAGTAGGTCAAACTACTCCCTTCAGACAATATTCAGCTGTTTCTAGTACAGTTCCTTCAGACAAAAATGTATCATGAGAACCTGATTTTAGTTTGTACTATGCCCTTCTACTGTCCTCTGGAAGAGCAAAGGACCCTGAGACTCGCTTAACTTTATTCACATCAACTACATAGTCTGATTACCAAATTTGATTAACATCAATAGGCCACAATGTCAATGGAAACTAGGTCCAGCAATGTAAGCCCTATATTTTGCTTAGTCCTTGATTTCAAATTCAAAAAAGAATCCAATGTTCTCTGTAAAAACTGAACCAAAATGAAATTATTATTTAAAGGAGCGAAGCAGCTTTGCAGGAAAAGGCAATTGAACGTGTGGAAATCAAGTTTACTTGATCAAATGGCAAGCAAGAAAAAATCAAGTTATGCACTCCACTATAAAATTCTTTTAATAACAACAGAACAAATCCAAGCCTTCCAAGTTTCCCATGGGTTTTATTAAAGTAACATATTCAGCAGCTAGTTTCCCAGACCCAGGAAGGAGTTAGACATGTATTTTTCTCTGCCTTGCTTTTCATTTGTAATGGATTGCTAATTGAAACAAGAGAAGTGTCTAAAAGGGGGTTGAAATTATCAAGAGTTTTGTGATTTGATTATGGCTGACCAGATTATTCCATCTGAAGATCAAGGAGGCCACTAAGGCCTCAATTCACCATGTTTGGCATAAGACTAAGCCCATGATTATGTTCTACGGCTTCATTAATATGCAGTTGCTAAAATTCTTCCCGAAGCTGAAGGCAGAAGGTCTTCATTCTTTCACAGCTGGTATAAAATATATCGTGTGTCTCACTCCATTTCCTATTGCACACAGCCCTGCAACCAAAAATGACCATCAAAATGGATAAGCCGTGGGATTGTTATCGTATTGGGCAATGATTAGATCACCCAGAACAGTTTGCTAGACCTTTAACACCAACTTACAGTTCAGCACTGACAGAAGAAGAGATGATATCAGACATTCAAAAATACATAAACAAAAAGAAGTGTGGATTGAAAATGACACCTCATTCAGACTCCAGAAAAAAAATAGTCTTTACCACTTCAGTTAAATTTAGAGGTAAGTTATGAACTGAGAACTGATTAGATAATCTAGTTCTTGTCGATTTGTGTCAGTTAGGATTTACATTTATAGAGTACCTTCAAAATACATAATCTTACTCTTTGCTTCACATAAACACTGAAGAAATCAGCAAGGTCTGGTCTTCAAACCT
The DNA here is from genome assembly GCA_013397725.1 of Rhagologus leucostigma. Lineage (NCBI taxonomy): Eukaryota > Metazoa > Chordata > Aves > Passeriformes > Rhagologus > Rhagologus leucostigma. Next base: position 151,958 of record VZTD01000819.1, on the reverse strand, counting down.
TATGTAGCACTTTATGTGTGAAAAAAAGACTATCAATTCTGTTAAAAGGACTTGATATAACAAAATATATATTTCTTCTCACTCTAGGAAAATGAGAGCTAAGAGGGACTTGAATATCCCATTGGTGACATGGAAATCTCTTTGCTAAAAACATATGGGTTTAGAACAATTTAAGTTTTAATGCATTAGGAACTAAGTTTTAAACTGAGAATGAACCACTTATTTTGTGTAACTAAAGAAAGGCCATTTATCTTGCTAAGTTTTCAGATTTTTCACAGCTCTCATTTACCGTGTTTAAGACACATTGTACATTTTCACTTCCTCTATCATATATTATTACAGATGAAGTTACACATGACTTCTAAAGCATAAACCTTCTGTGCTGCCAACAGTCTTCAAAAGCTACTCCAGAAGCAGAGAAAAAGTTCAAGGAAATCAGTGAAAAGGATAAGGAAAATACAGAAGCAGTGGAAAGAAAAAGAAATGAGAATAAAGGGGGCTTCAAGCAGTTTGCTTCTCCTTAATGAGATTAATCCATATGTTTGTTTCTGATTTGCCATGTTTTCTTTTGTTAATAGATTGTGTGGTGAGTTGGGAGGGTTCTTGGGTTTTTGGGGGTTTTTTTGGTGGGTTTTTGTTTGTTTGTTTGGGTTTTTTGTTGTTGTTTGTTTTTTTAATCACTCTACATAATCCTTCTATTATTTCTTTTCCTGTTGCAGTGCAGAAAATATCACTGTGTTACTTCACCAGTGATTAGATCAAGTAGCAAAAGTTGCAGCCTGTTCCAGTGCCTTTTTTATGCACCAATCCATTTTGACCATGTTTGACTATGCTGATGGGACATAGTCACTGATAGTCAACGCTTTCTTGACCTCAGGCTGCACTTCTATTTTCTTTGGAGGGGAAGGGGAGAGGGACTTTGGGGGGAATAGGTCTACCCCCAAGAACTTTCAGTTTCTTCAAATAAAGTTCAAGATTGAAATCAACTTGACAAGGAGAACAAGTGCTACTTTATCCGCTTATCTGATTACTGCAAGCTGAAAACACACACAAGACTGTTTTCACACAATTCTGGGTAGATATATGGGCTCTAGCAATTTCCAAAAGCTATGACCCCATATTTTATAAGAAAAACAGACACCAGGCGGCTTCTTTTTTAGGCCATAGGAAATTTTTTTTTTTTTTTGCATTTAAGCCAAATGATCATTTGGGGGTCATATATATTCATAATTAACTGGGAACCATTTCAATGTAAACATTACTTTATTTAGCAGGAGTAAAGTTTCTGCACAAAGCAGTCTTCTGTGCAATTGATATTTCTCCAACACACCATTCCCTGAGGAACACAGTTCAAGAAAGCAGCTTGGAGGAAATAAAAAGGTAAAAAAGCATTTATTTCTCTGGCACTGATAAGTTGGCATAATGAATGCAATAAAAAAAAGAAAGCAGCTTTAGCAAGAAGTGTTCTAGACTTTCAAGATATCATTTAAGTTATTGATGTGATCACAACAATAGCTGCTAATGGATGAAGATGTTTCAGAGTTCTTATGCACCTGCTTATTCTTCTGTTAATTAAATTCTGTGATTGCCAGAGTAATTTTTGCATTGCATATATAAGCAGCTTCAGAAGCTGCTTTAGAAGTGACATACACAAGCAAAGAAATATGCAGACTAAAAACCTTCAAAACCTTCATTCATAGAAACAGAACTTATTTTAGAGTTTCTAGGAGAACAGAGAATTTATAAGGATGCCACTTGAATTAGGATCAGTTTTCCAGCTTTATGCAGTTGAATAATATGCAATGGCAAACAGGCTGGACTTAGGATTCTGCATTGATTCTGAACTGGTGAGACTTTTGTATTGAATACAAGTTGGAAAAATAAACTAAAATTCATATTAGTTCAGGCTTTGGCCTCTCCTCTGTGGCTTCCACCAAAAGGAAACATTAGTCCAAGAATGGGCAAGGAGCAGAATTCCATATGAAGAGAAAACTATTTAAGAGTTTGGTCTAAACACACCATGAAGATTTTGAGAGACTTTTGGCTGAATTCAGAGGATTCTGCAGAAAATTTCTCTGTGTTTCTTTCAGAGGAATAAAAGCTACAGGATTTATCTTGAAGAGGATGTATGTGGATTGTAAGATATCTGTACCAGCTAGAGGAAGCTGAAAGTGAAGAAATGTAGTAAATTATAAACTGCTCAAGGATGTGAGCAGTATATATAAAAACAGGGCTGTGGGATAAAGGAAACCCCTCCTCAGACACTTGAGCAAAGTCCAAAGCCTTTATGACTAAATCAAATCTATTTGGTAGACACAAACAAAACCCATGTCATGAAGAACATTACAGTCAGTGGTATCTAAGAGCTCTAAGGCTTTTCTTTTTCAAAAAAATAGGAAATCACCATATGCCATGTGCTGGCAAGAGCTGACACTTACTACAGTGTGTTACAGACAATAATTTTTTACTTAACTCTGCTGGAAGGGACCTCTTAGATTTTTTAGACCCCATAGATTCAGGACCCTGTTCCTGAATGCAACTTTGTCAACTAATCCATTTCACAAACTGAAGATTAAAGTGCTTTGCATACATTCGTTAATTAAGCTCCACAGTTACAGCTGTCAGATAATATCACTGAATAATTTATTTGACAAAATTCACTTTTATGATAAATTATTCAATGTTCTTAATTCTTATTATTTTCTCTGCAATTTATACAGCTGGGCAAGCAATTTGTGAAGCACAGTCATTCAAGAGCCTACTAGGTATGTTCTGAAAAGATTAAGAAAAAAACCCAGCTAAATAAAATAGAAGGGTAACTAACATCTTCCTCACCCTTGGTTTTTCCCAGCTTTAGTTACCGCCTTTATTTTAATGGTGACATTACACTACTATAAGAGTCCCTAAAGTAATATCCAGGACACAACTGAATCTTCATATTCAAACAGATTATTTCCTTCCCTTCTGTCTAACAAAATTAAGAAGCCATGAAAAAAAACGCGCATGATAAACACACATTAGGCCTTGAAAATTGCTACATTTGGGTCACCAGTGGACACTGAGAGAGGAAGTACAAAATCCACTGAAATGTATTGCGCTGTCTGCCTACGTGCAAGAGCAGGTACTTGATCCTGTTGCTCAAGGAACAGCCAGAGGACTGCAATCATTTCACATAGTGCCATCCAAGTAGCTCTTTGATGAAAGCAATAAAAATAGTAAAAAAAGAGAATGCATATGTGGCATGACACACCTATCTCAAGCAAATTCCAAAAATTGTTTTTGGGTGTTCTGGAACCTGCAGGAATCACATAGTTCAAAAATCTGAACCTAATTAGCCAACATTTTTAAAAAATGAAATTAATTAATGAATTAATTAAAACCACAGACTATGTTCAATTTTGTCTTGAAACTACTTGAGGGGAGAAAACCTGCTGCACTCCAACGTCCTAATGTCTTGAGAGTCTTGATCAACTTCAGCCTGATTTCCCAACACTTTTCCAAGTGAGTCTCTTCGCAGTCTAATATAATTGAGAAAGGATACAAAAAATTCTCTTAACAAGCTGTGGTTGTAAAGATGGCATAGAATAAGATAAATGTTGGCTTTGCCTTATGTCCTCTGTATGTCCAGGTAAAAAATCCGAACCACAATACATGTCTTTCCTTGTGAATCAACAGTCTATCTCCTTGACCCGTACTGCTCTAGGGTATATTTGTTCGATGCCAATTAGTGCATGTGTGCTGCCAGCCTAACAGTCTGCACAGGAAGACACAAAGTGACAGGAAGTCTCCTCAGGCCAGGTCCACCCAGACCTTGTCCCATCTCACCCAGGGGCCAGAGGAGCAAGAGATATCCAGGAACTGCTCCTCCGACCAATTAATGATCAGGGCAAGGTAGTCTCAGCAAGGGAACACGGGAGGCCTTAGCTAATTGAATTTATCACAGCTGGATGAGAAAACAAAATGCACAGATATCAGTGTTTCTTGTAAAGAGCACTGCATGATATATGTCAGTCTAAGAAAGTGAGGTATGGATTAATTGCCAGAGAATTGACTAAACATTTCAGAGATGAAGTCCAAGACTTACAGTACATCCTTTTATTTTTCAGGAAACCCTAAGTAAATTGGCCTAATCAGTCAAATTAAGGAGCTCTTCCCCCTGCACGCTGAATCTTCTTCAATGCTAGTGAATTCTTCTAAGGAAAAATTAATAAAAATGTCTTATCATAGATCAATAGTTGAAAGTGATGGATTTACAGTAGTGAATTTAAATGAGCCTGTGAGTCTAGGATCAAACATTTCCTTCTAGTCTGGGGATATGCTTGATTTTTTTTCTGTTATCTCTCGTGATTATTTAAAAGTATTACATTTAAGTTCATTAACCTCCAAAATTATCTTTAAAGTGAAGGAGGAGAAAATGGCACTTGCTGGGATCTATCAAAATTTAACAGGCTGTTTCAGTGCTGTGTTTCTAAGATTGTCCTGTCTTTCTTAGAAAAAAAAAATGGAGGGGAGTGAGATGGATTTTAAGAAAAGAATAAATGTGTTTGGATTTACGTGGTCTCCTGGAGTTACACTCTGTTAATACCGAAAAGAGTGTGAGATGTCCTAAATTTCCACAAAAACAAATATAAGAGGTAATAAAAGCATTTCACAGAAGAGTCTTCATTCTGCCTGCTGCAGGCACCTCAGTGGAAGGTGGTGCTCCAGCCTGTCAGAGATGCTTGTGTGAGACATGACACATCACCAAGGTCTGGCCTTTTCACAGGTCCCATTTGTGAAAGCAGCCAGTTAAACAGTTGCTCTGTCTCTTCCTTCTCCTCTAATACATGTTTTATAAGGAAAAAATGTAAAGATAAGAAATTCTTCAGCACTTAAAATTCCTTCTGGAGACCTCCTTGGCCTCTTCCATATGGCCCCACAATATTCCACTCCACACACCAGCCACTGATGTTTCCTTTGTGAGAATGTTAAATTGGGTCTTGAATCCTCTAGTCTAAAAAAAAAAGCATCTTTGGATAGCATGAAAACATATAACTACCATAATCTCCGAAAATTATTCAGACCTGTAGCTGCAAGAACCTGCAAGTGGCTGATTTCATTTAAGTGATTTAGTTTAGTTTTATATCCTCCGCTGGTCTAAATCAGTACTGCTTTACTGACTTCACCAGCTCTTCCTCATTTTGCATCCAGCTGAGCTCATAGCTCTTCATTTCTTGCCATGGGCAGCAACCTTTTATTCCCCAGGTTTAACATTAAGAAATAAAGGGAAAGGTACCAAATATCTACTTTAGACATGAGAAAGGCTACTCTCCAACTGACTTGTGCTAATTACTCCTGGCGACAATCTTTTCACTGCCAGTCAGCCCGTTTCTAAGGTTTCCATCTGCACAATTTTTTCAGAGTTACTGGCTGAAGCGAATTTTTTTTTGGTCAAAACAGAAATTAAACTGGCTGACAGTTAACCCTTGCAGAAGCATATTTACAGTTTTTTTAACAATATTTACGTTATGAATATTTATTTAGTGTACTCTGGTTGACATCCAGATGTAGGTCTTGTCTTGCAGTACCATTTGAAATATTAACATATTCAGTGCAGCTGCACTAAAATGTAAAATGATATGCTGCCTTACGTAAACCCTTGCCCGCTAGCTCTGCACTAGACAGCGTATTTCCTAATGTTCTAAAATTCTGAGCAGCTCTGAATAACCATCAGTCTCTGTACAGCTTTCCAAAGAAATATGTATTCTGCCTCAAACATACAATTGCTAGTAAATTAGCAGAGGGTTCAGGAAAGAAAACAGATCAGGTTTTTCACAGGCTGGCTTCCCATTTTGTAGCCAAGAAAAAAGTGAGTTTCATAGCACCAGGAAAGGGAGACTCAAATTTCTCCAAGGGATTGCCTTATTTCCTTCAAAACGTGACAAATTCAGAGTCATACACTGCAGGATGGTAGTTTTTGAAAAAGGAAAAGATCACTCACTTCAAGAGAAAAAGAATCTGTTGCTGCTCCTATACCAAGAGGGGGGAAAAAAGACAAAAAAAGAAAGACAAAAGAAAAAAAAAGGAAAACAAGCAAAGGATTTGTAAAAGACTTATAGAGATGAAAGAAGGAAAGAAAACCATACTGCTGTAGTTTTAATAGATACACCAGTGCAATGCTACCACTTCTGAATACAAATCATAGAGGGTTAAATGACAACAATTCCATTTAGAAATAAAATTTATTGCACTCTGTGGCACTTCAATTAATTTATTCTTTTATTCATAAACTGTGTTTTCTGTTTCCAGGCTAACAATGGAACATAACATTCTACGTGGCAGTAATGCTTCTCTGCTGGATAAAACTCCTACAAAAAGTGTTGAGCTTGACTGAAAAAAAATTAAACACATTCCCTGACTTAAATTTTCACTATTACTCTCTTTTGATTCAAGAGCAAATATGGGCAGAGCAGAAACTATTTACAACATTTTACCAATAGCAGTGGAAAAAAACCAACCATGAGAAACAACAAGAAAGCAATGAATGCTCAGGTATGCTATCAATGATTAAAACCCTACACAAACACTGGCACAGTACAACCAGACATCAGGAACACTGTTTGCAACGACACAAGTTGTCCTTAAAGGGTACACGGCTAATGTATTCAGGAGCTGTGGGAATCAAAAGTAGCACGGGCATCAGATTTTTTGAACCAGGCATTTGAAGCATCAGCATTTCTGTCCCCCTCTTGGATTTTTCAGACGAGTCTTATTCTGTCCTGACTGGAATAAAAAGGAGATACTAACTGAACAAATATGCTGAAACATTTTCATTGTAAGTGTCCAAATGCCTTGCAGGTGCAGCCAATAGAAAAATGGTGAAATGACGTCTCAGCATCAGCATTACTGAGCAATAACTAAATACAGTTTTTAAAAACCTTGTCAGGCTAATGGTTAGTTCTCCTCTCCACACGTTTACACTATTTGCCTCCTACAAGGCATTTTCCAACACTTCCACTCATATCACAAGTTTTTAAAAAATGCTACTAATTTCAACCTTTCTATCAGCTCCAGCCTGTTCCAGGTTTCTGTACTCATAGCCAGTACAGTTCAAACTAGCACAGGAATTTACAGTTCGCAAGTTCCTATCCCCCAAGCTTCCTTGTGGATATTCTTACCATGAACTGAAAAGAGATTTTTGCAGCCCAGCCCACTCCAAGCTCTGTGATTGTATTTTATTTCCGTCTTTCATCGATGTGTGAGCATTATATGCAAGGCCTCACAGATTGCCAGTATTTTCATGAAGTCACTTAAATCAGACATAAGACACTATTAGACATAAAGACACATAATCAGACATAAAGACACTATTAATGAGTTCTATGTATTGCACAGAGGGAAGGAGCATGGACTTTTTGTGATATATCCTGTACACTGGACCATGCTTTCTACACTAACACGTTGCATTCATCATTCATTTTTGTCTATTCAAGAACGAGAGCATGTGAAACTTTTTGACAGAGACTTGAAGAGCTAACAACATCCCCAGTGAGAAAAGAAGAAGACAGGAAACTCCTTTGGTGTTGTAACTGCAGAAGAATTTTTTTTTTCTTTTTTGCATAAAGCGTACAATAGAGGAAAGGATGTTTTCATACCAGTCCTTATTTACAGATGAAGGTCCCAAAAGTGCCTCTAACTATAGTGTTGGTAGGAAAGTTTTTAGCCTATACTGATAAATGAGCAATAGCAAATTACAAGGACAGACCGATATTCATTCAGGATTTCTAAAGAACACTGTTCAGATGTGAAATTGATGAACTACTAAGAGTAGCGTGTGATCAGTTTTGGTATCATAGGAATGAAACATGCCAAATATCTGGTTATGTAATCTCAGAGGATCCAGTTTTGGCTTTCATTCAGGATAAACTGATAGAGGAGGGGAAAAAAAAAAAAAAACAAAAAACAACCAAACAATCAAACAACAAATAACAGTATTAATAAACCAAAAGTTACATATTGGACAACTACAAAATGAGTAAAGACACAGAGAAGATGAGTTGAAAATAACTCTCTGCTTCTCTTAATGTCAAAATGCCTTCAGTTGAAGGGACATTAAGATCACCCAGTTCCACCCCCCTGCCATGGGCAGGGACACCGTCCACTAGACCAGGTTGCTCAAAGCCCCATCCAGTCTGGCCTTGAACACTTCCAGGGATGGGGCATCCACAGCTTCTCCAGGCAACCTGTTCCAGTGTCTCACCACCCTCACAGTAAAGAATTTCTTCCTAATATTCAGTTCAAACCTACCCTCTTTCAGTTTACAGCCATTCCCCCTTTTCCATTACTACGTGTCCTTGTAAAAAAATCCTTCTTGAGCTTTCTTGTAGGCCCCCTTCAGGTATTAAAAGGCAGTAACAAAGTCACCCCAGAGGCTGCTCTTCTCCAGGATGAACAATACCAATTCTTTCAGCCTTTCTTCATAAAAGAGGTGTTCCAGTCCTCTAATAATATCTAATATCTGTTATCAAGTTAGTTCTTATTACAAAAAAAGTATTTGCAAACAAACTGTCTAAATGTTTATCCCTGAAATTTTATGAAAAAAATCTTTTTTCACAAATTTATTAAACTATGGAGGAAAAAAAACCCAACAAAACCAAATCAACCAATCAGGAGAAAAAAAAAAAAAAGGAGTCCTACTTACAAGTCCCAGGAAAAATAAATGTGGTTTACCTGTTAAAGTATCTCTCGTGCCACTGGCCCCGTCTCCCACTTCCTTCCATGACCCCAGCATGTCCCACAGCTCTGTGCGTACCAAGTACTGACGTCGGCCTTTGGATTCTCCACAAATCCAAAGCTTTACAAGACTGCAAGTCAGTCAAGGCACAAGGTGCAACATGCGTAACTGCTGTGTTTTGGTACAGGAGGAGATCATTTAAGTCACACCTCACTCACTTCTCTCTGGTATTGCTGCAGTGATTGGCCATTTAGCTGAACAGAGAGTTAAATCCACTGGCTTATTCTCTTCTTGGCTTTCACCAGACTTCAGATTTCCTCTGAGAGATCTTGCTTATTACAGAGAGTGGCTTGTATTGTGGGTATTGTCAACCCTGTCAGTCTGATTTACTTGTGAAACCAGATGAGAATAACTAAACCACTTGTGAAAATTTTGAATGCCATATCATTTGCAGTGGTTTCCAGTCCATTTCCTGGACGCCTCACTACTGAAACATTTGTGTTTGAGAGCTGCTTGATGTTAACTCTAAAACAGTATATAGGAAAAGAACAAAACAGAACAAGGTCATTGTAAATGTAACATCTATCCCAAATTAGGATCTCATTCCTAGAACTACAGATAGAATAGTATTACTTGCCCCACAGTTACAGTTTCTTTGTGCTCCAGAGTCATTACCTTTTCTTTGCCTAGCTCCTCACCCATGCTAGCTCATTCCTCCAGTCAGGTCAGCAGTGTTGTGAGACAGAGCTTCTCCACCTCTGTGCTCCGACCACAGCAATACCTGCTCACCCAAAGCGGCACCTCCTTAAGGAGGTCTTTTCCTTAGGCTAGGGGTTTGGGAATATTTTCTGGAACTCCTTGTGAAAGAGACACTTCAGTTCAAACAGATGTTACAAGGCTCTACTGCAGAATTTTCTAAGAAAATTGTATGAAATATGCTGTCATGTGGCTGTTGAGACTCTCCTTTGTAGAATTAATGTATATTCAAACACCAATTTGCATGCTGTATATATTATATAAAAAACCTTAAATGGGTAACAAGCATGATTGGGTAATTAATACATTCAGACATACTCACATGTGTACTTATATGCCCATGTTTCCCAGACTCAAATGTACATCGATATTAATAATAGTGATAACAGAGTTACCTTTTTTCCAGAAAAGTAAGGATTTGAAAGTTCTGGATTTCATAAACTGTTGCTAATACTTGCAAGGAATTACAAGGATTACTAGGAAACAATTGCCAAGGTCTTTAGTTAGAGAATCATTTGTCCTTAGCATCATCAAAATAAGGTCTTCACCTGCTACTCATTTTCTTTTTGGCTACAAAAGCTAGCATTTGTTTGAATCAGTATGGAAAAGAAGCTGTCAGAAGTTCTTTATGCAGAAAAGAACAAGGTACTAATGGGAGCAAGCCTATTTAATACTATTATAAAATAGTACTATTGTGAGCACAGGCTTACTGCCTAATTCAGAAGCACACTGATACAGGCATCTGGTGGCTTCTGGTTTGGAATAGCACTGCTATTCCTAAATATTTTAAGATCGTGACTTTTCTTATTCCTGAGGCCTCAGAACAGCACACTTTCAAGCTTATGTCTGCAGCTTATAGGACTAGGAACTCACTTTTTTATTTTCTTAGTTAAAACTGAAGGTCAAAATAAACCTATGACTTTGAACTCCAAGACTTTAAGGCCAAAAGAGCTGAGATGAGCAGGAAGACAGAACGAGACAGAAATGCCAAGAGACTACAACAGTAGTCTAACAGAATACTCTGTAAGTGAACCCCACAACTCTCATTTTTTTTTGTACAAGTCACTTGATGTTCTCCTAATTATAGGTTTACCACACATCATTTTGAGTGGAGGTCAGCAGTAAAATGATGCATGTCAAAGAAAGAGAGAGGTGCCAATTTTCTACCAATGTAAAATGACACTGCTCCATTGGACCAAACTGTTCCTCTGCAATTCTCTAGCTTTTGCAGAGGAAACATGCTGCTGATGCCTGTACTCTCTAAGGGCACACACCATTCCTGCACACAGCCGTAGCTCGTGGTCCTGCAGAGCAGAGACAGCCCTTAAGATGGAAGGAACACTCAAACTTCATTAGTCACTCTTTCCTTTGTAAAAAGAGAGGTTTTTCAAGGTGTCCTCAGCCCATGCACACAAACTGCATGTAGACGACATGCTGCAGCTGGGGTGTCTCATGATCTCTGTCCTGTGCCACAGGGATGGACAGCTCAAGATTCTCACAGAGCCTGCTGGCTAAATACTTAAGTAAACACCATTGTGTGCGTGTTTGTCATGTGTTGTGGCCCTGCCACCTGCTAAGCCTCTGGAGTCTTTCGGGGGACGCTAACCCCTGAGCGCCCAGAGATTCCCCAAACGGAGCAGTCCGGGAAACGCGCGTGGCTAACTCACGCCAAGGCGGGGAAGCTCCTGAAAGCGCTCCACGAGAAGGCGGCGAGAGAAGCAAAGAGAGGCGGGAGGGGGCTTCCTCCAAGATCTCCTTTATTGGGGAGAACAGGAATGAGCATCCCAGAGAGAGACCAGCGGAGGAAGAACTCCACGGATACAGAGGGTGACATGAACTTATACAGGGGGGTGGAAACTGGGGGGGTACAAAGGTAACAACCAATGGGATGCCTGGAAAGGGGAGGGGTCAGATCTGAGGGTCCAATCGAAAATATAGAGGGGAGGGCACATTAACAGAACACCAATGAGGAACCAAGTATAACAGAACATTCTGGAAGGGTGGGTAGGCCCAGCACCCTGGGCACGCCTCCTCAAACAGTTGTCTCCTCCCCCAGTCCCTCCTCCGAGGAGTAGCTTTCACTGTCAAAGGAGGAGTCTGAATGAGTGGCGGCTGCTATTTCTGGGAATTGGGCCTCCACAGTCATGGCTGCTTAGTTTGTCCCCTGTACTATTTTAAGTCAATGGGCTTTTCCCTGTTGCCGTGAGAATTCAGTGATATATTTGAGGAAGGAAGGAAAAAAAAAAATGCCCCAAACTCTGCTCTTCTTAACTGACAAACCTGGATGTTTGTATACACATCGTTGCCTTTTGGGAATATAAGTTTCTGCCTGAGGAAGCCTAAGTCTTTAAATTCTGTTTAGGTTTGCAGTGTGGTTTGGTCAATTTTAATCTAATGTATTTCCTATTTCCAGCAGGAATTTCACAAAGTACAAAGAAGGACAAAATATGGTCCAATAATCTGAATCCATTTTTTATTGTGGTAATTACCAAAATTACTTAATGTGCTAAGTGAATTTAGTGATTTCACAAAGACACCAAGTTCACATCACACAATTTTGGCAACATTTGATTCTTTTACGTGACATTTTTTAACAATGAAATAAGCTTCCAGACTTTTCTACTTAATATAAATTATAATTCTTCCAGTAGTCTCCAATTAAACTTCCTGAATTATGTAGTGGTAAGAATCGCCTTTGTTAACCTTACTATTGTCAATGAACAAATGAAACATATTAAATAGTTCAACGTATAATAATAACTCAGAAGAAGTTCTTCTTTCACAAATGACAGCAGCCTCCCAACCTTTTTATTTTACTGGTTAGAACTGAACTTAACCTTTCCCTTCCCTGGAGTGGCCTCTTCACAGTCATGGTTCCCGACCTACTTCTTTGCTGTTTCCCTAAAGAAAATAATATCCCCTCCTGAATTTTGAAAGTGGTGAAAAAACCAATGTCGATAATGTTTAATAAATAACCTTTGTTAAAACAGTCTAAATCTATGTAGAGTAAGCCCCAACAGCCTTCTCACATCCCACAGCTGATTTGCATATTGGGTCATGGAACGTGTTGTAGGATATTTGACTGCAGACCTCGCTGAAATATTCATCAGACTGTGTTCCAAGTAACATTCAGTATAAAGTGGCATTAGACAATGACTGCTTATTGTGAATATACAAAACTCTGCTGAATTTGTACTTTTAAAAAGCCAAATCTGAAAAATATTCGCTACTTGAAATCAGCTTTTAGTAGCCCTAATTATATTAAACACAAATTTCCAATAAGAGTTGTGCAGCCCTGAACACATCCACACACACGCTGGTTAATGGAGAGGGGCCATCGGACACTGACCTGGAACAGCAAACTCTGCTGTCTGCAAGGGAAAAGAGAACCAGAAAGCAGGAAGCGTGTATTCTGACACGGTATGAAAAGGGTATGTGTTACAAAAAGCATGGTCTGCAAACCTCTGGACTGCTGACAAATCCTGTTTTATGTGTGCGTGTTATGGAGAGGATCTTAACCAAACCAATAACACTTTCAGAAATTATTAATGCAATGAAATGCATTTATAATCCAGTTCTATAATGTGATAATTCACTTATGACACCTGAATTTTATCTGTTGTCTGTGTTGTTTCCAAGATGTCACTCTTGTCTTTCTGTCTTTAAAGATGAGGCCTTACACAAATATTTTCCATTTCTTTGCCAGAGGAAAATGAAAAATGCCACGTTTTACAAGAGTCTTAAGTGCTATGATATATTATTTTACAGGAGATGGTGGAATTTAATGGACTTTGAGCTGAGCAAACACTTTTTTCTTTTTTTTTTTTTTCTTTTTTTTGGTTTCTAAAAAACATTCTTTCTTACAACGCATGGTCTTGGCATAAAGGGACCAACAGAAAGCATAGGAAGTTTCTACTTAAAAAACAAGCATCTCCAACTCCAGTGTTTTCACAGATTACTGGACATTATATCTCGTTCATTGCTAGACAGTAGACTAGCATGCAATTTTGTGAGGGAGTATTCCACTCAAAAGAATAAATGCAAAATATTTGTAGATGATGATCCATTTATATGAAAGGCATTTGCTATCAATGCTCAAAGGTCAACAATGTCAGAAGTAGACCTGGTAGAAATGGCAAAGTCAGAAAGAGAGGAGATAAATATTTCCATCCCCATAATACTCGCTTCAAAGCTGTTTTGGTTTTAACTGTTCAGAAAGTTTGTTTCCCAGCTCCATCCTATTCAATAAGGATCACATGGAAAGCTTCTCTGAGAGAAATCTTCACTGAAAATGGCTGAGTCGGGAAGAACCCCTGCAGAGGTTCCTGCTGTTCTGCTTCCCTGCTTCAGAGATGGAGAATGAGTAACAACCTGAGTTTAAGATAGCTCTGTTACCCATGAGTAGAAAAACCACCATCACATTAGGCAAATTATTTCATGCAGTTTAGGTAAAAGCTTTATGCCTTGCCAGAGCACACTTCTGTGCAATGGAACACCACACATGTCACAGGCACATTCTTGTGGCAAGAAATTGTGAAAGCTGAGAAATTTTTTTGGTGTTGCGTGTCATATACTGCTCACAAAGGAACAGGTTTCCGTTAATATTTTATGTCCTGTTTTAAAAACCTCAGAAGGAGAGATAAAAGCTTGCGCATTTTGGAAAGGTCTACATACTATCAGAAATAACTTTTCCATATTGAATAATACTCCAGGATTAACACTTGATGTCATAGGACCTATCATGTCTAGAAACAGAAGCCTCCTGCTACTGGGCAAAGGAAAAAGTAGTCTTTGCAGCTTTCTAGCAGTATGAAGCGCCTGCCTCTAATACTGATGAGTACACTGAGACCTTAATCCTTTTACTAATCCGGAAAAATTGCCAGAATACCATCACTTTCAACAGAAAACCAAGTGAAACTTGGCAACTCCAATGAACATCACTTTGGAGACTTTAAATAAACTGAAGTCCAGGATGCAAAACAAAACTCAACAAATGTGAAGCCATGCAAATCAAACCACTCAACCAAAACCATTCCCATGAGTCACTAGGAAAGGAGGCTCTGTTAATGCAGAGACCTTGCTCAACATCAGCAACTAGCTGCCTGTCTGGAAAATCCCAGGTGGCAGTGAGAGAAACCACAGTTTGCATTTTGTGCATCAGGTCCATTTTATCTTTCCTTTACGCTCTAAGTATAATGCTAAAAGCCCTCCAGGGGTCTGAACTTGCTGGAAAGACAACATATATTGCATCTTTACACAGTACACTCAATAACAGGGTGAGAGAAGTCTCTTACCATTAATTGATTTGGGCTCCTTTGTCCAGGTCAGCCACAGACAGGGTTTAGCTGTTCAGTGGATTAAGTACAAGTACCAGCAACTTCAGGGTCTACACCTTTGCTGGGAGATGATACAACCTTACTATTATAAGAAATATGTGAGCTCAGCCACAGCAATGCTGGAGTCAGAGAGAGGCAAAGCATTGAATAAGCCCTTGAAATGGTATCTAACTCTTCATAAATTTATTTAGCTCCTGAAAATCAAAACATGACTCTCCTGTTCACCGTACCAACACAGTGACTGGTAGGATCCACAAGGCAAGCCACTCTATCTTTTACACAAATTTAAAAATAAGCATTGTATTTAAAACAAATTGATGCATAAGAAAATGTATTTTCATATTTTGAAGGATGAATTTTTAATAACTTAATTAAAACATCACAAAAGAAAGAATCACTACTTGTTACACACTCCAAACCCATCTATATCAAACACGTGTCTCCAAAACTGCCCTCTATATGTATATTAATGATGCTATCAGGTGCTTAAGACATGCCCTGAATAATAGATACAATTTAAATTAACTCCCATTCTTAATGTTCTCAAAGAAAAGTGAAATCACTGAAGTGCTAAGTGAGGTTCACTCTCAATTATTATAATTTCAGTGTTATTATTTATTATTAATACAAAATTCAGTGATCAGTATGTATTTACAAGTGATCTCAGTGAATCTACTCAGAACTCATAAACTGCAAGTCACATCAACACTGTAGAACAATTCAAGGCTCAATGAGCAGAAAGAAATCTCTGGCGGCTTGACAAGAAACTGGCTTAGACAACTCACAAAACCAATGACCTCTCATGGTTTAGAGAATTATCATTCTCGCTTGCTGATGGTAAAAAGATCTTCCAAAACAACACAAGAAGTCTTTCATGTCCTCTGGGACAGAAAGGCCAGGGAATAGATCAGGCCATCATGGTCCTGCTACTTGTAGTAACAGTGTAGAAGCTGATCAGTGGGTACTTGTACCTCACATATTTGAGACATCCCTCTTTGGTGTCACACAGCTACACTTGGTCGTTTTCAGATGGTAACAAAACTTCAGTGGTGCTTGAGACAAACTGTCTTGAGTGGGAGCAGCAAGTCTGTTATCTAAAGAATTGCCCATAGCTAGTTAACTGAAAATGCAGAGGTAGTTGCTTTTACATTAATGTTTGTAAGTATTTAAGTGTAGTAGGCAGAGAAGGGACTAGAGGAAAATTGCAAAAGGGACATAAAAATAGATACAATCAAAACAGAGAATTCCTTTAGGGAGCAGGATTCAAGGAACTAAGAGAACTCAGGGGCAGAGGATTTTGTAGTAAATCTAAAGAAAATTACCATCACTTTCTTCTTCTCACCCACACAGTTCAAACCAGCAAAATTTTCCAGGGGAAGGTCACATGATATGATGGGGGAAGTAGATGTTCTAACTATTAACATAATTCATCTAGAGGCAAGAGGCTTTGCTTCTGATTTATGGAATCAATACCTGGGAGAAACCATACTTAGAGGAAGGGTGGGTTTGTCAAGTTACCCAAAGAGGTTGAAAGCCTGGTTTTATTTGGCAAAGAGATTATTTTTTGTGCCTTCAGGGATGTCTCTCTCTCCTACACTTAATGTGAGGCGGTACGTGAGCCTTGTTGGAGCAAGGGATAGGAAAAAACTCTTTACAGTAACAAACTCCACTCCCTGCTGTCATAGACAAAAAAGTTTGGGTGAAACACTGCAAAAAGAGCCTCTCTCAGAAGTTCTCCTGCTCACTGCAGGAGATAAAGCCAAGAAGAGCTTCAAGGTTTCCCTTGTGACAGGTAAATGACAATTATCAACCCCATGAAATCATGGGTTCTAGTGTTTTCTATGGGGAGCTCACTACTGTGCCAGCAAAGCACAGTGTGAAAAGTAACAACCACAAATATTAGATAGCCAGGATAGTCCCTGGTACCAAAGCTGGCAATAACCTCACTCAGAGTCCACCAGATTCATTTCAGTTTCATATGTGCCATATATAATGTCATTTCTGTGTAACTGGAGGTCTGATTTGTAAACTTCAAGCTCGGTGCTGTCCAAACTCATGGCCATGGAAGCTTCAGGATTGAATTCAGTGAAAGAAAGACTGAGTACCCAATCATCAAGATACTGGAATTGATTTCTATTAAATTTGACTTCTATTAAATTTCCAGTAGGAGAGTCACTTCGACTCTGTAGACACATTGGCAATTTTGGTAGTCTTTTCCATAACACTTCTCCCTTTCCACATTAGATTTCTTACAAAGTGCTTACAGAGAAAAACACAGTTCAGACTTCAAACCCTCCTTCTTACCCATAATCCCAGTTTTATCTGTGGCCACTATGATTTTTCAATTTTTTTTTTCTGTTTATTCATTTTAACAGTGAACTGGAAGTTGTGACTCAGGACACAAGAGTTATATAGATGTCCAGCCAGCCTTTTCACATCATTTAAAACAGAAGCACATTTATTCATATAGTTCTTTCTTCTGCTGAAAGCACATCTAGATCATGGGCCAAATAGTAGCTTTCTCTGTATTATTAAAATAAGTAGAAAAGACAGGGACTGACACTTAAACCCTGGCCTTAGCCTAAAGCCTAGCACACATTTCCCATTTCAGGAGCAGTAGGAGAGGCATTTTACCTGACACTGTGCTCAGGAGAATCACCAGGATTCTCATTTCTCCTTGAAGAGTGCATTCCTGCTCCTCTCCAGCAAGAACCATCCTCACTGATGGCTTTTTCCATCAGAGCCCTTGGAGGAAAAACATTGCAGTAGCTGCTGGCTGCAAAGTTCTGGCTCTGCAGCAGTGAGCAATCAAGAGAAGAAGATGGAGCGATCTGCATACTGCACAGAATTTACAGTCCAAAAGGAGAGCATATTGCAAGTGTGAAATGAATTTCAATAAAAAAACCTCTTGGAATCCAAACTAAAAAAAGAAAGGTTAATGGCATTTACCTCCTGAAAAGGCCAACATGCATACACTACAGGGGATGTCTGTAAGGAATGACTGATGGGCAACTACTTTCTGTATTGCGTCCCTTGAATCACCAGCTTGATAATGCAGAGCCCCACATTGTAAATGACTGCACAGAGGAGAAAAATACAACCTGGAAATCCCACCTTTCTAGAGAAATAACTGACCAAGCATCCATCTCACAGATTTTGACAGGTCTAGCCCTAACCATACAAGTTAAATCTCAAAGATATGAGACTTTAATGTCTGGAGAGTACTGTTTCCCTTGGTGCAAGCTCTGTTCATTACTGATTATTTTTAGGACACAGAGGTTGCCAGCTCCAAAGGAATGTCCCTAAAGGACTGCCCTAACAAGCACAGTAAGCCAAATAAATTATGACAACAGCTAGCATTACCATTTACCTGGCTGCATAACTTAACCATCCTGACTATGCGTAGCTTGGCAAAAACAGTTTCTTGGCCTTCCAGGTGTGCTGTAAGGTTAGTCTATTTTCACAGCCTCCCCAGTGAAGATCATGACAACTGTAAATAGGGGCACTGATCCAAACTGAGAGCAACTATCATTTGGCAATGTATTCAACTGAGTGCTTTTCACTCTGTATTTTTCAAGTGTCTGAAAAATACAGGCATTAAAAACCTGCAACTGGTAAATATCATACATCAGATTAAGATCACAGAGCCTCACTCAGCAAAAGAACAGCTTGCCCAGGCTGGCAGCTATAAACTGGCAGCCTTTACTTAAAGTGGGGAGAACAGATCATTTTGACCTTGGGCATAGAGCACCTGTCACCAAACTAAAGCAACATTTCACCTTTGAAGCCCCTCATCACCAGATACTACAAAACCAGGGTAGGGTACATCTTACTTTGCAATGCCCCTCCTTTGAGAGCCAAAAGTCTGCTTGCAGCTTGCTGGATAAACTCAGGATAGCATTACACTGGAATTAGGCAACAGCACAATGGTAGAGACATCGGGCTTGGTAGTCAAAATAATTACTCATGGCTTACAAAGACTGAAGTAAAATTTCTGGGTTGATGACTACATGTCCCTGCTGAAATCTACGTTAGCCACTTGAAATCTGGCTCAGGTACACCTACCTGTGCTGCAGATCCAGCTGCACTGCAGTACAGATAGCTCAGCTACTGGCCAAATTACCACTGGGGATAGTCAATAATTAGACTATGCATGAGATTACACAAAGGTAACATGAAGGAGGATCCTTTGAAAGCCAATGCCATGCTATCATATGAAGGACAAAAGAAAAAAAAAAAAGAAAAAAAGGCAGCAATCTTCCTGCTTATACCTCTGGGAATGTAATTCCTTCCTTTCAGCACAGCAAAGCTCAAAAATATAGGACACAGTGTGGGACAGAGGGTCAGTGGGTTACACTTATTTATACACTATCTGTATTTGGTTCAAGGACTCTCAGATAGAAAATAGAAAGAAAAAAGCCTTTCCCTGATGGAGCTCTCAGCCAGTAGAAACTGAAGATAATATTGTACTTTTACAACATGCAGTAGATCACCAAATTCATTTTTACTAGGGTCATAAGAAAAGATTTTAGCTCTAAACTTCACAGTTAAGGAGCTGGTGCACTAACCATAAGGATTTGTCATAGAAGGTGCCTGATTGCTGTCGTGGTTTAGGGGGTGGCGAGGGGAATGGGGTACTGTTTGTTTTTACACTGAGCTGGTATTGGTCTTGAGTTCGAGACTAATTATATCACTGCTGTGTCTGAAAATGATACATATTAAAAGAAAATGAACTTTCACATCGGCCAAAGGAAAGTAGTTGGAAAAGTTAAATAAAGCAAGTCTATTCCAATCCATATTCCTTATTTTACTATCACTGTTAGTGCTTTTCATGATTTTTTAATTTTTTTTTCTGTTTAAACATTTCTGTACTTCTGCTCTCTCCTCATGTGTATGAATGGTTTCTAGATGTAGGTTATCGAAAAGTTTTTACAGATCTACCACATCTTCCTGTTTCCAGGTCAGCTTTCAGCTCGTGGGTGTTGCCAAGGGTCTGTGTGCTTTTGCTCTGAACTTCTGGGCTCATCCTTCCATTCCACCGGGATCAGTTACAAGGTTTGCTGTTACAACACTGGGTCCAGTGACCTGGACACTTTTCTGCATCCCCGGTGACTTACAGAAATTTGAAAAAAACCAAAATCACTGATGAAAAATAATAATAAAAAGAATCCACCACCAGCTCGATTTTTATTCCGTTTAGGAAAAGCAATTAATCCACATGCACAGAAAACAACAACAAATCTTACCACAATCAAGAGTGCTGGAATAAGTATAGCTGGCATACAGACAAAAATCAAGAGAAATCTTGTATCCCCTCCTTAAAATCCTCCTCTAGTCAAAAGTCTTTCAATGCACCTTGTTAAAAGTTAAAACATTGTCACATACTCTTCAGTTATATGAATATGGGTTTCTTCCTCCTTTGCCCAGAATTTTAAAGGACAGAACCCTAGCATTCTCTCTCCTTTTTTCTTTCTCTTATGACCCTTTGCCTGTTCCTGGCAGAATTCAAGCCATATATATACCTATAATACCTGGTGAAAAGAAAGAAAAACAAATCTAAGAAAATGCATATCTGAAAGGGCCCCTAGGTTTGCTGAGACCATTAGAAGATAAGGACTACTAAATCTATAAGCCAAGCTAGACAGAAAGGCTGAGAGCCATTTGAGGAAAAGGCTATGATTTCTTTAAAAATAATTTAAAAAAAGTAATACAAATGAAGACTGGGATGATATTTATCTCTTTTCATAAGAAATAAACCTCCAAGTGCTCTACACTTAAACTTCATAATAGCCTTTCATGTAAGCAAGTGGCATTGCCTCTATTTATTAAAAAAAAAACCACTAGCTAGACAGAACTAGCACAAATTATACAGTATATTTGATCTATACTTTTAAAGTATATTGGCTTATACTCAGTGAAAAAGAGGGTTAGAATTATGTACCTGATCTTTAAGGACTTTTAGACAAATGTAAATTTCTTTCACGCAAACGCAAGACACTTCCCCTCAGTTTTCCTACTCTTGCTTGAAAGAAAACATTGGACTTCAACTATGTAATCCATGTAACAGATTTTTCACACTGGGAGAGCAGTTCCCTGGAGGCAGCTCCGTAAAAGGACAGAGGTCAGTCAGTGAGTTTAGGAGCTGTATGCTCAGTGTGTGTCTCACTGGTAAATCAAGCCTTTTAATTATTTGCAGTCTGGGGCAGAATTTCATGGATACACCTATTTTTAGTGTTCACTCCTGAGCTCAAGCTCCTCTGCTTAAAGGGATGGAAATCCAGAGTCTGAATAGCAAATCTTTGGACTTAATCAAGTAGCTTTTAAAAGTTCATATCGCTAGCCTAAGAACAAAATTTTGTCTTCTTAAATATACACTAGAATATGACAGTCTCTACACTGCTAGTTATCATTCGCATCTCTTCCGCACTGCCAGAAAGCTGACAATCAAGCCTTCAATCAAACCATGATGTGAATTTTCATCATTTCATTATTTTACTTTAAAAACAATTATCAGTAAATATCTGCAAAACTATCCCAGTATTTTATTTCATAGATATCTTAAAAATGCTTCTAAAGTATAGCACTGGTTCATATATAAGAATTTCTTTTTTTTTTTCACAAACCTATGCTCACTCATTCTTTCCTTGTTTTCCATCTCTGTCAACCACCTCCTGTCCTAGCTGTTTCAAGGTAGAGACCACCTTTGTATTCAATATTTGAACAAACTTCTTCAAAATCTACTTGGCTGTGATTAGAGCTCTTAAAAATGCACCAATATCCACTCTGTCAGCAATAAATAAATGCAGCATTGATTCCTTTCACCAAACTGAACAATGTGTTCTCAAAAATCACAGGTCATCTGATTTTGATGATCCACGATAGGCAATCCAGCCAGCAAGATTCAAATGAACATTTTCTAACTCTTGCACTGCTGTTCCAAACATCACCTTCAGTATCCTTTTGTATACAAGCTCTTTAGTAGAGGTAGGTTTAATTTAGCTCTTATGCATATTTATAATGGTCCTCTAATTATCATTGTAAACATTACACCGAAGCTGACAAACTCTGTTACAAGAGCAATTCCAGTAAAATCAGTGGGATGTGCACCTGATTTAGGACTTTTTCAAACATTGAGTACTTGCTGACTTCATTCATGCCATATATTGTAAATGTTTATTGCCTCATTACTTACAGCTGTAATAAAAAAGCTCAGTTAGACCATACTCAAAAAGTAAAATAAAATAAACTGTATCTTCAAAAAACATGAGATTGGCTTTAAATAATATGTACTATCTTTAACATAAAAGAAAAAGTTTACAGGGTTTTTTTTTTCCTTACTTCGTGCTATCTTGGTATTTCTTAAATGCTTTTATGGCTAGAAACTCTCTAATTACTTTCCATTCAAAGGCAAGGGTCTTGTGTAAATACAGGAGTTGGGGATTTAAGAAAAACCTGAATGTCACAGGACTGAATAATGTCATTTTTATATGTTTTACAAAGAAGTAAAAACAAATTCTCTTTTTCTTCCATAAAATATACACTATCATGTTCTGAACTAGGATATTTGATATGATTGTTGTTTTAATTTAATCTGAAGAAGAAAGACATTCCAGAAGAAGAAAAGCTTTACTCACACACAGAAAATTGACAGATGCCTTTTTTATGGGTTGATTGCATTTCAGTGTTTTTCAAGCGATGACTCAGGTTTTCCTTTTGGTTATCCAGCCACAATTCCCTTCTAGCTAGCTTATTGTATTTTTTTAATGGAACATGTTAATTAAGTAGTATATTTTGCTAGACAAACCTCAATTTCTCCCCTCTCTCTTCCACAGCTAAAAAGCAAGCACTTCCCTAGAACATAACTGTTTATTGAAATTGAAAGTCTTTAGGGTGTTTTGGAAGCAGGAGACTTCAAAGTTTGAATGAGGAACTCCACTGGCAAGCTTTCAAACTTATTTGCAGATCAGGACCTCTTTTGTAGAAGTCTCCCCAGGAGAAAGGCAGTTAGACACCTGCCAGTAGCCTGCAGTGGCACCGTCCCACTGTGATGTTAATGAGATGAATGAGAGCACCACGGAGAGCTGCAATAATTACAGGGTGAAGAGCTTGTCTTTTCCTGACCCTCCTCTCTGGGCTGCCTGTTCTATAAAGCAGGGTCTTTTGTAATACTAATTACAAATGTTAATTAAACATTTCTTTGGAATTTTGCCCTCCATTAATAGGTCAGATAAACAGGGAATAGCAATGACAGGCACAAGTCATTATCAGCCACATGAGAAAAATACCATTTATTTGTTCCCTTCCTTTGGTCCCTCCAAAGACGTAACTTCTGGTTTTGCTTTATTAAAGAGACACTAAAACCACTGAAGTAGAGCTTTTCTGCACAGAAATAAAGTAAAAATAATTCTTACTATAATGTACTTAAACCTAGTTCTAAGGCCCCTTCCACTACAACTCACTCTAGTCTGAGTTGACTTAACAAATTTTAACCATAATCATGACTTTAAGGCTACATAAATGCCCTTCCAAACACAGATTTAAGGAAACAGTCATGACAGCTGTTGATGACAGCACAAAATCTAGTTTGATGGCTTCCTCTGGCACGAGCAGCACGTGGCATTTCAAATCATTGTACTAATCCCATTTCTGACCCAGTCCCTAGAACTACAGGAGTGACCCCTGCCCAGATCAGAACTGAGCACAAGCACTTGCCAGATATTGCCAGAAAAATAAAAGCTCTCCCCTTTGCCTGACAGTCTGCCACAGCCAGATGCTCCCATCCAGGCTCACATTGAGCAGTAATTTAATACATCAGCAATACTATCTGTCTCGGTGAAATAACTTCTGCTGGGCCAGCTCATCTTACCTTTCCTTATAGCTGACATTCCCAGGGCATGGGAGGGAACCAGACGAATTCCGAATTTCATCCTTTAATATTTTTCCCAAATATGTATGTGTGGTTTTAAAAAGCATTTGATGGCGCCAAATGGAAACAATTCCTTTCGGAAGAAATTAAGTCAGAAGATGCACTTCAAAAGCACAACTAATGTGTTCCAACAAAAATACAAAGGAACCTCACTGCAAACTGAGAACGATGGGAAGGGTTTCACTCTAAAGGTTCATTTCTACCAGGCCATGTAACTTGCAAATGCAGACATAGCCTTTCTCTAATTTAATTCTGTCTTCATTATCCTAAAGAAATAAGAATTTTCCATTTTTTCATTTTAGCAGGTAACCTGAAGTCAGGTTCTTCTGTTTTGATAAGAAATGGGGACTGGTGCAAGGCTGAAGAATCCACTATTTTTCCATACGGCCCCATTACTTTGACAGCAGCCCACCATATGGGAAATATCAGCAAGACAAAGCCTGTGGTAAGCCAATATCGGAAACTTCTGAAGGCTTATGACTTACTTAAAAGTATCTTTATGTTTACTATTCGTAACCATGGCATCACTGGCTGCGGCCATCAGACTGTGTTCTTACTCACACACTCCATTATGCAATGAACTTTGAAAATAGTCTGGTCTATGAATCACCTAAACACATAAAGGCTTGCACCATTAAAGGGCTGGATGGGCATTTACACAAAAACTGACCCAGGGTCATTTAGAGATTCATGGAATTTACCAGAGTTTTGATTCTTTCATCAGAGATGTTTGAATGAGTTATTACCACCACTACTCAGATAGCTTTTACTTCACAAAGCAGAAAATGTGACTTTGTGGAGCCCTGAGTACTCCCACCATTTCCAAAGTGCCCCAAGACATATCATGAGCCTCTCTCCTCAGCAGCCTTCTATTGCCCAATTCCAAGGCACAAAAGGCAGAACTAAGAACGCCCACGTCTCCCCAAGCCCGTACTACTTAAAACAGCTCTTTTGCACTGTCACAACCATGTGACAATGCAGTCTCATGGGTTTGGTTGAGTTAAACAACTGTTTTCTCCTCCAGCTGCTAATCCAGGTGTACATTGCCAGTTCCAGTGGTAGAATTGCAAGGAAACTACCTGGTCTAACACTGAAAACATGACTGTGATCATTGAGACAGCTCAGAGCTCTTCTGCTGCGCTAAATTTCACAGTAACTAGCAAAGTATCTTTTATATCTCAGGTGATCCATTTATCCTTGCTTATCATACCCACAATTTCAGCTGTGTTTGCAATTGTTCTGTAATGACTGTCAGGATCCTAAAACCAGCTTGAAGTTCAGGAACAATATGGAATTTAAACAGAAAAGCCACTATTAAGAGTATACACAACACTGATGCACATAAGAGACATTTTTGATTATCCACACTGATTTCATAGCACAGACCACTGATTTTTAGTGCAGAAATCTGTACATCAGTCCACAACTTCCGAATTAGAATACATAGTTTTCAAAAGACATTAATTTTTGATTTAAATATTTCATTTGATACATTATTCAAAGTATCCTTTAATAAGTTGCTATAATGATTAAATATATAAATGATTAAAATTTGCTTTTTTAAAATCTGAATTTATCTAATTTCAGCTTCTGGACACTTGATCTTGTTACACCTTTTTCTGCCAAGATTAAAGAACCGTAGTTTTCTCCACACAGATATTTTGAGATCATGACAAGGTCACCTGCTAACCTTATCTTGATAAGGTAAGCAGATTGATTTTCTCAAAATCCACCACTGGAAATGCATAGTTTTCTTCAGAAGAGAGAAGATAGCACTTCACAGAACTTCTCAGAAACACTATGATACAGCTAGGTAGTTTTGAAGAAAAAGTATCTCACTTCCATCTTTGTTTTTAAACAACACTATAAAAATTACTGCTAATATAATAGGAGTCTGGACATCCACAGCACCCTCTCAATCTGAATTATCCTATAATCCTGTAATTCCTCAATTCTTCAAGAGAGCAAGGAAAGTAAAAAGTGAGTTTAAAAGCAAGATAATTAATATGTTTCAGCAGAAGGTATTTCAGTAGGTTGCCATCATGGTACACAGCTGAGGCTCTAGTTCCAAGAGCAATAGAAAAAATATAAATCATCACAGTCCAAGCATAAGTACGACTTAATAGGAAGGTACAACAGCTAAAAAAAATAAAAAGGAAAATAAAATATATTTTACTATTACAGTAGCTACTCTTCCGAAGTACATGTTAAAAACACTGCAGCAGACATACAAATTGCCCTACACAATATGGAAGTTCCCATCATTCTGTAGAAAACATTTCAGTCTCTGTAAAAAGCTGAGTGTTTCAGAAGTAGTTTTATAGACCAGTTATTTAGGTTCATTTCCATTACATTTTGCAAGACGCCGTAATGACTTTGTATTGAATGTATGGCAATTTCTTCCATTTCATTTTGCAAGACACATAATAACACTGTGCTAATGGTATGGCAATTTCCTGGGAAATCACTTATCACTGGACAAGACTAACCACACCAAGGAATGTACCAGCACACTGCACCAAAGCTATGTCAAGCATTTACCAGATACAAATCACATCAGCTGCTTTAACCTAACTCATCTGTCTTGCAAACCCATCCCAGAAGGCCATGCCGTATTCATGTCAACCTTAACTTTTGTCAACGTCATTCTAAGGAGTCTTAGTTTTTAAAATGAGTTATTACACTGGATTACTGCTTTGCATGCTGGTCTTTGGATCTTTTCGACCCAAAAACCTGCAGTCCAGGTAAGTCTGCACCACTGATTGTGTGTAGCCCAGGGCATACTTTTGAAGCCAAGGTCTCAATCCTTCTCTCTTTGCCTCACTTTAGATGACAGACTCAGAACTGATGATCTGTATCCCCTTCAGGATGAAATTAAGCCAGAAGACATATTTCAGAGCTGGTGTGAAGGAACTTCCACACAAACAGAGGGTGGCCACAGGGTTTTGCTCTGCAGATTCACTTGCTTATCTAGACATAGCCTTTCTCTACTTTAATTCTATTTTGATCACTATCATCTGTCAAAATAAGCTGAGAGAGAAACACATTGGAACCAGCTGTTCATAACTGCATTATATGGTTCTCTCTTTCCAGCATGGTTATAAGGTACTCTGAATGTATTCAGCCTACTGTGTATAAGTGCCTTTGGGTATAGAAGGCTGGGGAAGCAAGAATTGTTGTTTGAAGAAAGAAGCACTTCATGCATATGCTCAACTTTTCATAGAATGTTTAGCATGATACTTACTGTGAATGCACGGTTTATTCTGTCAGTGGTCTGTGGTTAACACTCCCTATATACCTACTGGCATGATAAACTGTAATGACCTCATAATAAAGTTAAAAGCCCAACATAAATGCAGAAAAGCAAGGAATTTCAGAGGTAAGATTTGGAGTTCATCCTTTACCCTTCCTTGTATTTGAATGTTATGAAACAGCTATAAACTTTGTTTAGGCACAGATATAAAAAATGTCATTACAGGAACATAAACAGTGAAAACTGTGTGTGTTCTGACAGGTTCTCATATTTCCTCAGAATTTACGTATTTTCTATCATTTTGCAATGTCCCAAACATTTTTTGTTAAACTTGTTTGTCCTTTATGATTAACCACACTATTTCATACTGAGCCAAAGCAGAAATAATTTGATACATTTAAAAAAAAAATTAAAAATCTATTTGATGGTTTACACTATTGAAGAACATGCTAATAAAAGAAGGTTGTCAGACAACATAGCACCACTTAATACTGAGTTGTAAGGCCTGTGACGTAAATGCCATGAAACAACTCTGGAGTTTTGGTTGGGTTATTTATTTATCTATTTGGAGGGTTGGTTTCCTTGTTTGCTTTTGGTTTGGCTTAAGTTTTTTTCGGCTGGAGAAACAGTGGCATACTCTAAGGAAAGTCTCACTTAGGATTTTTCCATTTTGCTTTCCCTTTTCACCTATAGAGCTAATGCTCCAGCATTGTGTCACATTACGCAAAACAGGCTTACTTACTGATTATTGACATAAAAAGAGAATCTGGATACCCACATCTACCAGTGTGTACTCCTGAAATCATGACCTTACAAATTGATCTTAGGTGCCTTGCTTTCTATTTGCATGACCTAGCAGGCTTTCTGCAGTTTTCAAACACAAGGAGCAAAATGCTAGCTGAAATTCAACAGCTCTGCAGATGCTCAGCATTTTCCAAAATCAGCCTCAAATTACATTACTTATATTGAGTTAGGATCTTGGTGCGTGATCTTTTACATAACTTTCCAGCTCACCTCTGCAGTCGGATTCCCCATCATATAACTTTCTTGCTGAAAGCAAAAGACAAGGTTCCTCCTACCTTTTTCAGTAGATCTGATGCTGCTGAAGAAGTTTCTTCTTACCTGTTATGAAAAGCTTCCAAATTGCTGGAAGGGAATTTGGCTGAAAGACTCCAAGTAAGTGCTCATGCAATGATTTGAAATTTTGTCTGTGAATGATTAGAACTGGTTATGTGAATAAAAGAAAATTTAAATATCAGGACGTGGGGGATTTTAATTCCCTGGAAGATACTATTTATTAACTATTCTATATTATATTCAAGTCATTCATATTCCTTTGGTGCAAACCTATTTTTTTGTCTGCTGATATAATAGAGAATATTCTATTCTTATTGGAATAACATAGAATTCTCAAATCAGTTATTTGGAAATGCCATTTCTAGAACAGTCTACAAATCTTTCAACAAGTTTTTTCACAGGAAAAAGATTCAGTGAAGATATAAGGTCTCATAATTTTGTTTAGGTGGGGATTTCCAACTTAAAAGTCTGAAAATTTTCAGGATTTAGGCCAAGTTCTAGCTCTACATTTTCAGATTAAAGAAAATGGAATTCTTTTAGGACAAATGCATTTTGCATGCTGCAAAATAAATGAGAGTATGAGAGACTGATGTTATTGTTACTTCATGTAGGACACCACAATTTTGAAGACACACCAAGCTGAATGATCTTTTTTCAGTACCTCATATATTGTCAGAACCATTCAGAACAGCGATGGTGTGTTCCACCCCGCTGCCCAACCTGACCTTTATTTCCCATATCTCTGCTCAACCCATTCCCACCAGCAGTGATGGCAACGAAATGTGCCTGGCTGTGATGGCTGCATCTGACTCATAGTGGATTCCAGGGAGGCAGGTTACACCATAACCTATTGTTATAGGTCTATTCTGAGCAACAGCCACCCCACACACACACTCTTCTTCGCCAAACAATAATGCTGGTCAAAGTCTGACTCAAGCCAAGTTTGGAAGAAACTAATCTCTGTAGTCAGTCTGTAAATATGTCTATAACTCTGTGACTCTGTAACAGGGGACAGTCCAGGACCTGTTGAGCTCTCCTGCACAGAAGCATCCACCCTTGAGCACAGACGCCTCTCAAGGTTACTCTTTGAGGCTGAGAGATTCCTTGCTGCTGCAGATTCTCAGTGATTAGTAGCATGCTAAACTTGGAAATCTTAGCTAACTAATACAACAAAGGATTGACTGTGCACATTTAGACACAAAGCACTGACAAAGTCTGGGATTAAGTCTGGATCCAGATACATATAAACTCCCCTCTGAGAAGTAGTTTACAATGCAAGGGGTCCTTTCTGAACCTTATGACTTAGTCAGAGGGTCTCCCTGATACTTTTGCCTGACCATGTCCTCTATGCAGTAAATAATCTAATGTCAAAGAATTTTGCTAACCACTGTCACATTTACTGTCAAGCCTTGTTAAATCTCTGTGTTTATTGATAAACATATTGCTGCTCCTCTCTTACAAAGAAAGTGTATCACTTCATCCAGAACAAGAATTACCTATGCTTGACATTAATTCAGCCCATGAAATTCTGGTCTCAGATGGAACAATGAAGAATTGCCGCAGTCCACTCAGAAATTCAAAGCAAAATCACACAGAATAGGGGTACAATAGGAAGAGACCTGTCTCTTCAGGAGAGCTGTTCAAGGCTCTTTCCACAGCTAAACAATTCCTTTAGTTGGTGCAGTAAGAACATTTGCCTTACATTTATCTTTCCACAGAATATTTGGGGAAGAAAGTAAAAGCCTTTGTTCTCAGGGAAACGCAAGAGCTGCAATTACACCAAGCCCCTTGTGGAGTATTCTGGTGGGAAGAGGCCCCTTGTGCAATGTCCTTTTCCGCACATCCAAACAGAAGTCAGGCATAATACATTTCAGAGTCAGGATGCTGAAATCCCCTGCTACTTCAGCAGAACAAATCAGGATGCATACTTTCATCCTGCATATCAGGATGAAAGAGATCAGTGCTGGAGACAAAGGAGGAATAAAACAAACTCTGCAGTGAGAAAAATGAGATGAGGAAACTTTGCTGTCTGCTGAAGAAAATTCAGTGTTCTTTTCACCACAAGTTAAATTTTATCAGTGCCAAATATACTTGATAAACAGAGTCAAATGGTTAGGAACTTTACTTCTTTCTGCTATGTGCTGGACTCCTGTTCATTTGAAGACAAAGCAGGGTGCAGTGAAATACTTCAGACAGCTTTACTTCTACAGTCAATGACAAAGCCATACAGAGGAAATGGGAATCAATCGTTTGCATTTAATTGCTAAATCAAACAGTACAGCTTGAATACCTACAGGTCCTCAGCCTGGATAAATGGAAAGAGGAGATAGATGAGTAAAACCATGTTTTGAAGAGCTGAGTAGAAACTGACAAACTCTGGTTGCAGAGTGGGAATGCCTTTGATATCATTGCAAGGCAGGAGAGGGTGGCTTTGTACCAGGCTGAAATGGTGTCATTTCAGTGGCCTAATGGTGGCCTTTGGGCAGAGCCCTGGCTTTGAGCCTGTCTGAAAGTCTTTCCATGACAGGGAATGAGCTGCAACCACTAAAAAGGAAAGAGAGGCTAGGCCACAGACTTTTGCCTTATGCTGACTATGTAGCAAGTTGAATCATGGTACAACAGATATGGTGTGTCTTCAAAAGTTCATCTCTGATCTTACCTCAGAGCCTGAGACGCAGAAGCAGTTCTGAATACTCAATTATTATCACACCAACAAAAAAGCCATTGCTTCAACTGGCTCTAATTCTCACTCACTACAGGTCCTGGTCCCCACATACAGACCAAAATTAAAAATGACTATGCTCTGCCTTCACCCTTCAGGAAGCAAATCTCAGAATGACCACCAAGGCAAACTGACACATCATAGGGAAATCTAGCCTGCCAGGGCCAGCATTAAATACATCCCCGGGATAAACAGAAGTCTATCTCTGCTTTCCAGAGTTACTGATCCACTGCTACACAACAGCACTGAATTCTCCCTTACTGGAGCAGCCTAGGTAATCACAAGCAGCGTTAGGAAAGTCCTTTCACACAAGACCCAGAAGGCAGGATCAGGGCAAGACACTTCTGTGCTAGTGTTCCTCTAGAAGATGTCTTCAAACATAATGCTGAAATTACACCCTAATGAGTATTTCAATTCTCATTCAAGGTGGAAAAAATATCCAAAATAAGTTTTTGCTGTTTTCTAGTATGTCAGTTGGCTGCTCTGTAATATCAGAAGCAGTTGTAGCTTTTAGTGATGTGGGAAGTTTGGGTCACCGTCCTGCTGGTCCCCTGTCAGACAGAAAAATTCAGAATCTGTTCTCTCCCCTCTCCTTTTTTCCTTTTTTTTTCTCTGAACAGCTTGAATGGCAGACTAAAGAATAATCCTGTTCACAGCTAATGTGCAAAAACAGGATTGAGCAAAAAACTGACTTAAGAAGCTTTCATCTGGGTCAGGACATATTGATACCATATTCAAAGATATATGCTCAGCACACTTGTGCAGAGATAAATGTTTCAACTGTAGGCTTAAGAAAAAAAAAAAAAAAAACACAAAAACCCCACCACCACCACACTCCAGTGACACAGCTACTGAAACATTAGTCTAAGTGAAACAATTTCCACCCACGTTTGCTTTCATCACAGATTATGCAGTACTACAGACTACTCAAAATAAAATGTTTCCTTCCTATAAAAAAACAGCTATGCAGTAAGGTTTATTTTCACTGTTTCTGAGTGCCCCAAGCACAAGATAAAGTCACTACAATAAATTTTGCCTGTCATAATGTCAGAAAAAAGGAACCCCACGTTTAGCCATCTCTGACAGTCACTGATCCACCCATCTCTTTGGAACAAGACAACTTTCATGTCCCTCAAGGTCTGTTCTATACTGGATCTCTAAACCTATTTCATTAGTAAGTATCATCACTATGGATTTTATCTCTCACCAGTGTCTTCTCTTCCAATAATGACAACATGGGTCTTTCAGACAATGACATGAAGGGAATCCAACAAGATCAAATCCCACAGTCTTCAATTTCCTGTAGAATGCTGGATATGAGTGATTCTTTATTACTTCTTATTACAGTTCAAAGTATCATTAATGATAAAAAAATAGTAAGAAAACAGTAGCTGTTAAGATGGCTGTTATGAAGCAGATAACTTTACCAGCCCAGCTTATAAATGGCCTGAGCCAGCTTTTCAGAAGCCTTAATATCAGTCTTGCATAGTTTGCACAATAATACACCCACATTATGCATTTACTTTGACTGTAATCCCAAAGTCTTAGGAATAAATTCAGCTTTTGCCTGTGTATATGTGTGTGCGAAACTCATCTGGTTTGAGTGATGCTGAAACTTCTCATATGGGGTTTAAATTCATCTGATCCAACCTTCTGTTGAAATCAGGGCCTTGTAACAGGTTATGCAGGTACCTGTGAATAGAGGTCTAATATTTCCAGTGAACAGGGTCCTACCAGTTCTCTGTCAACTCATGGGTTCTCATGGTTCTCTGTCTCGCCGTAATCAGATGGAGCTGCCCTGACACCGTTCATGCCTGTTGCCTTTATCTTATCACTGCATAGCCATGAGAGAGTTCTTCCATTTTATCTATTACTACCTTTTAGAGATTGGAAAACTGATTCATGCCAGACAAAGCCTTCACTCTCCTAGGCTGAATAAACCAAATTTCTTCATACTTCCTTTATATATCAAGCTCTCTAATGGTCTAATCATCTTGGTGACACATTCACCAAACCCTCTTTCATTTTTCAATCTCTCCTGAACTGAAGAATCAAAACTGGACAGTATTCCAGCTGTGGCATATCAAGCACCAAGTAGCATGAAAGAATCACATCCCTTTGATCTCCCAACTGTACTGAAGCCCAATAGACTGTTTGTGTCCACTGCTGCAAAGCTGCGCTGCTGGGTCATGTCCAGCTTGCTCTGTACTGAGACTCACAGGTCTTTCTCAGCTGCACTGCACTCCAATCAGCCAGACCCTCATCTGTATTGCTGTTTGGGATTATTCCAGAACATGTGCAGAACTTCACATTCATCTCTTTTAAAACCTTGTTGAGCCAGATTTCAGCCTGTCAGTGCCTCAGTATGGCAGCTTTTCCTTCTCACGTTCTACTTCTCTTCCCAGTCTTGCATCATCAACATGCCTAGCTTAAGTGTATTCAAACCTTCCACACGAATTGTTTATATAGATATTGAACAGTATCAAACCCAGTGTCCATCCCTGAGGAACTCCACACATGGCCAGTTCCAAATTTGACTTTGAGCCACTAGGCAACAACAACTTTGAGCTCAGCAGCCTCGCCAGTTCTCCACACAACTTGTGGCACTTACCTGAAGTACGTCTTACCAGGCTGTCAACAAAGGTGTTGTAGGAGACCATGACAAATGACTTGCTAAAATTATGGTAGATGCTGTTTAAAATACTCCCGTCCTTTATTGACTAAGTTGTTTCATGATACAAGACAACGGAGCACAGTTTAACCTTCGTAAATGTGTTCTGGCTTTTTCCAGTCACTTTTTCTGTCACATCTTACCACCTTGTATGTGTCCAGTTTTTACAACAGGTTTGTAAGTTGACCCTACTCTGCTGTTAGTGACTTGCCATTTGTTTTTCCACTGCTTCCTGTCAAAGGAACTTGCAGGTAACTTGAGCTGTTAAGACCAAAGCAGACATCAGGCATGTGAGCCTTTTCTTGACCTAACTTGCCGAAGCCATTCAGCAGTGGGCTTGCATCTTCCTTGCATTTCTGCTTGCTACTACCATGCCTATGCAATCCTTCCTTGTTTTCTCGACATGTCTTCAAGGCTGCCTCAAAGTCTCCCAACACTTCCAAAATCCTTTGGCCTCCAAAGCAGATACTTGTGTGATCCTTCCTAACAGCTAATAAGTCAAGATGAAATCTGTTCTTATGAAGTTCTGGGGTTTTACTCTGATACTTACCTTTCTCTGCCTCCTAAGATATTAAATTCTACTACTGTACGGTCCCTGCAGCCCAGGCTGCTGCTGAAGGTCATAATAATAGGTATTATACCTGTCTATAGGCCATACAGGATAATAAGAGGATACAGACCTACAAAGTAACAGTACCTACCTACAGACCATAAAACCAGGTGTAAATTGTCCACCTACCTTTGTAAGGCAAGTTTAATAGCATCATTACCTAATGAAAAATACGTGAAAAATATGAGCCTCATCCTTCTCTCTATGAGCTCATTAGGTGAGGCACAACTGCTGGCTGTGCGCAGCCAAAAGAGAGCCCGGAGGTTTTAGCCGGAGGGCCTCCACACACAGGCAGCTCCAAAATGCCTTGTGTGGGCCGGACTCTCCTCACCCGAGGGAGCCTCCCTTCAAGCTGGTGGCAAAAGCAGACAAGCAGAGGCAAGGAAGTGAGAGGGGGGACTCTCTGTAGGTAGTTCCACGAAGAAGGTTTATTCCAGGTGAAACAGGTCTGGGGAAAGGGAGTCAGGGGACAGAGAGCCAAGGATTTTAGGGTTACAAGGGGTTTTATGGTGGGGTTTGGAAAGGTGGGGATAAGGGATACAGCCAATGGGGTCTTTGACAGGAGGTGGGGTTGAGGATAAATGACCCAATGGGAACAATACATAGGAGGGAGTTGGGGAAGGGTCCAATGGGGTGTCGAGTGCAACAGAACTTTCCAGAACTAATGCATATTGACTTAGGGAGATGAATATACATGGTATACATACATAAAACAGGGAGGGGAAAACATCAGCCCATCAGGAAAGAATATGCAAACCTCAGCCTAGGGGAATTATGGGCTCTCATCCTAGGTGAAAGTAAGGAACTCAGACCTCGGCGCCAGCGCCTGACCACCACCGGTTGGAGTTGGTGTTGTTACCATCAGGGGCTGAGGTGACCTCAGCTACCTGCACTGCCACAATTAGAAGTCTCCAGTTAAATTTCATTCTGCAGGGTAACTTGCAACTAGTCACATAATCCACATGACTGTGCCAAACCTACCTTTCACACACTCCATATTTTGAGCTACAAATTATTTCTCTGCAAAAATCAGAAAAAAAGGCAAATGACAAAATTGTATACCAGTGCGCACAGTATGGATAGCAAATAGGAAGAGCTGGAAGCCATGGTGCAGTAGGAAAGACAGGATATCGTCCCTATCATGGAAACTGATGTGGTGGGATGACTCCCATGGCCAGAGTGGTGCAATGGATGAATACAAGCTCTTCAGAAGGGACGGGTGAGGAAAGAGATACATTAAGAGGGAAATCTTAAAGGTTCAGGAACAGGCCTTCCCTGTGTGCCAAAAGAGGAGCCTGCAGGGAAGAAGATTGGCCTGGCTGAACAGGGAACTTTCACTAGAACTCAGGCTAAAAAGTGAGTTTATGACGTTTGGAAAAGGACAGGCAGCTCCAGAAGACTTCAAGGATGTCATTAGGTCATGTAGAGATGAAATTAGAAGATGAAAGCTCAGCTAGAACTCAATCTGACCACTGCTGTGAAAGATAATAAAAAAAGTTTTTATAAATACATTAAAAATAAAAGGAGACCCAAAGAAAACCTCCATCCTTTATTAGACATGAGGTGAACACTGTCACCAAGGATGAGGAAAAGGGCAGGTTCAGATTGAACATCAGGAAGAATTTCTGAAAGGCTGGTTAAGCATTGGAACAAGATGCTCAGGGAAGTGGTGCAGTCATCATCCCTAGAAACATTCAAGAAAGAGCAGGAAATTGCCCTTAGTTCTCTGGTTTCCTTGACAAGATGGTATTTGGTCAAAGGTTAGACTAGATGACCTTGGAAGTCTTTTCCAAACTTAATGATTCTATGATACATTTTTAACAGTTATGAACTAATTGAGGGTGGGTGGATGCAGAACTGATACTGAGATTTTTCAGAAATTCTTGAGAAAAATCTTAATTTTTCTACAGCCAAAAGTAATACTCTCATGAACCTTTCCAGAGAGACAATTTTAACCTCTCGCCTGCTGGCCTGACAATATTACAATTGTCAAAAAGTTGTATAAGTCTAAAGGTTACATCCTGTCACACATCTAAAAGTTATTATAGCTGAAGAATCTCCTAGAATTTACATTTTTTATAAAGAGAGATAATGTGTATTACAAACAACAGTAACACACAAGTTCCCCCCTGAAAGTTTATTTCACCTGGGAATGCCTGAATACCAGTCTCTAGGCTGCAAGGATTTTTATCTACAAAATGCTTTTCTTGCCACTGTATCTCAGAAAACTGGGCTTATTTTTAAGAACAATTATTTACTACAAGGAAATTATGATGACACCAAATTAGTTAAAACAAACAAACATGCATACAAACCAATATCTTTAGCCAATGTTTTCCAAATAATCCGACTTGGCTTTAACAGAAACTCCTGCAAGACTGAAAATTTAAAAATAGGCAGCAGGATATTTTCATATAATAAGAACTTAATTTTTTTTTTTTTTTTTTTTTTGGTCATTTTCGCTGTCACAACTGTTTCCAAAGCCTGGAGTTTAAAGCAATCTCAACATTGTTCAATAAGACTTATAAATTAAACAGTTACTGTGCTTTGCAGAGTCCTTTGATTGAGTTCTGCAGGTGGAAATTGAGGACTGGTGCCAAGTAAAGTCTGTGATTTCTAAATGTCAAAAATCAAAACTGTGTTATCTCAGACTTTCTTTCCAGACTAATACACTTCTTTTCTTCCAGAAGCTGGAAATAGGATTTCTAGTCCTAATCCTTTCTCTTTCTACATTTTGCCTTGTAATACTACAGAGTTTTGAGATTTTTTAGGAACTTTTCAGCAATAAAAGCATTCTGCAATAGTACCTTCCCTTATTTTTGCTTTTGACCTAACAGTGTAGTTAAAACTAAGTAAAGGAAAACCAACTTAACTTATTTAACTACAGTCACTGTTGTTTGATTACAGACAACTCTACCAGTTCCCACAGGAATATTTGTTCTTTATCTTGGTATCTCTCCTAAAGTCTCAGATCCTACAGTCAAGTGAAAACTCTAAGCAGAAAAGAAGTGTTAAGAAGAGAACATGTGTGAAATTTTTAAAAAGCTGAAAATACTTGAACTAGTGTCAGGATTTTATGATGCTTGGCTTGTGCTTTTTGTAGCTCAAGGTTGGCAATACACACATTCACACTGCCATAACTTGTAGTAATATTGCTTTCCTCGTCCTGTTCTCAGCAAAAGACTCAGAGACAGAAAAATTCCTTTTCTGATGCCAATTCCATTACAAAAACAGTTTTCTAGAAAGAACCACATGAAATGCAAACGCCTTCTCTACAAGCTTGATGATCTTAACCCATCTTCTTTCAGGGGTTGCTGTTCTTGGACTCCAGCTGCATTAACCTGTGGTCAGCTCCAGCTTTCCATTTATTGGTAATAATACAGCTACACCTTTAAACAGCAGCATGACACCTTTAGTGCAGCAAGGTACTAGAGACAAACACTGCCTAGCTTCTAAAACTACCTTTCCATACTGCACACATTTTTCACTGGAACTGTTTTCTTAAAAGCAAAATAAAACACATTTTTCTACCTACAATTTCTTTGCATTTCATGCAATCTGTTGGAATAAAATGTGGGTACAACATCCTGTGAAGATCAGTCCAAAACTTGTTAAATAGTGAGGTGAAAAAGGCATCTTTCTCTAGAGTCCAAGGAGGAGGAGCCCTAAAAAAAAGGCACCCTAGTAACTGCTTTATTAAGATAACATCATCAATATTTGCAAGCTCGATATCTTCTGGACACACACAGGCTTGCAAGAAGACAGTGATCTGGCTTTAGAGTCTTTGGGGTTTGCAGTAAAGGCCTTTAATATCATTGATGTAATTAAATTACACCAGTTAAACCAGAAGATTAACTTCACAATACTTTTTACTAAATTTACACAATGATCCTGAAGTAATTGAGAACCACCTCATCCCTTTGTTATACTGTTTGCTGATGAGTAACAACACAGAGAGCAAATCAGGGGGTTTTTTTATTCTGAATGTTTGGACAGCAGGTGAAACAATTCAGCTTTTCAAATGCTGTAAAGATCCAAATTCATCTTCATGAATTTCAGATCTACACATTCCAGGAGAGAGAAAAAATGCTGTTAATTGAAACTCACAATAATTCAACTTCATATGACAAAAACCCTTTGTCTCATTTTGCTTTTCCACACAGCATCATTCATCAGACAGCTACGCTGCAGGACTCTGTCTCTTGAGATAGCATGGGACTCAAAACTGAAACAAATTCTTACACTGGTAAGAAAGTGTATTTCTGAATCACACATATTAGAAAGATAATGCTTTGCACTGATTCCTTATTGAGCAGACCATAGCACTAAAGCATTATTCATAAAGCCATGCATAATGGTAAAAGCAATCTACCTGATGATGTGATAGGTAAGTAAATGTGGAGATAGAGTGAGAGAAAGTATTTCAAGGCTACTCCAGCATTCATTTTGCCTAGATAACTGTGATTGCTCCCACATGCTGGATAGGCACAACCAAAAAGAATAGAATGTTAGCAAGAGAAATGGGCCAAAGACAGTGCTGGCATTTCTAGGATAAAATATGCTTTTTTTGCTTTCAGTTTTCAGTACTGCTTTCACATACCACGGCTGATGTTCCTCAGGAGTTCCAAGAGAGAATACCTGGGACAGCCTCAAGATGAAAAGAGGCTGAGGGAATTGATTTTCCATGCCTAATTCCTATCAAGTCTAATGAACAGAAATGATCTACTAGCCTTTAAGAAATGAGAAAGAGGGAAATAACAAAACATTGCCAATGTCTGCTGAGCAGGGTTCATTTTCAACTAGTATGAATATCTGTCATTTAAACATACAAGGAGCTGCCAAACTGACAATGCTTTTCAATTATAAGAAAAGCCATGTCTGAAGTTTCTCTTTTCCTGAAGGGTGACATCTGTCTGAGCGGCAGACTCTGCTCTGCAACTTAAAGCATCTGCACCGTCTCTTTTGCAATGTAAGATATCCATTGTGTCAGTTAGAACAAGGCAAGCAGATGCTCCTTACACCTCCTGTTAACTTGTGCAACAGTCATGTTGCCAGAGCTAATTAAGACTCACCGTTTACACACTTGACTTGTGCAGAAACAGGCACCATCTTCTCTCATGTTTTAACACTGTTTCTTGGTGGCTTCCTTTCAAATGTTATGGGTCATTATTATTAAACACAGCTTATCACTGTTCTCAGCTGAAGCGTGCGGTTCGTAACAGGCATTATAACCACTGCAACAAATAAAATCTTTCTTGCTCTCAGGATAAGTCATCCCTTCTCTTGCAAAATGACAAGATTGCTGTGATTGTCCCCTCATGGAGATATGTACTCAGGAATGTAGTGGAGGACCCTGTCTAGGTTCTGAGACAAAGCTACTGAATGTAGCTTCCACCATCACACTGCCCAAACTTCAAAAATTTCATGGACAAAAATCTGTCCTTTCTGTTAAGCCTAGATTCCCAAGAGAGTCACAAACCCCATTTTTATTGCAGCTGGGCTCCACAGTCCAGTCATATTTTGCCCCTCGTAGGCAGGGTTTCACTGAAAATACAATACTGGACCACTTCATCCCTTCACAATTTCCTTCTCTCAGAAAGTGGCTTAGCATTCATCCTCCTCCACCCATCTGGTTGTCTCCTCCTCTATATACCCAGAGTCCCGTGACCAGCAGTAGGTGAAGGACAGAGCCACAGAAATAACTGAGCTGCCCTTCCGCATAATGGAGGAGAACATGTGGAAGGTTTGTTTTTTCTCCATAAATTCTGAGAGTCCTCCCATTTGCTCACTGCTTGCATGCTGCCATCATTAGCACATAACTGACATGAAACTTAGCACTTTCCAGACTGGTACACGAGAAGTGTCAAAAAAGTCTGTGGGGGTTTTAGCTTTATTTTACTGATTTGGCAATAGCAATTCTAAAGGGGTAAGCTCATATGGAAACCAAATTGCAGCCAGTTTACCTGCTTAATTTGTAATTTTAGTTCATTTCTCTTTAGTAATTGCATGGAACCCTAATGAACATGAAAATACAGAGTGAACTATTTTTCACTCCTTTTCCAGGTGAAAGAGGCAGGTATCTGAATTATTTTTTCTCATTAAGTAAAAAATCTTCCATTTGGTTGGCATGACAGTGACACAGGATTTCTCAACAGCTGTTTCAAAGGGTGCTGCAAACTACAGAGCTTTCTGTATGGGAAACAAGAGTCTATACCTCTACATTATGGAGAGTCACGTGGGTAAATCCCCACTCACTGAGATGAGAACATGTCTTATTCAACATCAAGTTAACAGCCAGCATTTTCCTAATTCACCACAGCAACAATGATATAACGGCAAAGGGGTGAGAACAGCCTGCTAAAGCAGACTGTGTTGTTGGACTGCAGACGAAGCAGGCAACACCTCACATTTTAACTTTGTTGATGCAAAGCTTAGCTAATGGGCAGTGCAAAATCAGCAAAAGATAAAAGACAAGAACATGTGGTGTTCAACAGAGTTCCCTAACTTCCTGTGAGAAGTATACAGCACATTCCTGCAACTCTCATGAACTCTACAGCTGCCCTCCAGGTGAAACATTGAGCATTTCACCACCCCAACTGGAAATAATACTGCAGTCTGTTATGGGATCAATGAATTGTGGAGTCACATATTTTCTTAAGATGTAAAATAGGGAATCAAGCAAAATAAAATGTTTTATTACCTCCAAAATTCAAAACCCAGTCACAGACCTAAGAAAAACAGCTCATAGTAAACTGCTGTTACAGAATCTGTGAAGATAATAAACCACAAAAAAATTATGTGACCTTACAAACGAAAACAAAGCTATAGATAAGTTGATTTCATAATAATATGCAGGATGGCAGCACACAGTATAAGCTGGCTAAAATCTAGCCCTCTATGCAATACCTCAGAAGATGGTATGCTTTGTTACGTTCAGCTGCATGCTCCATTTTGCACAGTGTACATCTGTCTCTGAGGTTTTGTGCTCTCACATGGACATAATTATGGAACTCTGTTTACATCACTGGGACAAAATGAATATAAAATCTAGAAGAAATTCCAGGTTGCAAACCCATACACTTAAATGGTAGCAGGCTGCCACTTTAGGTATTTATTGCTCAGAATATTCTACCCTCTCTGGTTTACCAGCCTCTCAGAAAAAAAAAAAAAAATTACGTTTTTCCTCTATAACCAAATGCTAATTTTTTATAAAATTGTATTCCTCAAAACGGCCTTTTCAGAACAACTAGAACCAGTGAAAGAAGATAACATTAAGTAAAAATAGGAGTGATAAGACTGTAACATAAACTAATACATAATGTCAAGTCACTGAACAGATCAAAACATTTCCATTACAGTGATATGAGATCCCTCATTATGTTCAACAAACTGGGAAAACAGTCAGCAATATGATGACCAAAAAAAAAATTCTCTAAAATTTTAAGGCAGAGGGTAGGGGACCAGGAGGAAGAAATGCAATGTTGTAGATCAAACTGAATACAAATATAAGCAGGTGAAAGAAACACCTTAGTAACATGTGAGACACTTAGAAGTGGAAAAACTTGAGATTTTTGCTTCTTGCCAATTGAGTCATACCTAAGTACTTACATCATTCCACATTCAATTTACACTGAATTCCACTGACCTTGCATACAATCAAGACAGCACAGTAACTACTTTACAGTCTGCGATAGCACAGTCCCTATTAGCTGCTTACACTTGTTCACCTGTAACTATTCTGTATCAATAGAACATCATCTCTTGAGTGGTATGTGGCTTTAAATACTTTTTAAAATTTGTATGAGTATGCACACTAAGCTAGCAGCCAATATGCACTTATTCTATTGACATAGAAATAAAAGATGTCCTTGGGTATTCTTAACAAAAGAAGTATGAAGGATTCATAATAAAAATAATTCCTAGTTACCCTCTCAGTCACAGAAAATAGATAAAATATTCAGAACTCAAAGTGAAGGAGATGGGGTTCTTTTAAAGGTACGTATACCTTTTACACCTCATGTATAATTGCAAATGCAATTACAGTTTTCCTCCTTTGTGTTTTAAACTCAAGTATGAGCAATATGTGATGATGGGTTAAATTCAGTGCTTGGGCTTTTTTTTTACTTCATCTCTAATCTCACATGGTTCCTCTTTGTATTACTCAGAGACAGCACAACAGTGGATAGAAGAT
Source organism: Rhagologus leucostigma (assembly GCA_013397725.1). NCBI lineage: Eukaryota > Metazoa > Chordata > Aves > Passeriformes > Rhagologus > Rhagologus leucostigma. The sequence goes on along the minus strand of VZTD01000819.1, from coordinate 109,703 downwards.
TAGAAATTCTGCACTTCATAAATATCTGTGACACATTCTGTGTGGTTTTGTTTAAACTATCTTAATCTCATAGAAGCAGGTGGTACATGTGTCCCATTGTCAATCTAACCATATTCACAGCAGGTAAATTTGTTTTTTTAGAAAGAACTAAAATTCTCTGCAATAATAATACGTACAAATCTTATCCTTCTTGCAACACTTGTGAAATTTCATCATCCTCTTCTCGAGACGTATCCTAAGACTTTCAGGGAAGGGGAAAAAAACCCACCACATACTCAGAGGAGCAGAGCTGATTTAATAGCTTCCTCTTTCCAGCCTGAGCCTCTCTAAGCAGTCCTTTGAACAAATGCCCTTTCGGATTCAAATAGTATGACTAATAATTGCCACATATGTCTCAGAATCTGCTGTGCCCATTAAGCTAGAGTTAGTTTTTCCTCCACCTATTACTACATCAAACACAACAGTCACCTTTTTTTAATGATCTCTCACTCTCCAGGCAAACCTATTTGCCTTATCTTCCATTCCTTATGTAGCCTTTAACTGACTTACAGTAAGCAACCCAGTAGTGTGGCGGTCAGCAGAACAGGCATGTTTGTTCCTCTGTTCATTTAAGCCTATTGAGTCTTGTATTAGAGAGATAATTGAGAATCTCAACCTTTTTGTTTACTCAAGCCCTCGAAAATCCCATCTTCCTTTGACTTTAATCTGGTAAACCTTTGATGTTAGTCGTTAACCTGCTTGTATTTATCAACAACTCAAAATTCACATTACTACAGAGAGGCAGCAAGCTTCTGCTTAGTCTATGCATGTGCTGGTGGGGAGGGGTACAAGGATGGAAAGGGAAGATTTATTGAACCAATTTCCATTAACAAATCCTTCACACTTGAAGGGTTTTCTCTTACTACCGGATATTTGGACAAGTTACTGTCTAAAAAGTGTGTTGTAAACACAAAGGTGTTTATATGCCAGGAAATATTTAATTGCTGGGAGAAGAACGGATAAAAATACAGAGTTTCAAGGAAAATTAAGATGGCACTTACTTTACAATTCTCCGTTTCTCAAGGTATGTGTGTTTATAGAAATTCTCTTAGTGAGTTCATTTTTAAGAACCTCTCTTTCCCACAGATATTTTCATAAGTCACAGGAGCACTGCAAAAACATGGCACACCCTTGCCCCATTTAGACCAGCTGATTTCATCACCCCTGCTTACACCCAAAGCAGCAGCACATTCCCTCTGCTGTACCAGTGGTTCAGGGTCTAAGTCTCCTACAGGACACACATGTGACATCAGCAGTGGTTTCCCCACAGAAAAAACCAACCACTTGCTGCAGTGCCCAGGGTTCTCCTCCTGCTGAGGTTCTGCAAGGGCTTCTCTGTGGGCTGAGACCCCAACCACCAAGTATTTAAAATAAACAAAACTAACACAGAGTCTTTGATTTTACCTGCAGCATGTTCCACATCTCACAGGGAGGTGACATGGGTGAATATTTAGAACAAAAAGAGCAAAAAGAGTGGCCTTAGCAGTGCTCAGTGGTGTTCCACAAATCAGTTGGAAATGCTGATGCCAGACAGCCGAAGCTTGTACTGATGACCTGGCTATTCATAGTCAGAGGAAAAGCAGCAGCACACTTCCTCCACTTTCCACTCCAGCACTTACCCCTGTTAAGGCCTTATCTAGGAACGTATCCAGATTACAGCCATTGATCCCCCGATGTCAGATCACCTGGGGCAAAGTGCAAGTACAGAGCAGGAAGCAACTGTGGCGCTCAGCTTTGCTTGAATTCACACGGTGTCTTGTTGGCATTCAGAGTTCGCACTGCTGCAGCCAAGGTGGGCCACCAAGAATAAAAGCCACCAAGGGGCTGGCTGTCTAGCAAGCAAGATCAATATGACTTGTGTCTCCTTCCTTTGACATTCACCAAATCTTTTTACTCTGTACAGAATAAAGTCACCCCTGAGAGGAAACCAAAGTCAATTCACACTTGCCCCACACAGAGTGAGCAGCCTGTGAAAAGTTTCATAGATACCACAACCTCTGGCTAAAAGTCCAGCTAACAGGATCCAAAAAACCCCATGAAGTATGAACAAAGGGCATGTCTGCTGGACCCAAGGGAACCACACATGTAAATATATGTTTATTACTATTTGGTTTACTTTTACACAAGTCAAGAAAGATGCATTGGGTGAAAAGAAAATGCTAATTACAGCTCTCTCAAAAAGTCCTTCTCAAGGTTCCAAAAAAAGGAGCTAGATTCTCTCCACAGGTTCAAAGCACTCTTGCTGTGCTGGACCAACAGAGCAGCACAGTTTGAAGTTGAAAAGAGGGATAGCGTGGCTGCTGCTCTTTGAAGAGTAAAATAAGAAAGAGTAGCATTTAAGAAGCTTGGAAAGCACTTTTAGAAAAATATACCTTTTTCTGGGGAAAAAAATATGTATATTTTAAAATGGCAGAAGTTTAATGAAAAGTGAGAAAAAAAAACATTTTATGAAACTTTGTTTCGGTGATCCATTTTCTGTGAATAGCACCTTATTCCTCCCTTCCAGGAAATAGGTTCTGTGGTAGGACTGATAAAAGAGTCAAATACCTGTACTGATGAACGTGTTTTTAAGCATTGTACATTCTTGGCAATGATAAAAGCTATCACTTTACACATACATGCATATATAGGAGGTATATATGTGATTGTAGAAACGTATATAAACATTTTTCCAGTATAGATATACACGCATTCTACACATCTATTTAAGAGACTGTAATATGCATAAATATACACATGTAAGTGGAGCAAATTTAGACCATGGCAGTAGTGCACATATTTAACCTCTCATATACAAATAAACCACCAATTTAATCCTGGACAGCAGTAAACACGCAGAATTTCTTTCCAGTGGTCAAAACTTTACCTAAGATTTATGTCCAAAATTTTCTTCCTAGACCAAAGCAGCACAAGAGAAATCAGACCCCATGTATTCCCCAGTACCCCCTCAAAGTGGGAGCACTTCCTACATTACAAAGTGAAACTGCCTCTGAGATTTTAGATATCTGTTAACAAAAAAAAAGAGAATTGTCTAGTGTTGATTGCCACAGATAGAAACTGTTACTGCTGAACCAAACACTATTTTTCTTTGTAATCTAGTATTTTTTGAACATTAAGAACATTACTGAGGATGGTCAATATTGTGTCAGACCGAAAATCCAGCCAGACCAGTACCTTGTCTTTCATGGTGGTAAAAAACCAAAACTAAACAAAAAAAAAATCCCAAAAAAACAACAACACCTAGCAAAACCCCAAACAACAAAAAAAAAAAACAATAGAGCAACCACATATTTGTTTTATTCTTTGCCATGATACTCTTTGTTTTAGAGGCTCTTCCATGCACAAGTCCCAAGAATACAGCCTGAAATGTCCTCATCTGATATTCATTCATACTGCTTTATACGGATGCAATTCCACAGAGACCAGACACGGCTGTAGAGAGTTTAATAGGCAGTGCATGAAAGGGTGGGAGCTAAAATGATCTCTGGCAAGAGTCTCTGCTTTAGAGCAGGATCATGCCTTCTGCCAAGCAGGGAGACAGGGGTGAGGGCTGAGGACTTCAGATGCCTTCCCCTATGACAAGGACAGCCTCCAAAAGAGAGCAGCTGCAAAGCAACACAGGCTATGAGAAACAAGAGCACAGAATAAGGGAATGCACATGTGATCCTGCCTCTGCACTTTTGATGATCAGCGACTAGAACTGAGCCAACACAGAAGGAAAAGTACTCTGCTGCTGATTTTGACCTAAAGCTGATTACTGTTCCCCACAGGCTATGATGAGATTAAGAAGCAGACCCAACTTTTCCAATTTTGTCTCTTTTCTACTCCCATGACCACGTGATTAGACAAATACCCCTTAATCAGCGTCAGAATTACTGCTAGACCCCATACTAGTACTGAAACAGGGGAGGAAAACATGAGACAGAGGAGCTAAGAGTCTTGGACCTCCCACTCCCCAGCCATGAGTTTTTGGCTTGTGCCTAGCAACTCCATACCCAGAAACTTCTGCTTGTTACAGCTGTTCCCAGCCCTGGCTATTTTTACACCTCTCAGTCCAATCCTCTATAAATCACTGAAGGTACTTCTCAGCCCCCACAGCCAAAACATATATAAGCTGACATTGTCTGAAAACACAGTGTCATTGTTTTACCAGGTATGACTCCCACACAGAAGCTGGCAGAGCAGATGAAATCAGTGGTCAACACAGACTTCTATCCCAACTCAGAGAGTACACAGGACTAAGTGCTTCCAAAGCAAGGATAAAAGCCCTTTAGTGTACAGTTTGGCAGAACTGTCCCCCCGCTGTGGGCAACCTCTTGCCAGTTTCAGATAGTCAGTGACTGGCTTATGCCCTTGGATCATACAGACTCAGCTCCCTTAGAAATTTTTACCCTAACTAGTAAAACTACAGGCAATTTTATTTGTAACATGCAAGGCTGAATCCTCAGTACTGGATTCACTGTCTTAGCTGTAAAGCCCTTCCGACTCTTTCTTTTGGTGCAGAGAACATGCCTTCTTTTAGGTATGAATGGGACAGTGCTGAGTGTAAGAACATGCTGCTTGGAAAGACAATGCCATATCTAGTAACGCTCTATTTTATACCGACATTTGAAGCATCAAATTTGCTCAAGACAATTTCCCTTCTTATTTCATGCACCACTGTACAACTTTCTAGTGAACTACCCTCTCGATTTGAAAAAAAACCCTGAAAAACAGAATGCAGGAAAATCCCACATAGCTTCACACGGCATCCGCTCAGGAAACAGAGGGAGTCACACAGATAATCCAAGAGTCTTGAGCAGTCATCTTCCATATTAAACAAGTTATGAAAAGAGTAATGTACAATATTAGGACCAGGGGATCTGGATCACATGGAACTGGATTAAGAGTATCACTAGTCTACCTTGCCTTTTTCAAATTATGTTATTTTCAGCATAGGTTATTTCAGTAATTGTAGTTGTGATACTCACTCTACTACTGAATTTATTAGCAGATAACATCCCATGCAAACTCATTAGCATTAATTATATTCAGAACTTCATAAAGTACTAGCAACAAGAGACAATAGATTTGGTCTCCAGTGAAATTATTAGGTTTCCTCAACCAAAGTAACATGATGTGCACAATCAAAAAGATAAGTTTGCAGTTAATGCACTTTTCTATCCTTCCCCGTAAAAAGCACTGAAACTAATGAAAATTCATAGACTTACATAGATATAGTTTGGACTTCAAAAAGTCATCTAGTTCATATTCCTTTCAAGGTAAGAGGAATATACATAATTTAGGTCATTTAATCTATCTCTCCATTCCTCCAGTTCTGTCCCTTATTATAGCTGTGCTTTATGTATGTGTCATGTCCTACATGGACAAGTCACTAGATAGCTACAGTTTATCATACATCACTATTAAAACAAATCGTCTTGATAGTGAGAGCATCTGTTCACCCAATTTTCCTTCTAGCAGAAACACCTTTTTAGCCCTAATATTCACAGGTTCACATTCCTTATGTTTATCTCACCAACATACAGTTTACAGAACTTAAATGTCTCAGCACAGTTGATGCAAATTTGCACAGCAGTTTTCTGTGCATTTCCACAACTCTCATAATGTTGCCCTTCCCTTACGCCCTGGTATTTGGAAATCACAGGTCAGACTAGTAGTTCTCACCAAGCAATGGCACCAGGATGGTGGTCAATGGAAATAAAGTGTTCAAGAACAAAGCTCAAAGAAAACTATACGTAGGTTTTGTGTGTGTGTGTGCGTATAATTTAAAAAGTCCCAAACATACAATACTTGCAAAGCCTATGTTCTGCATCCACTGCATCCCTTTCAAGTTCTGCCGTTCCATCCAAAGAAGAGATGAGGTTACGTCGTGTCTCACAGGAGCATGATTCATTCCTCCTAGGAGCCATAAGGTTGAAAACCATAAAATGTAAATCCTGTTTCAGGTTTCTGTTGAGACTGCTTTTGTTCCATTCAGGTACGGGTTCTGCCTCATCACAACTGAAATCAGTTGTATTAAACTAAACAAAGACATTCCTGAGGAATCCAAGTGAAGTGTGACTAAATTCTTGTCTCCAGTACCTCTCAAGCACTGTTAAAAACGAGACTTCCTTTAGTTATTCTAGTGACAGAAAAATCTCATCCCAACATGGGGTGCTAGGCCCCATATTGATTTTAGCAGATTCCTTAATAATGATCCTCTTTTGTACTTCCCAGCATGCAGTTTTGTTTAGCAGAATTCGTTGTAGTGGCTATTTGCCCTAAGAACAAATGTCTATTTTCCTTTCTTAGCCAAAAGTCCTGTTGACATGACCCAGCCTCTCTGAAAGAATAGGTTTGAACTGTGGGGCGTTTTGAATTAAAAAGGAAAAAAAATGGCAAAAGCTTTGAATCAAGAATTTAGTTGATCTACAGCCAATGCTAGAATTGTACCAATGCCCCTCAGGATGAACCTAAATAAACATATATCAGCATCCTCAGCGCTGCTACTGACATTATATTACACTGAATAATAGTTCCCTTCCTCAACCCAAGAAAGTCCCAGCACAATGTACATGAAATATAACACTGATTAGGGACCAGGAACATCATCACAAATTCCAGAGATTAGCGTCTGCAGATCAGACACTCAGATGGCTGGAGGAAGACACTTTATCAGCCACTAGAAAACATATGCAGCTTTGATTCCACTGTTTCATGTTGGACTTCTGTTTCTTTTGGCACATTTTTGCAGTATCAAATGCCACAATACTGAGGAGCACTCAAAGACCATATGATATGACTAACACAGTGCAAACCCAACAAATCCCAAGATGTCTAGCAATGGAGTTCAGACTCAATGTCCTTGTAAACCTATATCCCCACATTTCTTGGTTCAATAAAACGTCAGTTGAGAAAAATACATATTACTGGACTTTGAAAGCCTTCCCTGGAGTTCTTCCCGTCCCTCCATCACTTTCTAAAGGTTGGTGCTGAAATGCAGAAAACAAGCACTAATAGAGATCATACTCATCTTTAGAAATGAGCAACCTGTGGCTTTGTAAAGCCACGTTGACATTTTGCCACGCTTCTCTGCTGCCACTAAAATTTGGTAATTTCATGAAGCAGAGATCTAACAAATGCACAAACCTCAGTGGATTATTCAGCATCAAGGTTTTCATTACGGTGTGTGAAAAAAGGATTAAAGAAGTATTTTAGTTATAGAAAACCCTGAGCACTAGAATAAAGCACAAATAGAGTATCTATAGAATTTAATGGTAACCTAGCTCTATCAGGCCCTACAGCTTTAATTTCAATACAGCATTTTCTTCTTAATCCCTTGTTTGCCAGCAGTAATGCTGTTGGATTAGAGTGGCCACCAGGCGGTGGCTATTTACATAAAAATTAGGTAAATGTCTTTAATAAGGAAAAAATTATATTGCTGCTGGATATTAAGAGAGGTTTCATAACTTTGAACCTTGCTGCTTCTGTGATCCTCTGCTAAGTTTAAAAGACCAGGAGAACTCCTCCCTTTCACTTACAGCAGCCAGCAAAAACTTGCAGCCATTATCTGCCACAGCAAGAACTTCACATTGAAAGCTGAGGGGCTTAGCAAGTGTCTGCACCAAGCGAACATTTTGTTGGTCATAAAACACAAAGCAGATTCTCCACTGATTTATATTGCCAGCCCTACCCTAACTTCAAAGTGCTAATTCTGGTTTATGTTCACTGTGCAACAGAAATAGCTGATGGGCAGGGATAGGCTGATATAGCAAAAAGATGATCCATATCCACTAAATATTTTTCTCTACTTGATTTTAGCATTCCTGCCCTGAACATCTATCCACTTGCTCAAAGTGATTTCCCCTGTTCCTTCACAATTTTCTGAAGTAAGAGATTGAAAAAGCTTCACCTGCACCATGGGGCTGAGAGATTAAACATAGTCCTCAGCAGCAGCAGCCCAGATTCCCAGATTTGGGAAATGAGGAGCTTTTACTGGAGTTGTAAGTGAAGGTGGCCCCACATTACAGGTGGGTAGCCAGCATATCTGCTCTTTGCCAGGAGATGGAAGCTAGGGAAGCACATAACAGACTGGTAAGTATGGGGAATGGAGGCTAGGAAAAATAGAGGGGCAACTCCAGCCACTTATGAAATCAGAAGGCATATGGAGGAAGAAGGATCTATTAGGATCACTAGGAAAAAACATCTCCCCTTTAAGGTTTGTTTTATATCACCCGGGCAACAAAAAGAAAGGGCGTTCAGTTTGGCCAGCCTGGCCACACCACAGTATGAGCTTCTCAGGTTGCTGTGGAAGCAACAGCCAAATGAAGAGCTCAGGGCAACAGGGAGCAGATCACTACTGCCAGCCAAGGAAAGCAGGCAGATACCAAGGTATAGTATCCTCTCCTTGCTTCCCTGCAAATCTCTTTAACCTTTGTTTATGGGAGGCAAGTGGTGACCCAGCCCGAGGTGTTCAGTTTTGGGAGGAAGGAATGGATGGATTTATAGGAATACACTTCACTACTCTTCTGTTCAGAGAGCGCATGGGATTTGATTAATGCAGAAAATTGTGTCATGGAGTGAGAGGGAGAGGTGTTTTTCCCACATGTCTGTGCACAGGAGTAAAACACAAGGGGTTTGAGGGGTTATGCAAAGTGCCCGGATAGTCTCACAGGAGGTAACACTTTCAGGCTTCAAGCAACAGTCCACTGAGGGGATAAAGCACATTATATAAATTGAAATAGCTTTAGTAGGAGAGTAAGAGAGCCATATGGGCACACAACAAGGAGAGCACTTTATGGAAATGCAGAAATACAAATTCAAATCCACTCAGCAGATGACAGAACTAAAATGTCATCTTCCACAGCATTTGAGAGGGAAACCTTCCTCTGATCCCAACATCACCGCACAGACACAATTTGGTAGATTATTTTTACATTGACCGAATTATTTGACAAATACAACCAAAGCATATTCCTTTAATTCCCTTAAAGAGATTTATTTTATATTAAGGTTCTGTCATAAATATGGGTGCTACATAAAGAGCCCCGTTTTCTTTTCCTCAAAAACCAACTTTAAGCTAAATAAATAGTATTTTTAAAATATAATACATGGCTCCTGTCTTGCATCTTCCCATTCATCACATTTCACTGATCAGAACACCTAATGCATTTATAAAAAAAAGCTAGAACAAAGACATCAATAACCCTTTGTTTCTTACTAAAGATGGGCTTGTGTGTTGGTTACATTGAATAACTGTAGTTTATTTAAAGAAGTCCAGGCCATTTCATGTTTTACTGCAAATTATCTGATTATTCCAGCAACTTAAGAAAAAGATACTCTAAATAAAGCTTATTTCCATTCTTACATTATGGAAAATAGATAATAAAAACATTACTGAGGAACTCTGTCATAGCTCTTTCTCTAATCCACTTCATTTTTCTTGGAACTGCTTTCTCTGGCCTTACTGCACTGTGAATATAAAGGGGAATAAAAGTGATGATTTTTTTTTCTCTCCCCCCAAATAAATGCCTCTAATAAGATGACTGTTCCCTTGTGCCTGAGAATGTAACTTCTTTCCTCGAGGAGCTGTTGTGAGTAGGAACTCTTTGTATTCCCCTTAAGCCGCAGGACAGTTTATCTGCTGGAAGGACATGGTTTGCTTCCTCGCTTCAAGCCTGGCTAGTTATTATTGCTAGTGGGTGGTAAAACCAAGACTGTTTCTCTATAATTCACCTCACTCCTCAAACACCTTTACTCTGGGCCACTGTAAAAGTCAGAAAACAGAGCAAAGTGTTTTTCATGAAAAAAAATATATCCATTGACTACACAGCAAAACCTATTATAGTCCATTACATATCCTCAACATATTCTGTTATAATGATCTTCACCTGTCCTGTTTAACAGACAAAACATTCCTAGCTCTAGAAGTGTGATCTAGAAAAGGGACTGGCTAAAGGAAAAATAGCATGAAAAAAAAATTATAAATCAGAAAGAGATTTAATTTTACAGTCTTTTTTTCATTTCTGTATGTCACCCTATCTTGCTCCTTAATGCACTGATTATACTGCAGCGTAAGAAAGTACCTGCTTAATACTTTATGCTAATTTCATACCAACTTTACCCCCATCAGCCTTTAACCTGTGTAGACTTAACCAGGACACATTTTAATTACATCCTCTCTGAGGAAATCACATTTATTTTTCAGTTTTACAGATGGAGATTTTCATAATCAGAAGAAATTCCTCAGGCACATTTCCTCAAAATTACCCTTTACTAATCTAAAAAAAACCAAACCAAACCCAAACCAAACCAGCAACCCTCTGTGCTTCTTCCCTAAGCACTCCTCATCCTTCCCAGCCTGATACCAGGGTGTTCCATAGGTCCTCCCCACCTCACTTGCCAGAGTTGGCTCAGTTCCCCGGGGCTGAATCCAAGACTGTGTGACTGTGCAAGCTCACAAACAGCTTAAGGAAGCAATCCTGCACGACGAACCCCTTCTTAATTTGTGCATAATTATTATCTTAATCAATATCTTGGTAATTAAAATCCTGCATGATCAATTTTCTGGCCTTCCTACAGGCCTCTCTAATTTAAAAGAACATTTCCCAGTCCCCTAACTACATTGATGTTGGCTGTTCCAAGAATCACCAAGCTCCCTCCTCTGCTTTCAAATTCTGCAGAGACTGCCCTTGGCCACGTCAGCTAATTTATTTTCTAAGACTTCTCATTACAAATTTAATAATATCATCCACCAATATTGTCAAGGCCCTGCTTGATTCTGCTTACTCTTCACTAAATACAGTAATAAGTCCCCACTCATTTTCTTTACCCTGTTTTGCCTCTGTTATTACAGTAATAATACAACCATTATCTGAAGTGAGTCTACCTACAGTCGATAGTCTTAAGCTCAAACCCTACTTCTCACAAAGTGTATGGTGCAACACCCATTTTAAGAACACAAGATAGGAAAATAGTCCTTACTTTTGAGGACATATTCACACCTTAATATAGTGCCACAATCACAGTGATGAATACAGAGTTACTGATATTTTAATTCCAAAGTCTCTACATCTAATAATCAAGAACCATGAAATGTGTCTAAAAATTAATGTAGAGAAGTACACAGAAAATGCCTTCAAGTTTTCCAGCTGGAGAACATGGACAACCCATATTTTGCCTTTAGTTAAATGAGTAAACATTTCTGTCCCTTGAAGTGAATAGGACTTTGACACTTCTCTTCCCTATTCTTCCATTCCTTCCTCCCTAAAGATACCAGGATGAGGTCACCACCAGCCCTCATCACACCACTCAGCTCTTAAAAGGATTGCAGCTCTTTAATAATCCAAGCATTTGAACTAAGTCCTGACATAAGTGTCACAAATTAACTTCATCCTGTTACAGCAACTATAAAAGCAGAAAGATTCCAAGTATATTTAGATTTCTGTTTTCCTAAGCTAGATGGGTTTGGTGGTATTTTGTTTCTGGTTGTTTGTGGGGGGGGGTGGTGTTTGGTTATTTGGTTTGGGGTTTTTAATCTGTGAGCTACACAGGGCAAAGAAATATTCCATGATACGTGTTTGTACAGTGCTCCATGCAATGGGTTTCTTTGGTTGCCAAAGAAATATAATATTAATAAGCAAACCATAATTCCAGGCTTCTGAATTTATTACAACTACCAGAAACTGATCCCATTCAACACCAGCAAACAAAAATTTTTATTTCCCTTCTACTCATTTTCTAAGCAAAGGGTCTGAACTTTCAAATATCTTTGATTTGTTTTAAAAGTATATTATTGATATCAGTATGCAATGCTGCAGAAGAACTTTTTCTACTTCTCCACATTGTCATGTCAACAGCCTCAGTCACCGAGTGAAAGTTACATTTTCAGGATGCCCTTGTTCAGAGCTTCATATTCTGGTGAAAGGCTTCTGATCCTGTTCTGATTAAAATCAAATGAAAAAACTTCTCTGAATCCAGTGATCCAGGACCAAGTCATAACCATTCTCCCAAAACATCAGGCAGTATTTCTCCCTTCCCCCCAGTGTTCTTGAACGTGGGAAGTTAAGAGTCTCTGCTGGTAAAAATTAACCAGCACAGCAGTATGGACAGTCGTGGACCAATTCACACTGTCTGAAGATTGGGCCTGAAGGCAGTGTCATCCCTCTTTAAAGAAAACAAAAAAAAGAGAGAGAGGGAGAAAGAAAAGTCAGCAACAAATAGAATAGATCATTCACACCTTAATTAAGTGACCACATTCCTAATCAGATTTTCCCATGAAAATGGCTCAATGCCCCCCTGAACACTATAGGGAAAAAGGTAGCAGCTGCAGTACCTGTTGTTGAGATTTTTCAAAGGTCTCTCAGAGAATTAGGTGCTGACATGGAGCTGCAAGAGGATTTCTGCCAATGCACTGAATAGGCCAACAATTTTCAGCACTGTTTTTATGTTAGCTAGGTTTGCACTAAGAAATACGAAATGACCACAGGGCCTATATCTGTTTCCCCGAATAACTGGAAAAGCACTATTATCATAAATTTGAGATTAAAACCACAGACCATTGCCTTATTTACACCAATGGATGTTAAGGGTTCCTTATGAAATGGCACAGTTGAGAAGTCTTTTCCCCAGCAACACATAGCTTTAAAGACACCTGTGATGAGCACTGCACGAGCAGACTAACACACAAAACATTACACTTCCCAGCCAGTACGTGAAAGACATGTTTCACTCAGTAATCTGCTTCATATGATTTCCATTTCCCCTCTTTGTATTCAAGAACAAGATCCTGCAGCAGCGCTTCTTCCCCTTATGAAAATTTCCCACTGGTACTTGTAAGCCCTCCCGTCTTCTACTCATATCAGCTCTTGCGGCATTCTTCAACTTCTAAGCTCACACAGCATCTCAGGCTAAGGTGCTTGAGCCTGAACACATCCCACAAATGAAACTCTTAGCTGATCTTCCTGTCCACCGTACCTACTCAGCTTTCAGCTCTCACTGAATCCAAGAAAATCATAGAATGGTTGGAACTAGATAATCTTTAAGGTCCCTTCCAGCTCAAACCCTTCTATGGTTCTATGATGTCATAGGCAGGGACACCTTCCACTAATCCAGGTTACTAAAAGCCCCATCCTGTTGCAGTGTGTACGTTCCTGCAGTGGTATGGCGTGCCACAGCCTTCTCAGAGAGCGCAGTGAGGCTTGCTCGAGGAGAGCGGCTGTTCCGCTTCCCGTGCCTCTTCCAGGCTGCCCCTTGCATCCTCCGGCTGGCTGTAGGCCCTGCAACACGGTGACGGTAAAGGAGGCAAGAATGCTCTCCGCATGAGGACTGCAGAAGATCTTTTATTTCATGGTGGCTCCCAGAAGCCTAGAGCCAGCACATGTGGTAGAGAGGTAGAGAGCCAGCACATGGCATGGTTCCCCCAGGCACAGGCTGGTGGCCCAAAGCAGGGTAGAATGCAAGAGTGGAGTCATATGGCATGCAGGTCCTTTATCCGGGCCAAGGGCGCAGGGAGAGGACATAGACCAATGGTCACAGGGCACAGGGGTGGTACATGGGTGGAGTTGGGGTAGCAGAATCAATGGGAGAAACCCGAGGGAGTGGTTAGGGCTAGGGGCGGGGAAGGGGGGACCCATGTGGAAAGGCAGGCGCAGGAGTGGGGAAAATACACAGCACCACACCATCCCACCTGGTTTTGAACACTTCCAGAGATGGAGCATCCACAACTTCTCTGAACAAACTCTTCCAGTGTCTCACTGCCCCCACAGCAAAGAATTTCTTCTTAATACCAAATCTAAACCTACTTGCTTTCAGTTTAAAGCCATTTCCTCTCATCATATCCCTACAAACCCTTGTAAAAAGTCCCTTTCCAGCCTTCTTCATGGCCCTTCTCTGGAGTCACTCCAACAGGTCCATTTCCTTCTTATGTTGGGGGCCCTAGAATTAGATATAGTACCCCAGCCATGGTGTCACAAGAGTGAAGTAGAGGGACAGAATCATCTCCCTTGACCTGCTGGCCACATTGCTTTTGATGCAGCCCAGGATATGGTTGGCTTTCTGGGATGCAAGCACCCATTTTTAGGTCATGTCAAGCTTTTCCTCCAACAATCCCAAGTACTTCTCCTCAGGGCTGTTATCAATACGTTTGCAAGACTTTATACTTAGCCTTGTTGAACCTCATGAGGTTTGTACAGGCCCACTTCTCAAGCCTGTCCAGGTCCCTCGGGATGATATCCCTTCCCTCCAGAATGTCAACTGCACCACACAGCTTGGTGCCATTTGCAAACTTGCTGAGGGTGCACTTGATCTCAATGTCCACGTTGCTGACAAAGCTGTTAAACAGCACCGGTCCCGATACTGAGCTCTGAGGAACATCACCCATCACTGGTCTTTAGGTGAACATTGAGCTATTGACTGTAACTCATTGAGTGTGAACATCCAGCTAATTCATTATTCACTGAGTGGTTTATCCATCAAATCCATGTCTCCCCAGTTTAGGATGTCATGTGGGACAATGTCAAATGGTTTGCATCCTGTGATGCCAGTAAGAGCATCATAGCCCTGCAGGCGTGTGCAAATCTCTAATTCCTTTTGTTTATTCCCCATGATATGTGCATTTGCATAGAGCTGGGCTTCCAGTGAAGCTGGAGTGGCTGGAATTCCTTTGTGCTGCTCTTCAGGTGCTCTCCTGCTGACCTGCAATTCCTCTACAGACTCAAGGCATCTCTTCCTGGTCCTGGCAACAAACTGGTGATAGTGGGATAGACTGAGGATCCCCTCCCATGGCAACTGAAGTTTAAAAGCTGAACAAGGCTTCTCCTGCTGCTTCAGTCTCCGAAAGCACAACACTGTGCACCTGTTACACTGAGAAGCAGTGTTATTTAGAAGTACCTGCATATAGAAATATACAACCTGATGTAATGAACCCCTTGGGTCATTCATTACTAGTTCTGAAAGGGGCTGAAGTGTGCACTCAGTGGACCTCCAACAAGCTAGTTCAGCATTCATTTGTGAAAGTTATGGAATAACAGCCAGAAAACTCCTATATGCAGATGAGAACAAAACCAGCCACCTTCATGCTTCAGAAATAGGCTTAAATAACCAGTGTCCTACAGATCATTATGTTTAAGTGAGACCTTTGCTTTAAAAAGACCTCTAAATACCCTGTGTGTCTGTGGTGTCTACTCCCTATCCACCTCTCCTCAGTTCCTAGAATAATAGCTATGCAACCGATGCTGGATCAGCTGCAGAGCTGGCCTCCCCTCTTGTTGCACAGGGACACTGTTCCCACACACCTGGTAGGACACATGGCAGCACTGAGTGCTGAGCTCAGCTAGTGGGGCACAGATTTGGCCCAGCAACTTTGTGCAGCCGTAGAGGGCCTTCTGCCTATTTGCCCTCTATTAGCATTTTGTGAAGTACAAGTGCTAAGCAGCATCTGCAGCACCCTCATTCCTGACTTTAGCTGTAAAAGGTTAACAGCAGACTAAGGGAAGTAACTGATCCTTTGAAAACTTCATTCTTTCGAATTCAGCATTGCAGGCTCATCTCCATAGTTCACAGTGGGGTTAAGGCAGCACTTAAAAGCAAGTCACACATTTTCAATGTGAAGTGCAAAAGAGGAACAACTACTTTTGACATGGTGAAAAGTGGCCTGGAACACTCACACTAATACAAGGGGACAGAAACAAAGGGTGGAAAGGCACCTCAGAGCATCCTTCTGTCTAGACCCACACACAAGGGTGAGATCAAGATAGTATGTTTCTTTATCACTTATTTACTGCTGCATGAATTTCTAATCCCACAATGTCAAAAACCCTTGTAATAAATAGCTTCTATCAAAGTAGCATTTCCTACATCTACATGGTGCTATTCAAGGTGTGCTATCCTACTTTACAAATTAAATTATTTTATTTCACCCACAGAACACAAAAAGAAAACAAAAACAAAAAAAAAACAACCAACCACCTAGCATCTGTGCATTATGTTAAGGTATCATCATGTTTCTTCTCTTCAGCTACTTCTAGTGTGGAGGGGTGAGAGGCACATTTGCTTGGACAAGTCCCTCAAGAACAGTAATGCTTGGGCCAGCTCATTTCTCTTATGACTATAGGTGGCTGTTGCCATCAGCATTACATTATTAACAAGAGTATTGTTTTGGCATTAAAGGGAAAAGGGGTTTTATGAGAATGTCATATTTCACAAGAGAAAGAACAACCAAGCTTTTAATGCCCATCAAAAACCACTTGTTTGTCTGATCTCTTTCTTTTTTAGCTGGCAGTAAGTATTTGCAGTTAAGTTCAGAGAGATTATTTTTATACCTCGGTTTTAAAAATATATTAAAAACAGGACAAAATATCAGAGGAATTCACATCAGAGAAGCACCTTGCAATTATTTATTTTGGAGGCATCGGATCTGCTGACATGGCATTTCAAAATAAAAAGTCTTTTGCTTCTGAAAATCATTCTTAGATTCCAAATGTTTCCATTTAAAGGAAAAACATTCTTCTACAGAAAAATAAGTAAGCACTTATCAGTACAAAACAAGTCCCTCTCTACAAGGTTTTAGTTTTCATTCCAGTGTTCTGTTAGGAGACTTGCCTCCAAAATGATCACTGGGGACTTAAAACTCCATACACCAGTTTGCAAATTGTGTCTAAAGATAAAGTAGACCATATATGTAATTTGCATATCCTCAGAAAAGAAGGATTTTTATTTTGCTAAGCTAGAAATAGAATTTGATGACAGGGAAATTCAGACTTCTACTACATCAATCACAGGCTTTTAACTTTTTGGAAGGATCACGATTCTGCCACATTTCAGGACTTTCTGAAAGGTGCCAAGTGCCCATGTTCTCACTTGCTCAGAGAAAGGCTTGGAAGCTGAGGTGCACTCAGTTCCACATGAGAAGTGAATCATGTCTTTAGGTCTTCGAAAGGAACAGCTTCCCCACTCTCTGCAAGTGTTTTCAGGATCAAGCCATCTTTGACCACTGAGAAAAGGTGAGTTCTCCATCCCTGCTCCAGCACAAATCCAGGTTCCTGCTCTCCACCATTAAACTTGTCCCGTTTTTGGAGAAATGCCTATTAACAGCAGTGCTGCAACCGAGATGATGAAATCGCTGCCTATCACACCAGTGTTGTCTCACTATTTGCTTGGATTCAGACAGCTTTGTCATCAATTCTGGTATGGAAATGGTGACTCCTCTCACGGCAGAAGATGTATTTTGATCCCGTGTTTGTACAGCACCTCACACAACAGTCATGGTCTGCAGCTGGAACTTCTAACCGTGTAATACAATAAGTGCATAGGCTTGATCTAAATTTTTTCCACATGTATCACACAGATCTGTTGTCGGCTTCTTGTACCAAAGGAAGAAGTTCATCTCTACAGGAATTTAGTTTTACCACAAACATTTTGACAGTTTGAAAAACAAAAGACAGGTGGTCAGAAGAGGTGATGGTATTTTGAGAAGAGATATGAACAAGAGATTAGAATAAAGAGCAGTTGTTCTACAAGACATTACTAGTCAGCACTGTGTCTGGCTGGGATGGACTTCGCTTTGCCCATAGCAGCCTGCATGGGGGTTTTTACTTGTGGCCAACCAGTGCTGATAAATACCAGTGCTTTAGTTATTACTCAAATGTGCTTGCACAGCAGTAAGATCTTCCCAGTTTCCCACTCTGCCCTCCTCAGCAATTAGGTTAGGGTGGGCAAAATGTTTTGATGGGATATGGGCAGGAAATCTGATCCAGTTTGTCCAGTGGGATATTCCATACCATACTGGGTAATGCTCAGCTGTGTTCCCAAGCTGCTATTGCTTGGAGACCACCTAGGTATCGATCTGCTGGTGGAGACTGACTGCTTGTTCTCACCATCAGCAGATCACTTGTTTATTTGTATTTATAAACACACTTCTTAAGCTGTTTTTATCTTTACCAATGAGGGTTTTTCTTCTTCCTATCCAGTACTTTACTCCCTGCCACTGCAGGGGAGCTGTGGGAACAAGACACTGCTTGGGGACTTAAACTATCAGCTGGTGCCAACCCGGACCAGTCCTTTTTAGCACACCACACAGGGCTCAAGTTAACTATGCACTTTATCAGAATGTGCTAGTCTAAATTCACAGGTGTTACAACTGTTCGGCTGTTGCTTGGCAAGTTACTATTTGCTGTTGCTGGTCACAGTGTTGACATTCTTGTTCCCAAAACTGGTTTTCTCATTCCCTTACCTGCTCCCTTTATTGCTGTACACCAAGCTTGAGGACTCAGTTTCAGGACTCAGGGTCTGCTTTTGGCCTTTTCAGTGTAACCAAATGCTACATGGGGTAAGTGGTTAGCACTGATCATATTATGGGTTTGACTGGGGAAATCCAACCAGCCAGAAATCCAAGAAGAGGTCATGGAATGAGCAGAAGGCAGATGTTTTGGATACTGCCCGAGGAGGTGATTCATACCAAAAAGGTGCCACTGTATAATAAATTGCCAGAAAATGGGAATCAACATGCTCTGTTTACTGATGTGTCCTACTGTATTTTGGAAAACCATCAGAAGTGGAAAACCGCCCTATGAATTCCCACGTAACATGTCTCAAAAACCATGGAAAGTTCTTCCTTTTTGTGGAAGGGCAGATCAAGCCATTTTGCAGAAATAAAAGCCATCCTCTGGATTCCATCCTCTGGCTCCAGCTATTGCTGAATGAGAAAAGTGGCCAACAATCTCTCTCTATACTGACTCTTGGCTGGTGGCGAATGGTTGGGGTGCTATGCAGTGGAGGTAAATCTGTTTGGGCTGCTGCACTGTGGCAAGACATTGCTGCCAAGGTAGAGGAACTTCCTGTAAAGGTACATCATGGGGAGTCCCACATACCCGAAAGCCATGCCAGTGAAGAGTGTCAAAACCAAGAGCAAGTAAACCAGGCTGCTAGAAAAGGAGATGACATTTCCACAATCTGAAAAATAAATGGCAAGCAAATACCTGTGAAGTTGTTTTGAGAACAGACACGAACAAGTGTCTAGGATAAAGGACAGCTATTCTCCAGACATGGCGAGACACATGCCAGTTGTCTAGAGAAAGCATAATAAAGAGCATCAAAAATTTTGCAGTATGGAAGTAACGAGTTAGAAAAACACTTCTCACAGAGACTGCCTGAACCGTTCCCCTCAAACAGAATGAAAAAAAAAAGAAAAATCACATCTCAGCCTTGTGCAGGAATACTCTGAGGACTATGTCTTTTGGGAGTCCAAGGCTATAACTAAAATATTAAGAAGGAAGAACCTGTCCAGTGACAATTGCTGCCCAGGACCAGACTGATTTTCTCTCAGCCTTGTCTCTAACAGACCTTCCCAGTTTACCTAGAGGAGACCTTGAGGTAAGCACACTTGAGCTCTCCTCCTCAAGAACACTTCAGAAAACTCTGTGCTGAGCAAACACTTGCACATGATCAATATGAATGTTAGATGAATTGGGACTTGAGAATTCAGACTCTCCCAGTACGGTCAATGTCAGGAGCACATAACTGACAGGCTGAGTTCTGTGTTTAATACTGAAGCTCCCAGTTTCAGGTCAAGACTGAAAACCCAAGAAAATCGTTTTGTACAATTAGATAGTGAAATTCAAATCAGGTATCATTTAATACCAATGTTTTATATTCATACATAAACAGTGTTAATTAGTTATCTATTTAGCACACTACTCACACGATGGAGTTTTTGATTACTTTTTTGTAATTTTTTCTCCTTTCTTTATGCAAGGTTGAAGTTTTTTTTTAAACAACATATGATTAACAGAATTTTAAAAAATAAGTGGGCACATTCTCTTGCGTTTCTTCACATGCCAGAACACAGGTCTTGTCAGGCAAGCATAATTCCTTAAAGAAAGAGTTAATGTAGTAACAAAGCACTCTATCAACTGTTCTTCAGAATAAACAATGATGAATAAAGTTTTAGAGATCACCATACCTCAAACTAAAAAACACGCATTAGAAGTAATTCCTGACAGTATTGAAGAGATGCTACTGTGGACAAGAAGCAGCTTCCTTCAGAAAGTTCTACAGGAACTGGATGGAGGAAATACTCTGAAGTCCTGTATTAGAAGGACCACATTGGCAGCTGGCCTTTAGGCGCCTGGACTTCATACACAAATTAATCTGAAAATGGTCTAATTGCAAATGGCTCCAAAAGAAAAATTTAAAAATGAAGTTACTTACAAAACCCTATAACTTCTTTTCCCAAATTTATATGCTAACTGCCTTTTAATGAGATCACTTCTGTCTTCTGATTGGTGTGTTGCAATGCTCTAGCATTTAATTTAAAAAAAAATACCCATTCGTGCTACAGGGGCAATCAAGCTAAGACAGTGTAAATAGTCACACATATTACAGAGTTCAATTTCAGTTAGTCACTTACAGATGTAGATAGTTCTGGATTTGGTATATTTGAATCAACTGCTAATCTACAGAACCATTACTGCTGGTGGTAATGGAGGAAAAATAATCCACCAGTCTGAACCTCAGATGCCAGGATATAGTTACAAGGTTAATCAATATTTTAAATTGTATGTACACATCAATTTTGTTAGAGTAGTACATAGAGTCAATATAGAAGTTACTGTGATAACACACAAACCCTCAACATGAGGCTTTTTGCAGCTACTTCTCATACTGAAATGACATATATTATTCAGCATAACACCAGAAGTTTAGCCAAAAACTAAACAAAGCAACTCTTTCCCTATCTTCCTCCCACTACTTCTTCTTTGCTCTTTCGCTACAGCTCTCAAAATATAACAGTTTCTGCCACCTCTGCAAATTTGGGCAAGTAGCACCAATACACAGAGAAACAGGCAAGGCACACTGCAGATATAGCTATTGTTAAACAAGTAACAAACATTGTTCATTTCAGCTTCATTTAAAAAAAAAAAAAAACCACAAAACATTTCACCTGACCTTGCAAATGGAAATGAACAGAAATTAAAGGGATTTTTTTCCTTTGTAAGAGGTTTTTGAGTTTCTTCCAGAATGCAGACTCCAAATGCAAATGTATGTCATAAAAACGTTACTTCTTTTTTTTCTACCTCAGTTTATCTAAAATTATTCTTTCCATAGAAATACAACTCTTTGGTTTCAAACTCTTTAACATCTGAGATAGCATGATTACTCTTACTGATACATACAAAATGACACTTTCCCTTACTGAAGCTGTGCAAGGCAGCTTGCCCCGCTGTAAGAGACATCTGTGTGGAAACTGGGGTCGAAGTACACACCCTACATACCCTTCTAGTGCTATGGTTTGTCTTTAGCAAAGATATCTGACTGTAAAGAGATCCATAGTTGATCACGTCTAGTTTAGTCATACCACAGACTTGAAATGTTCTCATTTTTGTACTATTAGTCTGATTTAGTTTGCAGAAAGAGAAATCGGTACATCTTTGACTGAGATGTTGTTACTTTAAAGAAGCATAGTGCAGTTTACTGCAATCTACTGTTTGGAGAAGCCCTATCTTGGTAATTTAGATCAACAATTGAGAGAAGGCAAAGTGAATACACGAAAGTAGGAAGCCCAGCAGAATTCTCTGTCAAACACAGAGAATGGAGAATGGGGTTTAAGCCTCTACTTCACCACAAACTTCTGTGTGATAAACAAATCACTTAGCCTTATGAAAAAGTGAGTCAAGACATATATTTAAAACCTTAAGTTGGTGCCCTGAATGGTCCTTTTTTTCCTCTTCTCTAGTCCCCTCACACAGTGGCTCAACCAGGAGCAGGGAAATTAGGAATCTGGTTCTTACTCATAAAAATGCTTTGGTATATTATATTAGCCATAACAGAGAGAAATTGCAACCGACACCTAATCAATGAGCTGGTGTCACACTCTTTTTTTCCTCCTTTCCACAAGTATGAAGCATTTTTCAAAGGAGAAATAGATAGCTCCCCAAAGTCAAACAATTTTGATTTTTGTAGCTAAGTCAGTTTCCTGGAAAATGAGGCTTTGAATCCTCTTCAGCAAACACTAAATTTAGTAAATAGGAAGAGAATTCTTCCCCAGCACCAATTCCTCCCTCTTTTTTTGTCCTCTTCCACCAATAATGCAAGAAGCAAAACCCACACGCAGCTGAGAAAGGACAGAGGACAAACAGCAGAGGAGAAGCTCCAGACAGCAAGCATCCCAACTATGAGAGCCTGTCCAAGATTTCTTGGCACAGTACTTGCCCAAGTGCTTCTTGTTGCTGCCTGTGAACAGATCGCTTCTGCATATACTTAGGGGAGTTTTGATCCCATCAAAAGGGCTTTATTTACCATGTGCCTTGTATGGGTTATACACACCTAAAAGACCTGTGGTGCTGAAGGCACGCAACATCTAAAAGCAAGGCAGTGTGTCACGTTACTTCAAAGCACCTAAGTATTCTGCTGGTTCTAACGTGTCTGATTAGAGTTCTAATCTCTACTGACCTTCTCCTGTACCTATAGCCAGTGCCACAACTCATTATGTGTTGCTGTAGTCATGTCACAGCAATGCCATGCACGGCAACATTAAAGACTACAAAGTATTTAGCCACTGCGAAAACCCAGGGCACAAATTCTTCATAAGCAGTGAGAACAGAAAACAGGGGAAACTCTACACCTTCAAGATTTTATCTAGCACAAAGTTTATTTGTGTAGACAGTCTGACTGGTGTGCTTTGAGCAACACTTTAGAGACGCTTATTCAGGAAACAACACATAGTCAAAGCAAAATCAGTACCAGAAACTGATTTGGTTTGTACCATAACCTGTTTTTATGCACGGCTGAATTATTTGGAGTTTTACTCCTCTCCTTTCTCTCATCACGAAAACCCAGACAACAACAATAACAATCTTTGGCCTGCACTCTTGGGCTGCATCTGAACCATGCTTGAGGTTACTCAAAGGGTGGCTTCAAAAGTATCTGCATGAATCATGAGGGAACTGGTCACCCGGGCCACAGCTCTCCCCTTGTCATATACATCATGAGAGCCTTATGAAGCCAGAGGAGTCAGTTACACAAAAGCATACTCCACTGGAAATTTAAGCTGGATTTAAGATGCTCTGCACTGCTGAAGCAGTGCAAAGCTGCCTTTAGAGATTTGTGAATGTAGCTTCTTATTGTTACACCTCGGCTTTCAATAAATTCTCCCTGAGGGAACATATGCTTTCCTTCTACAGTTTCTATTGTTTGGATTATCTTTCGCTATCTATGACACATTATTTATTAGCATCTTGCATTGCCTTTCTCTTATTGAATTAGCAAATGCATCCCACAGACTAAGGTGAGGAAAACAAGTTACTCACGGCAAGCAGCACACAAGGAACACATACCCAAGCCTCCACTTCTCAGAAGTCTTTGTGCTCTCTGGTTCATTCAAGATTGAATCCCCACAAGCACTTGGGCATGAAAGCCAGCTGGTACCACTTAGTCCCTACTTAAATCCAATGCCCGAGGGATGCAAAAACCTCATAAATGAGGAATTTCTAGCAGTACTTGGTTTTGGTACTTTTAATTCAGTTTAATGGTAACCTAGCAGGCATAGTCTGAAGATTTTTATTAGTACAAATTGTACAAAGCTTCCTTTTTCTTTATACTCTTCCCCATGCCCCCTCTCCAAAAATGAAAAATGTTCATAATCATTAATCTGCAGTATCACAGCATTAACAATTAATTGGAAATGACCATTCCTTCACATGATCCTGGGGCTGGTCTATTTTAAATCATTAACTGTGTTAAGAATGCAAGATTGTTACAGGCTCTACAGGAGCTCTGTAATATTGCTAAAATTTTTATTCTTTCATTTTGTCTCCGACATCTGCTTTTCTTTTTGACTTATTAAAGTTTTCCTCACTTTTATTTTAAACCAAATGCTAGCTTTAGTTTTACGACATTGAGGTGTTTTGATCAGATCCACAACTCGTTTAAACTGACATAATTCCATAGCTCTATGGGCTTGTCTAGGTTTACCACCACTGTCTGTGTCTTTGTGTTACAACTGAGACAAAAACAAACTGGTGTACTAGGTTCACCTTATCAGACAAATAAATTGTCAATGTCATGATTTATCCTGAATAGCAGATGTTTTCTAAAAGAGATTTTCTTTAAAATAAGGGGGTTAAAAATGACCTAATATACTGCAGCAAAATACTGAAGGCAATCGGTAAGACTGTTATTATTTCTTGAGATGGATAGAAATCTGCTATTTTCTACCTTCCCTTCCAATATCCTAAAGAATAATGATGTGATTTAAGAACATAAAGCTTGCAGCTCAATTGTGGCAATTTATGTTCCTGTAAACTTGATGTAAGCCTGAGCGGCCCAATATTTTTACTGCGTATTGTAAAGGATGGCATCTCAAAGGTCATAGTAATTTCCACCATTTTACTTCCAAATTTATTTCTCTTTAGTTTTTCACAGGAAAGTGTTGAGATTTACCTCTGACCCAACCTACTTTCCTCAAAACTTGAACTGTATACAAAGAATGAAGGGATTGTTCAGTGAATGGGTTCTTTTCGGGGTAACACAGTTGAAAGACAAACCTCACATCATAAGGAGGTATAATGTATCCCTAAATGCATTTCAGTTCCAAAGTGAAAATGGTAAGCAACCTCTCGCTCTGACCTTTTCTCTCTTCACTGTATGTAATGTTTTCAGATTCTGTTGAGGAGTGTGTCTAATTCATTTTTCCGGCTTAGTGAGACTCACCCCGAGTCATTTCCTATTTGCTCTCTTGCTGTGAGTGGAGTCACATTCCCAGCGAGAAGTCAGCTCAGTTCCAGTGATTATCTCCGCTGCGAGCATGCCCAGACCCCGGTGATGGCCTGAGAGGACGCCTGCTCATGCTGAGAACATAGTTTAACACTATGTTAATAAACACACAGGGAATGTGTTATGCAAACAAAGGCCCCAAGGCAAATCCCTCTGCCCTCAGAGATGTAAAAAGAGTAATAGGTTTGGGGAGAACAAGGGAATAGTACTACATCTGAAAAGCAGCCTCATTGTAAATGTGTCCAGATTTGCAGTGGGAAGAATTAACATGAAGACACCCTGTCTATCATTCTCTCTTGCCCTTCCTTTGAAGATCATTAGAGTTGGCATTAAGAGGAGTTATACGGATTAAAGGCAGCCAGGTCTGTACTAAAGGCAGCTAGGTCTGCTCTCACTGCTCGATGAAACAGCTATCATCACAAAGCAGCATACCTTCAGCAGGCTATTAATTACATCCCACTAAAGTCCTTAAAAGGTAGTGGATTTTAACCTTGAAATTTCACCATGTACTTCCAAGAGACCTTAAATTTAAATAATATTAATAACATTAAATACTGAAATAATTCATTTAATAATATCATAAATGAGTAAATAATAAATTACTGAAGTAAAAAGTATTAAGATAATAAATACTAAATAAGAAAGTGTCTTAATAAGGGTAATATTTAAAGTGTATAATAAGGGTAATATTTAAAGTGTAATAAGGGTAAGAATAAATAAAGCCTTCCTGTCACTGTGCTTAAAAATCTTTTGTACAGTGACATATTTTCTAAACTGAACTATAACAAAGGATCATTACCTTCTTAAACTCTCAACACCCCCACCCCAGAATCCAACACTAAATTTAGAAAAGGCTCAGGTTCTTCAGTCAAGCTAAAGTCTCATCACTCTCCTCTTTTCTTCATCTCTCCTCATCCCCATGTCAATTTTACACTCCAGCCACACAGAGATATACATTAGAAAGTCTCACACTTTAACATGTCACTACAATACAGAAAAATGTCAACCTTAAAGGCACTAAGAAAAAAAAAATGAAAGTATGCGTGAGTGATAAGAAATACTCATTTACTCATTGAAGACTGTTTCAAAATCACAAAGAAAAAGGATAGGAAGCCTCAGTACTTACACATACTCTCCTCATTCTTCTGTTTTCATTAACATTTGTATAATTAATTAGAGTCCTCAGGGAAAAAATAACCAACACTTCTTTACACTTCTTTAGTTCTGAAAAGCAATCAAGATCTATAATAGCCTCTTAGTTCTGAAGTTTGATGTAAGCTCATATGAGTGAGGGAACCATAGTTGTTTTCTTTCTGCTTTTTACCAAAATTTTTTAAAAAGAAGGAGTGAGGAAAAATAATAATATATGATGTTTGGGACTAAAGACGTTTAAAAAATAATAATTCTATGTCCCAGTAGCAAGTAATACATTTAGGAGCCTCGGATGAATTAAACAACTTGTATTTTTCAGTATAGTACTGTATCATTTACAACCTAGTCAAATTGTATCAAATACAACAACAATCTCGTAGCATTTTAACATAATTTATAGCTCCATGAGGTAAACAGAAGGAGGATTTTTTTGTTGCCTTCTGTTTGCTACTTTAATCACATTCTGGGGACACAATTCTGCATGGAAGTGGCTGTAAATATGCTCATGCATTTCCAGCCCATGGAGGCTGTTACAATGCGCATATTAAGGACAAGTTTTACAACCAAATGTGTGATGCAGAATGCTTTGATACTGATGAAATTGCACATCTCTAAGGGTGAGATTAATCCCATCTAACTTTGGCTGCTCAGGAAACTAACCTAAGATGGTTAACTCGATAGTCAGCAGAGAGTTAAGTAACTCTAGTGGGAGATTCTTCCTATCTACTTTGGACATCAATGTTTGTCTACTAACTGAGCTGTCAGACACACTCCTCTGACTTGCAGAGCATGCCTAAATGGGATGTTTAGATTAGACACCTAATTCCCAGACAAGTGAAGCTAGCAAACGTAACCCCATGCTGCAGCCTATCTGCACCACAGCTGAAGTCAACTTCAAGGTTGTTTCTTTATGGAAGCCTGAGCTGGGAACTGAACTGAGCTGGGGTACAGTGAGGATTTGGAGCCACTGCAGCAGAGGTTTCATTGTGCATTTCTCGCCTGGGCACCTCTGTGGGGATCCTGGCCAGCCTGCATGGGGATTGCAGCCACAGTCCCTGTGCTGATCTAACAGCTGGGAAGATTCAGGCTCCCTCCTCAGCCTCTGCTCCCGGCTGATTCAGCATGATCCTTCTCACTGCGTCCCATGCTGAGGGAGCATGCTTAGCTAAACTAACCCAGGCAAATAAAAAAATATTTAAAAAATAAGGAAGGAAGGGAAGAGGAAGGAATACTTTTCAACTTACTAGGGAAGTTACTCGGGAATTGAGGTAGAAGACGCAGCACAGGGTGGACACAGGACCCCAGGGGAAGGACTAAAGGAAAGAAGAAAGGGGTTCCTTGGAATTGCTGAGACATTTAACTGGCTTGGCTACATGACCTGAGCAAACCTGAGTTCTCCACTACCCTGCAAGGCCTGTTACTGCTACTGAGACGAGCTGGTTCCAAAGGAAACTCAGGTATGTCTCAACACAATGCAGTTAGTCCTGTCAGGTATAGACAGATACCAAGAAGACTGGGTTGATCTAGGATACCTAATGGAAACCTTAAATTTTGGTATTGGACCAATGTTTGGCATACTGCTCTAACCCCCTGTTCTCTCTTGGCAGTGCTACTGAGCAGCCAGGTCACAGTTCTGCCTTAGGAATGGGCTGGGGAATGGCATAGGTCAAGCAAGTTAAAGCTCTATTGAGCCCCACGTCGTGCACCAGATAACTCTGAGGATGGAATCAGGATGTTCCATCTCTCAATAATGAGAAGGAAAGTCACTGGGCACTGCCTCATCCAGTCAGCTAATTATCAAATCCAAGTTTATTCAGCATCCTTGGTCTACCCGTAGCTAGGGATTTTGGAAAAGAATGCCCCTCATGAACTGTGTATACAAGAAATCAGTGTGACAGATAGATAAATCCAGATACTTGGGCAAAGCATGTTTGCTGCCTGTAGGGCACAATGACAAGGAGAAAATTATAGCCTGTGTTGGGTTTTGCTGGAACATAAAATGCACATAAAATCTTTTTATGCCCTCATGCTCCAGTTTGCTCTGCCTGACTGACAAGGTGCACCAACATATTGTTATCAGTTTACACATCTTTTTGCAGAAAGGAGTCCAGTGCCACACGGCACGTGTTCCCTGCCAAGGCACTTTCCCACCACACCTGCAGTGCTGCAGCCCAGATAGCAACCACTGACTGACTGCCTCTTAAAGGCTGGTCTGTGATCATTCCTTCCCCTTCACTGACACACTGACATGTGCTGCAGCGACTATTACCTAGCATTGTACAAAACCACAGCGCAAAAGGTTATGTATACTGCACTGCAGGCACAATTTGCATCCAGCCTTTGAAACTTCCCTTCTTTCCTCTGGCTTGAGGTAGAAAACAGGGCATTACAGTATTGGGTGAACAAAGGCTGAGAGTCTGTTACAAGCCTCAGAGAAGTCAGAGTGCCACTACCACCTCGGCAAAGCGGTAGTTAGTCAAAATATTTATGATAAGAATAATGAGGGAGGAGAGAGGAAAAACTGCTAAGCAATCACTTTTTCACAATCCTGGTTCCTGGAGTTTGCAGTTCTCCTGGTATAAGCCAGATGGGCAAGTGGGGAGTCATGGTCTCACTGGAGGCTGTATTGCATGATCTCCCTCAGTGCCACTGCTCGGGACCCACTGCTGCACAACCTGAACTTAAGGGGACACAAGCTCAAAAACCATCCAGGGCAAATTCTTCAATGACTGCTACTGGGGTTCTTACAAACCCTGAAAGCTTCTGCTGCAGCAGCAGTCAGAGGCCATGGTGGAGCACCTCAAGTCTTGGATAGCCTGAGGCAGGGAACATCCCAGCCCGTTATAAGTACTTGGTCCACCTTTCTCCTGTGCGATGTTTTGCCGTACTCTCCAGGGCAATCCACATGGGAACCAGTGTGCAGGTTATTTTCTGGCACAGCTCCCAAGTTCTGTGTAACTCAAATGACATTTTTCAAGGATGCTAGTGAGCAGACCAGGCTTTTTTCTTTTTTTTTTGGTTTGACCTGTCTCCTTGTCTAATAATAATATATTAGTGATTATACATGACACTTACATAACATTCTCCATCTGAACTGCTTCACTGCCCTGCAGAAAAAAAGGAATCATCTCTGTCCCTACATTACTAAGGGGGAAAGTACGGCACTCTGAAGAAAGATGTGCTGACTGTGGTGACAGAGCATAGCTCGTGAGTACACCAAGCAACAGGACTCACACCCAGTCCTGAGACTTAACTCTGCACTTCTCCTCTTCCACCTTGCATCCAAAATCCTCCCCACAATCACTCTTTCCCCAGCACTTCTCTTCTTTTGTTTTCCCAGTAAAACTTTCCCACATTTATATTATTGTTATTAATTTATCTAATGCTTTCTTCCTCAACCACACAGTTCCCAGCCCGTACACATCAACCCTTCGTTAGCTTTTCTCCACAGGATTGAGGCAGTCTTTTGCTGATGCTCAAGACAGAGAAAAAAATGACTGACAATGCACAAGGCAGCAGGGGCTGGCTGTATCTTTCTGCCTAGATGGACCTTCCTCACTTTAAGCTGCCCTGAAAAGCCCAGACAGAAAAAATGAGTATGGGGAGTAGTAAAAAAAAAAAAAAAATGATTAGGAATCATTTGACATGTCCCTGATAGACCCACTGTGGAAACCTTGCAGTCCTGCACCTGAATAAAATTTCTGTTTGGTAGAATGACAGGATGACAGAAGTCCCAACATGCAGGGACAACAAGTCCCAACATGTTCACAGGGCAGTGAAGAAAGCATGAGTTTCCCCACTAAAAAAGGTCAGCATGCAAGAGATTTCCATAGCATACAACCAAAGTCCAGCCGTACAATGTTCCTTCTACAACAATAGTTCACAAGTCAAAGCATAGTAACATCTTAGTACAGATCCTACTAGAACATGCATTGACTTGGGTGCCTGAAGTATGAATATTACCATCAGTAGCCAAATAATTTTGCTTATTAGCAGGCATAGTGAAAGCTCTCAGAATTTCATCTTTTCTTTTCTTACACTGGAGAAAAATAAGTATCAGACATACACTCTGCAGGTTCTTTTGCAAAGAATCCTTTAAGCACAGCCTCAGATTTTGTTTGGATTTAGACATAACTGTGCTTTGGAAAATCAGTCCAGAAGAGACTTTTTTAGGTGTTTTCTTTATCTCAGAATAGTCCGCATGATGAGATTTCTGTCAAAGAGGCACAGTACAGTTCAGGTTCCCTTGAACTCACAGCAGATCAGCTAGTGTGTTCAGCTAACTTGTTATTCAGTTTTTATTTGCAGAGGACAGCATCTGGTACTTAATCTCCAGAGTAGAAGGAACCGTTTACACAGATCTGAGATCACTTTGTGACAGGTGCCAAAGAGTCATTTCCAAAGGCTAGTGAGCTGGCCATATGCTACATCTTTCCCGAGTTGGAATAAAGGCATTCAGCCACCATAAAATTCATTAGCATCATAGGATAAATAGATAAATTAGTAATGAAATCACACTAAATATGTAGTCTGTATATTTATGTCTCAAACAAGCTAAGCAAAAAAACTGCATGCAATCTAATTACAAAGCCAAAACTATGGTTCAGGGTTTAATTCCAGAAACATGTAAAGATCAAGCTGAATATTTAGTTTTGTAGTGCAATACATAAAAAGAAATGGTGCACCACAATACCCCTTCTTTACCATAGTCTGTGTTCAATATATTCCCACTCAAACAAGCCTGAAACCATATTTAGAGAAAATTCTTTACCAAGACGTAACTAAAACCTGGGAAGAGAATAGGAAGAATTCTCTGAATAATCAGTGTAAATAATAATAAAATCAGCAACTCATTCAATAGTCAAAGTATTTTTCAGTCTGATTTTAACTAAGTTCATGTCTCAAGACTGAACTACCAGAAGGAGAGGAACAGGAGTCTGGATGCGTAAGTTTTACTTGTGGGAAGTGATGAGCAGGACCATACAAAAACCAGTTGTGAGATTTTCATCATTTTTGTGGAAAAATTCTGAACTGAGCTGAGGTACAGAAATTTTGCAGGCCTCAATTTTCCCGAAGTTTGACCTCAGGAATCCATATTCCTTAATAGAGGGAGGTAAAAAAAAAAGGAAAACATCCACATGTTGTTTTCCTGGTTGTCAAAATCCCTCAACACTAGATATCTGGGCAGCTGTTTCTATCACTTTTTCAGAGGCACTGCGTGGAATAGGAAAATTTTCTACATTTCTCAGAAGATCTGAAGAAAAAGGGAAAGGATTGAGTGGTCTCCTGGGCAAGGAAGAAAAGTCTTTCCTCTCATGATTGATGCTACACAAATGCTATTTCACGCACTTTGTGATCTCTAGTTCTTATTCCAAAGGCTGATGTAAACGGGAAGAATCCTTTCTACTACAGGTGGCAGTGACAATGGGATGGAGAGGATAAGGAGTAGTTCAGAGTAACCAAGCAAGCAATTTATCCAGAGTCATTCCCTGCAAAAAGGCTTTTCAGGATCTGGGCTGTGTAACTAGCGTAAGCCTAGCACTGATGGGTTCAGCCATCATTAATTTCCAGCCATTTGGGACTAGGTGATTATTTGACAGTAAGATGTGATCTGGGAGAGGTGCTATTAAAATGTGGAGAGAGCTGCTATTCTTGCACTGCAGCAGTGATCTAATACAATGGCAGAGCAGTGTGACTGGTAAAATTCACAGGGGAACAGACTTCTTCCCAGGGCTCAAATTATCAGCACATTTTCATTGCTGCCTCCAGAAAGAGACATGTAATGCTGTCAGATGCTCTTTGAGTTGGGAGTTTTTAAAAAGAGATGGAAGTGTATGCATTAAAGAAACCAATATTTACACAAGG
Source organism: Rhagologus leucostigma (assembly GCA_013397725.1). Taxonomy (NCBI): domain Eukaryota; kingdom Metazoa; phylum Chordata; class Aves; order Passeriformes; genus Rhagologus; species Rhagologus leucostigma. The sequence continues at coordinate 77,897 of VZTD01000819.1, read as the reverse complement.
ACATTTCTCTCATGAAATATAAATGCTGGAATTCTGCTGGTTACAATCCTTATTTTGAGATTTTACATGAGGGCAATAAACTGAAGAGGATGCAATGCTCCCTTCCCACTCACCATTTTGATTATCATATATGAATTTTAAAGGGGTTGGGTAAAATCCAATCAAAGCTGCATTTATAGATGCTTGTACTTTATACTGCTGTCCTTGGTACCTACTCATCCTTAGTCCAAGCAAGATAACTCCAATTCAGGCTACAGCTCCTGAAAAGGAATGTGACTTTAATGAAATAAAAGGCTCATCATGACAAGTACAGGTTGAGAATAACACCCTATCCTGTTGCCATTACAGACAGAGACAGAAATATATCAAAGTCGCCTTGGCACTTGAAAGAGAATGGCAAATAAAAGGGACATGTCCAAGCAGTGCTGATGGCAGGTGTCGGAAAGTGAACATCAGCAGGATCAAATAGGAGATCTTTTCTCTTGAAAAGGAATAAAAACCCCAAGACCCACAGAATTTTATTAAATACAAAGGAAAATTAGATTAAGGCAACACTAAAGGAAGAGCCTGGGGTTCCTACAGCATGGGCTTGCAGAGCTTGGCTTACTTGCCTCCCAGGACACAGAACAAAGGCAGAGTATTTGGCATCACATCTTTGCTAGCATTTCCTCATGGACTGCCTGAACCAGCTTCTGGGTGGGCTGAGAGAGATGTGAAAGCAGTTCAAGGTGCATGAGGAACTTATTTCCCCCTCCTCGATACAAGCCTTTTGTGATGGCCCACTGAAGAAGAGCAGATATATGTACCAAGGACATTAAGAGCTCCCATCAACTGGACCAGATCAGGCTCTAAGAATGCTCACCTGCTGTAGTGTCAAGCACAGTGCTCCAGTCCCTGCTCTGGAGGGAGATGATTCAGTTTCCATGGTTCATGAACTAAATCAGGGCTCAGGAAAACTGTTTTCATGTCTCAGCTCTGCCGCGTGTGTCCCATCTTACTTTAGTCACATCCCCGAGGTCACGTGTATGTCACAGGGTAACTGGGCTGGCACCGCCTGCAGCTGAAACCCTTGGTGTGCTCACAGCCCTGAGCCCAGGGCCAGAAGTGATTCATTCGCACAGCGCTAGGTGAAATTACCAGCTTGGTTCTGAGCCGGTGTGGAAATCCCTGCACTGTGCTCCACTGATCCATAGAGATATGTCTGCACTGTCTGCTTGATGGGTGATCAAGCCGGTACCATTTATTATACTCATTAATATTGCCAAGTTGCATACCCTCCTATGAGTCCCTCGACTAAGCTGCTTCCTAACTTTACCCAATTTAACTTGTTTGGCAGAAATTTTACTTGCCCATTATCTGTGCAGTTATTTATATCTTTTCCTGCAAGATTGCAGGCAATGCTTTTCAGTCACTTCCAAGAAAAAAGCAAATGAGAAAATGCATTATCCTCTTCATGACAATCCTTTCTTTGGAATTCTCTCCTGAAACTGCGCATTAGGCAAAGACCAGAAATTTGTCTCGGGAGAAAAAAGAATAAATCAGGGTTCTGCCTATATGAAAATTAGTCCAAATGTAGCCAAGTTAAAAGCCTTTGAATAATTGGTGTTTGTGCATATCTACCATAGGCTGCTTTGATTTTAGCAGCTGAATTCCCCAAAGAATCCTCACAGGATATGCTGGAGATTTTCACAACTCCTATGCTTGAAGGAAGCATTGCCTGTACTACTAAGCAGAGAACAAGGGGGTGTGTTCAAGCCAAGGGTCATAGGTATAGTTTTCCTCTGTAATGACTGCTTTGATTCAGATACATAGGATTGTCAGGATTGTCTTTCCTGTGCTGTTGGTGCCCCTACTGCTGACATCCGAGCAGCCTGGGGAATAGAGCTGCCCTATCAGGAGGTGTGGGAAAAGGGAGAGAAAGGAGACAAATCTGACACGGAGTTGGTACGGAATGCAAGGGGGTACAGAAGTGAAGAAAGGTGCTAGGAAGAGATGAACTAGGAGGAGGACATTATGGTGAGTAGTACAAAGGACACCTAATTGCATATGGTATTACCATGTTCATTTTATAAACACAGAACTGATTCAAATGCTTATCCCACATATAGAAGGTTTAAATCCTGACATTTCTTAATGCCAAATTTATCTAAAAAGAACTAAACGAAAGAAAAGACAATAAAACATACCTAGACATAACTTTCATTATTTGGTGCCTTCCTAAAACACATGCAGGTCATCAGCAGAGTTGAAAGCTTTCCTGCCAGCACACAGATTTTGCCACTGAGCTAATGGAGCGGCTGTTTGCATTAATAGATTGCTGTCCTCCTTGCGGGCACATGCTGAAGGGGGAAGCAACACCCCATTCTGGCAGATGGTTCCAGGCAGAGCAGTGACATTCAGGGATCAAGATATCTGCTCAGATCTGTTCATGAGCTACCTGGCTCAGAAAGGGAGTGTTCCAGTGCAGCCCAGACACATCTACTACTACTCATAAGCTTGGTTTTTCCTCATTAAACCAATCTACAGAAGCCTGATCTTGCCTTTTCCTTGCCCTTGGCTCCTAGGCCAGCCATGTACTTAACTGAGTTCTCACGGCCCCTTCAACCTGCTTGCCCACCAAGTCTTCATCTCACTAGATGCACAGCCTCTGATTTCTAGACCCAGACCTGTTGTTCTTCCTGTGCCATATCCAGCCTCCCCATTCCCAGTCTATTCACCATTCTTCATCACCCGGCACCATATGTGCTCTCCACAAGGCCTCCCAACTCTATCCCCCTTGTCTTGATCTTGTAAATCACCTGTTTCCTTCACTCTCTCAGTTAGATCTGTCCTTCCTTCTGTCTCACCTTCTTATCTCAGCCCCACCAGATGTGTGTCCTGCCCTCCCAACCCATGCAGTTTTGTCTTCCTCTCACATGCCCAGGCCTTGTTCACTATCCCCAGTCATCACCCCTTTGTAGCAAGGGCAGATTTTAATGTCCTGTGAAAAAGATGGTGATGTCATGCCTGACACTAAGGCTAAAATACCCTTAGGGAATTTCACAGCTTGGAAACTTTGAGTCTCCTAAAACTGCTTTAGCACAGTCTAAACAAAAGGTTTCTAGCAAGTTCCTTTCTCGAAAGGAGCATCTTCAAAGCCATTTCAATGCTACAAAAATTTGGCCTCTTGTTAAAAGACAATAAACAGAAATCATTGCAATGTTCAGTCACTGTTGCTAAATGACAGACATGGGACAGGGTTGGTCAACCCTAAAATCAACTAATGTCATCAAACACACATTCACTAAAAGCAACTGCAAATAGAGTTGTAGTGTGTAAGATAAACTGTACTGAAGTCAATATGAAAAACAAGCAACTAGTCTTTCAATTTAAATGCCCTTTGAATTTCCTAGGTCAAGGAGCTTGAAGTCCAGACATTAATGTAGGGCTAATCCATTCAGTGAACTGCAATAGTTATTTACTCGGTGTGATTCATGTAATTCATGTAATTTAGCTGACCAGTCATCATTTAGCACCATCATAAAACTGCAAATAGCTGTATATTAAAATCACCATCAACAAAAAAATAAACAAACAAAAAACCTAACAAAAAACCCCTTCCATTCAAGGGCTGGATGTAAAACTGCAGCTGGAAAATTACAATCTTGCAACAAAAAAATCTTTTCACAAAAGAAAAAAAATCACTAAATATGCTATTTCTTACAAATGAGTCATTCAGATCCATTATTAATTGGACTAACTTTGGCTACTTAGTGGTTTTGATTGCTTTTGATATTGTTTATTTTATGATGTCTTAATTATTGTTGTTTATTTATTACAGTAATTGCATTTTAATTGTCTTTGGAGCAGCACCCTGACTGTCTTGGCAGGGAGTCACTAAATAAATAAAAGCATTATTATTATAAACATAATTGATGGTAATAGTTTTTCAGTTATTGTTAGCAACGCATAAAGAAAAAAAAATATATATAGTCTGTAAGAGAGAAACAGTAATCAGAACCTCAAGGTTATATATCCAACTCTGCCACTGATTGTATCTGTGACTTTGAAAAGTCATTTAGACTCACTCTTATCTCAATTTATCCATCTGTGAAAGGATTATCATAACACTGTCCAATCTCCCAGGATTAGCGTAAGAATTAGCTAATGTCTTTAAAGCATTTTGATCTCCTCAAATGAAAAGTGAAAAAAAGCTTTAGTCTTTAGATTATTAATGGTAGAACAGAAAAACTGGTAAAATCTACTAAACTGGAAAGTTACTCTAGTATTAATATTTATAATCTATAATTGGTGCATTATATTGTCCATACACTTAGAAAATAAATCATTCTACTATTAGCTACTACTAATAAAGGCAAGAATGCATTCCAGAAAGAAAACAAAAATGGCTTCCAAAGTTTCCAGTCTGAAAAAAAAGAGGGAAGCAGTGCTTTGTAATACATAAAATGTTTTTTCCTCTCTATTTCTACATCCAGAGGCTTTTCTTTAAAAAAGAAAAAAAAAAAGAAGACAAAAAACCAACAATCCAAACCAAAACACATAACATTTTTTTAGGGTACCCAAAGACAAAAGTTGTTTATGTGGATTCACAGAAGCAGAATGCAAAAAAAATAGAGGGCAAATTCTGCACACCATATTTCAGAGAACAAATCTAAGCTTTAAAATCAGAGCCACTCTGAAACTTACAGGAAAAGAAAACTTTGACAACTTGCGCAGGAGAGGGAGATTTAAAGTTTTTATTGATTTTTTTTTAAGTTTAAGATATTTGGATTTCATTTAAACTAAGTAATATTGTTCTAGGCTCTGAATCATCCTGCTTTCACGGAGTTAACAAACTTGGGTTTCTTTTCAAGTAGCTTGTTGGAAACTTCTGCAATTTAGTGAAAGGAGCAGAAAGAAACACTTCAGACTACAGTAGACTACCCACCTGCTGGGTCTCTAGCCTGAGCTGACCAATCTACTTTCTCCATATTCCCACCCAAATTCTTATATGCCTTTTTACTGTTGTAATTAACAGACAGTTCTGCAGAAATGCAGTAAAATCCCAAACAAAATGTATTCACTTTTGCTATGAAAAGGTTCGCTTGACTTCACCAAGATTCATTTTTTTTCTCACTACAGAGGGCTATACCCAAAGATATGATTTGCCCATGAGGGGTTTTTTGGTCCAGGAAATGCTGACCTGTCTTTCACAGCTGCGTGGTTTGAGTTATCCTCCCACCAATGATCTTTGCCTTGCCATGCTTCACTCACACACATCAATACTGATGCCTGTTGACAGTCAAATCCCTGTTCATACTCCTATTAATTAAAAATTTATACAGCTGATAATTTGTTAACACTGAGAATATTGCAGCTATTATTAATGATATTTGGCTTCCCATCCTTTTCTCCCACCAGTGCTATTTGCAATGTTATTGATGACTGCAACAGGACATCATCGAAACACTTACCAAATGAAATTCTGTTTTTTAGTAGACTGTCTTACTTGTGACAAAAAAATTACCTAAAATCTGTAAAGAATAAATTTATACTTAGACTGTGAAGAAGAAATGAATACTTTACACATAGAGCATCTCCAATGCAAAGATTCAATGTTATTTATGCTTCATGTTGGGACACCTGTGTTTGGCAGATATCACAATCACAATCAACTTAATACAGCAAGCTTAGTCACCGTAAGATCATGTCAAAATTTTTAGAGAGGCTCAGAATACCTCAGGTGAGCCAGATAAGCCTTATATGCCAGATGTGTCCAGCCCTAGGTATCAGTCAGGGTCAATCAAAACTGCAGTAGCAAAGCACCTCTGAAAGTCAGACCCCAGATTATTTGAGCTGAGCATTCAAAAACCCAGGGACCCAAAATCGATGACAGTTTTCAGTAACTTGCCTGAGGTAATGGAGCAAAACCCTGGCAGAACTAGGACTGTATCCCAGTCGCCTGCTGCTTGAATTGCTGCTGTAGCTATTGTGACATCTTCTCTCCTAAGAAAAGCCATGCTTAATGTGTCGAGCTTCTCCACCAAATACAGTGTCAGAGCACTCTGCACACACAGGCAGAGGGATCTCACCTCACCTGATCCCTGCATTTGACTCCTATTAATTTTCAACAACAGCTTAAATGTGTTAGGATTCAGGGCCAGCCAAAAGGACATGCTATATGCAGCTACCCAGGGTCCCGTGATCACCTTGGTTTCAATCTGTCAGCATCCTTTCTGGACAGCATCCATGGACCTCTGGCTCACCTCTCATTGCAAGATTAATTGAAAAACTCAGTTCTCCAAGATCCTACAATCACAGCGTCCACATCAGTTTTCTTAATGTTTTCATGATGTGAGTACACTTATTTTCCAGTCGCAGTCTGTAACCACATTTTGATATCTATGAGCTGCTGAAACTTCACACCCTCAAAAAATGGGCCTCCCCATTAACCCCTTCACCAAACCCTCCTTCCATCTCTGTTGCTTACCTAAGTCTGCCCAGGTCTCTTCTCAGTCTGTAGACACCCAAAGAGTTTTACAGGGCAAGTTAAATTTGCAGTACATCGACCTCCTTTCTCCACGTTCTTAAACTTATGATTAATTCATTGTGTTTTATACTTTCTCTTCTTTCACAGAAGGATGAAATACCTCAGGTTACTTTACAATTACCATGGCACAAGGGTATACATGCAAAAATGTTACCATGGAGCTGCTGAAACACTGCAAATTCACAGCTTCACTTCCTCTGTAGAAACTTATTTGGGTGTCCCTACCCACAGCTTATTTGCACAAGTTCTCAGAGAGACCTGAGTCTGGCACCGAGAGAATCAAACCTCCCTGCTTATTATGGTGAATGGGAGTTGCATATGTTGGAGTCTGTGGGGCTCTTCTTGTCGGTGAATAGCTGCCATTAACATTTATGGGGGGTATGCATATTGAGGAAAGAAGAGAATGGGCACCCACTGAGAAGAGAGCAGACTCCAGCAATTCTATTCTTACCACATTGTGTGCTTTAGTCTTCACTAATCTCAGCAAAGTATCCTCATGCAAGTCTTCTGAAGTTTTTTTTTTCTTTTTATCTCCATGGAAATTGTATTTTTTTTTAATAAGAAAGGTAACGAACATTTAACTTTTGCTCCAGTAAATCCACAGAGTGAAATTATCTCATTTAAATATCTATTCAACTCTCAAAACAAATATCAAAGTTCAGACTTTGCAGATACATTCTTTGCCAGAATAAGTAGGAAACTCTCCTTTGTACCTGTTCAGGCTATTTCAGGGTCTGCCTATTCCCTCATATATACACCTGTGTTCTCTTGTAAACATTTTAACCTGTCAAACGAAGGTCTCTTCCTTTGTCATGGGGCTGAGAGACTTTCACAATATGAGCAGTTTCTCAAAACCTCCGCAGCACTACAGCCAACAGCAGAGTTTCACCACAGGGAGGATAAGCACAGGCCAGGCAGTGACAGGATTTTTACTCTTGCCTGCTCTGAGCAAGATTAAAATGCCAGCAGCTAGTCCCAGTTAGCCCCTCTAACTGTTGTTATCACCAAGAGAGGTGAATCAGTGCTGTGCAAACGCTGGGAAATCTAATGAAAAATGTTAGTGCCAGCAGAAGCACAGAGGCTTAACTGAAGTGCTGATAGAGAATACTTTGGACAGCAAAAACTGATAGTTGCATACAGAGAGAAAAAGCCTTCAGAGCTTGCCGTTTCTTCTTCAAAAGCATGCATGAAAATTTTCATTTAGCTAAGACTTAAATTAAGGTTTTGATTTTTAAAAGTTTTACAGTTCTCTCTAGTCTGTAACCAAGGAACGCTGATGTGACTACATCAATATCAAATGAAAAAGCAAATAGTTTCTTCTCTCTACTTCACACTCACAATAATGAAAAAAACCCTGCCTGAACTAGAACAGAATTTTCCCCCTTTAATACAGAAATCCCATGTTCCTTTCCTATAATACCAACTATCAAATGGAAAAACATTTAGTGTCTCCTCAGATTTAGCTGACATTTGAATTCTTACAAACTTGGGAAACATGTAAATGTGCAAGATTACTGTCTGCTAGAAATCAGTCAACTTCCTATGAGGTTGCACCAGAAGGTCTCAGCACCACAGAACAAGTAGTGATTGATGTAGGACAAAGGACAAGCTTGGACTTCAGACACTCTTCTTGCATATTCTTCCCCCAAAATAAGTTACTGAAAATGAGGTCCAGGAGCTTACTGAGAGCAACAGAGATTCAACCCGGCAGGACAATACCAGTTTCTCATTTGTCTGCCCCCTTGGAAGAAGCCTTCAGGAGAAGATGCAGGAGAGTGTTCCCTGCCAAAGAACAGCCCCATAGAGATCATTTTGAGCAATGAATTGCAACTGAAACACACACAGTTTGGTTAGGTGGCTTATTTAATGAGAAGACATCCAAGCACACAGAAATGCTTGTGATGATGCAGGTGTTGCAAGGTACTGTGGATTAAGTTAACTACACTTGTGCAATTGGGTCATTAAATCTTATTCATTCTTCAGAGATCCTTTCTGCCTACCAGTCACTGCTACGGAAATGAGAATGAAAAGCTCTTACGGCACAGCACTACCCTGCTCAGCAGAACAGGTGATGATGCCTAAAGCTATGACTGAGCAAAACAGAACTAAGTTTTGGAAGGAACATTTGGTACAGTCTCCTCATTAGCAATATTTAGTCTCTTGACAGAGTTGAGTGATAAATATATTTTCCTTTATTTTAGAATATTAAGTGTATCACAAACCACAGAACTTTAGTTTTATAGGTGAAAACCCATAACTGCTAGTTCCCTGACCTGCTGTTCCCTCTAGATGAGGAAAAGTCTAAATGAGTATTTGTATCCAGGTAATAGGAATATTGCAACCAGTTAGGGACATAAACAACTTGATCAAGCAACTTGCTCCAACCTGCGATAAACAATGATTTTGTGTCACCATAAGTGTTCTCTATCGTCCTGGTGCTTTGCCTGTTTCTCTTTTTATGAGTGCTGTCAATGGCTGCTGTAGTCTTGCAAACCAACCAGGTGCCTATGCCAAATGACACCACCTTTCTTCCACATGTCTCATTTCCCTTCAAAATACAGGCCTTTTCCCCAACCTACCACAGTCCTGACAGATGCTTTTCTTTACGAAGTTCCCACCAGGGTTGTAGGTTACTGCATCTTCCCACTTCTGGACTATGCAGTTTAGCATGCAGAGCAGTGCAAAACTGGCACGTCACTCTAACTGAGAACAGCTCCAGGACCTTTTTTTCAGCAACCAAGGCCTTAACCAGTAAGTGGCAAATAGAAGTGGCAAATAGAAGTTGCCACGCAGAAGGAACTGTAATTAGACCCAAAACAGACTGGTAACGCTGACAGAGACAGATGACCTTGAGATGGATAGGTGATCAATAGATAGATAGTCTCGTTCTTTTGTTTTTAAATCATTATTGATAGTACATCTTAAATTAATCCATCATTCTGTAAATCTTCAACTCTTTTAGAACAAAAGCATTCTGGAAGTTTAATTTATCTTTTTTTTTTTTTTTTTAATAACACATACATTAAGCAGCAACTGAAAGGCAGGAAAAATCAAGTTCAGAGCAAACTAGTTGTACTGAAACATTTGTAATTAAGCGTGATAACCAATTACAGAAATACCTGGAATAGCTCCTGATTCACTCTCACATCAGAGGTTTCCTAATCAATTTAAAATAACTAGACACTGCTACAGAAAATAAGCAAGATCACAGCATTTGCTAACGAGTCTCAAAAATGGATTTCACTGCATGAAAATCTTCATTGTCAGGAGAAAGCCTGTGTTCCCTGAATCTTTAGGGTCATTTCCATTTGCATTCAACTGGAGAAAAGTCCTTTGTTCTTTTTTTCCTTCTCACGTCCTCTACAAATCCGCACTTTTTTTCCCCCCTCTCTCCCTCTGTGAGTTGGTGTTTTTGTATCAATGTGCTACACTAACTGCTAAAAATACATACGAATAAGACCCTTTTGTGCTGAAGTAGCTTCAATCCACTTCAATTATTACCTAATTTCTCTACGTTGCTCTGATTACCATGAATATAAATTCAGAGATGTGTGATTTCTGGAAAATTATATGGCAGAAGATGCAACAGCATAACTCCGAAGCACACGCCAGGGTAGTGTATTATGTTATGAATAATACCACTTAAACATTTGTAAAATGTAAAGCTTTTCTGAGCTCTTCTCCTTCCCCTGAGACTTGAACTCTTGTTGAACAAGCTGTTCAAAGCTCACCACTCTGATAAAAACCTACCCCAACAAAAGAGAGACAGTGACTTTTTTTTTTCATTATTATTATTATTAAATCACTGTTTCCGTTTGCCAGTTGCTTGGTCTTCCTGCAACAAAAAAAAACCCAACAGGTATCCATTTGACCTACTTGTCCCTAACCCAGCAATGTTTGGAGCAAGATGAAATCTGATGATAATGAACTTTTCTTGAAAAAGGAATTGCAAACTATGTCCCAGACCCTGCAATCAATTATTCATGTGAGCAACTTTGAACTCAGCAGGAGTACCCACAGGCATAAACCTTCTTACAGGGGAACAGTTGGCAGGATCAAGACCCACCTCAGGAGGAAGACACACAACACAACATATGAACCCTTTGTGACTCTTTTTATTTTATTATTTTTTCCCCTTTTTGTCCTTGTTATTGTTCAATTTCATTTGCTAGTGTATTTCCCACTTCCAGCTGGGAGTAGAAGTGAAGATGCCAAAATAAGAAGACAAAAGCTGTTGTTATGCTCAGCTGGAAGAGAAAGTCCTAGAAATCTCTCCAAAAAAAAAAAATAGGCATAGAGATTTTCAGACCAATTTTTAACTCCCCAAGGGCACCATGATAGTTCAAAGAAATATTGTAAAATTTGTAATGGGGAGCAGGGGAAGAAAGGCAAGCTACTGGTGCATTGCAATTATCCTGCCTAACTTCCCTCACCATAATCTGTCTTCATCGAGACCCAGATGCTGTTGCAGAGCCCTCTAGATGCAGAAAGACGCAGGTCCATGTGCCATGTAGCCCTCAGGCCTACACCAACAAGAGAAAAGACATCTCTTATGGTCCTTCTCCCAAAGAAAAGGGGCTCTAACATCCCTGGGCAGAGAAGATGTCACCCTTAGAAAAACTCTCTGCTTTAAAACAAGCACTTCTTTGTCTCGGAGCTCAACAAACTCAGGAGAGGGGATGAGATGAATGGCTGTCGATAAAACAAAGCTTAAATGCATAAGAGCTGTTTCTCTACACCTGAATCTCTTATTCCGAAATGCAGAAACTTAGACATAAAAAGTAAATTACTGAGTCAGAGGAATTAATATCTCACTTTCAGGTTAAAGCTAATAAAGGGAAAAACCCAAAGAAGTGAAGACTTTGTAGGACAAAAGTCCTAATTTGTTACAAAACAGATGAGGAACAGGTAATTTTAGGAATGTTGGTGTTCAGGAGCAGTAAGCAAGCATAAGACATCTCAAGCTTGAAGCCCTTGAAGCAGACATTGTAATTAATGCCACTGAGGGGGAAGCAGGAAAGCACCTGTAAGCTTCTGCAAGGTGATTAATCTAGGATAACTTTTACTAACATTCTTAAATGAATGACTATATAAGAATTGCTCAGAAGAGCTGGAATATGTGGTAAACTAGAAAAGGAAGACATATTCCTGTACAGAAGTGTTCCAAGAGTGTTGAAACGCAAATACACACTATTCATGGCACTAGCCACATGTTTTTACAAGCCATGAAATGCCTCATGAAACGCCTAAGTACTCTATTCAAGCTGTGTGATAGCCACTAACAGTTTCCAGTGTTCAGCTCTGTTAAAAACCTCTGCTAAACAAATTCTGTTCCTCGTGCTGCTGTTGGGTAAATAAGCAAGAGGATCTCAGCTGAGATTATGGTATAGGATACAGGTGTTTTGCATGGTGTGAGACTACAGCCAGAATCCTGTCCCGTTCAAATGTCCACACTACAGGGAGATGACAACAAATTGACAAAGGCTATGAGAAGAGCTGCTTGGATGTTTATATTCACTGAAACACATGCCCTATGGTGACACGCCTTAGCCTATAACAAGGAGACGCAGGTATGGTTTGATCAATAGCAGGGGAGAAGTACCTTGAGTTCTTTTTATAAATGTCTCTTCATTATCTAAACTTAGCAAACAAAAGCAGAAGAAAAGTCAAAATCTGAAAGTCAGAACTAGACAAAATTCAAGCCAGCCATAAGGCAGACATTTTTAACAGTAAGGATAATTAACTACCAGAGTATTAGAAATATTACAGAGTAGAATCTCCATCACTGAAAGTGTTTCAGAGTAAGGGTGGGATGTCTTTTTTTTTCTGACAAGCTCAGATGATAAGTCAATTAGCAAATTCCTGTGGCCTGCATGATTACTGAGGTCAGAAGAAGTGGCTCACAATAGTGTTTCTTGTGGCTGTGCATTTTGCATGCTGAATGCACGAAAAAACTCCTCCTGCAAAAGTCTGCAGTGTGTAGCTGAATGCCATCTGTAACTCTGGATTTGTTTTCCTTTCATCCATTGTCTTCCTTTCATCTGCTGAGCATGTCCTAAAGACTGCCAGTGGTTAGGCTTTATATGGTGCTTAACAGCACCATTCCCACCATGTCCTAATTATCAGAGCTTTAGAAAATATGAAGGAGATCAGTCATTCCCACCAGCATATAGAAGCTTTGAACAGAAGAGTACTCATAACTGTACATTATTCTCATTTTAGCTCTTATGCTGGATCGAAGTAAAAAGAAACACTCCAAATCACTCTGCATCTTTGGTGCTGTGGTATCAACGGGTGTCTTTGGGATCACAAATCACTGCTTGGTCAGGGAGAAATTAAATCAAAACTTAGCTCAAACATTTATGGGTCTATATGAGCCAAATAGAGCCATAATCAGTTCTGACAATCAAACCCTGTAGACACAAGGAGACTTACACATTCCTCTAGTGGAAAGAAAACCTTTCCACTTTGGGGTCTCATTTCAACCTCTGAGAAGAGCTTATCTTCTGACATATCACTAGTTAACTGAAATTGCAAATGATGCAGCAGTGAAGATAATTTCAAAACCAAACTTCAAGAACAACATTGTGACTATCTTGTATTTGGGAGGTGAGTCTCCCAGGCAGTCAGGGAAGCTAAGGTCCTGATGGTCGTGGCCTTTGTGACTCTCAGCATTGATAAATGAGGGACTATTGAAATAAATAATTTTGCATTGCTGACAACTGTAGTATTCTAAGATATTGCAAATGCTTATATGACAGAAATATAGCATACTCTCCAGGAGCAGAAAAAAATACTTCATAAAGGCTAATAAAAAGTTGGCATTTGTATGTGAAACATTTAAATTTATACCAAGATCGTGCCAAAACAGTACGAACAGAAAACCCTGAATCAAATGAGGTAATAGCTTAGAAAGCATGCTAGAGAATTAATAAATTACATTTCATTTTGCCTTAACCAAAAATTATAGAAAGCATAGAAAAGCAGATACATAAACTCATAGTACATAGACTAAAACAAAAACCTATGTTCAGCTTTGGTTAAGTCCTTCATGGCTATCCATATAAAAAGCCTGGAAAGAACACCTGAGAGCATGACTGCATTTCACAGAAATAGACCTAACTGTGAGAAAAGTGATAAGTCCCAAAGCAGCAATGGCTTTCCAGGGGAGTTTTATTTAAACTCTAACTAAATAACCCACAGGCTCTCGGATGGGCTCAATGAGGCCAAAAGAGCAGTATCTCACCCCTGACCGAGTAAGCGGTAATGATATGTGTTACTCAGGCTAAGGAAAAGATCCTGCTGACTCTGCATGCTGGAAGCCCATTTCATTGATAAATTATGACGTGATCATTCTTGCCAGAGCCTTAGTCGTCAGTTGGAAGAAGTTACAACTCAAATTATTCACGTAAATCAGGTCAGATTCATTTCATGTCAGGTTTGGACAGACCACCCCAGGCCATTCACTGAAACAAGTACAATTTCAGAGCACTCACAAGAGCCTTTGGGAGCCTTTTTGCTAGATTCTTTCCTGAGATTTGGCTGGGATGTTCTCATAATTTCTTAATGGCATACAGTTTGGTGACCAGTGTTGATTAGAGTGGATTAGGCTGCTTCACACCCGCTCCTCCTGCCTGTGTGTTTCCTTGCCTCGTTACAAAGGCAGGACCACTTCATCCCATCTGGCTGAGTCAGCACTGGTACCACTAAAATGAGCAGCTGTGGGGATTGGAGAGTGCAATGTAGAGTTAAAACTGACCATATAAAATGACAGCAGCAACAGACTGCTTATTTGGACCTAGCACAAACTCAATTCTTGAGCTCAGAAAGCTCAGTGCCCAAGCTGTTGAACAATTTGGCTTCTTGCCTGGATATGGGATTAAAAACAACAAGACTTTGGTGGGATTTCTAATAGCTGTTTTGACTGCCAGGTGAATTTATATATCTAGGAATTATGATTTCTGGAAATTTAAAACAAATGCTTCAGTTATCATACCAATCACAGATAAATGAGCTCTATCTCCATAAAATTTCATAAAATCCTATTTCAGTGAAATTGTTGCCCAGACAGATCACATGTTCAAGCAACTCCATTGCTATGCTCCACAAACCACACAAACCAAAGCAGCTTTTTCCATTATAGTGTGGTACTGTTTTCAAATCTGTTTTCCAAAGTGCTACTGCTGTGGGGATATTCATCTCTCCAAGAGTTTGTTCTTAGCATGACTTTTGAACTCACCGGCCAAATTTAGACAAGCTGAACAAAAGGGCAGAGGCTGTAACAGTCTTAAATTCCTGTGAGTTTGATGAAAAGAGGTGACAGGGTAAGAAGATCCTACTGCTGAATGCATCACTGAAAGGCTAACCTTAAGAGCCTAAGGTGACCTAACCATAAGATACAATTCTCCAACCTCAAATCACCCACTTCTAAGAAAGAAGGCTTGCCTCCAGTGCTCATGGGCTACTTTCCTTCTAGAAGAGGGAAATGTCCATATATTTGTTTTAAAGAGACTGTACCTACCAACTGAGAAACAGTAGCTAAGATTCCCAGATCTGAGGTAGCATTATGATGCCTTTGTAACTAGTTCAAAACATAGCCTTCTGAACTACCTTTAATAGAACAAAAAAATCCTAGAAGGCAAAAGCTTTGGAATTCTGTAGATGCCAAACATTAGGGTGAGTGTTGGGCCCTGACACGGCTCACTGCATGACAAGGACTTGGTCCACTGAAGTCCTTCCCACTGGCATTAGCAGGTCTCCAGGTATGGCTTGACATTGCAGCTTCACCCATGGCTTCAGCACAGTGTGGAGATACTTAATCGAGTTTCCACCCAATTAGTGTGAGTACCAGGCACAATAAACTTAACACAGCAACATGGAGGTCAGTGTAGGTTATTCATCCACACTGAATTGACTCCAGCCCACACTAGTCCTTTCATGGTAATTTGTCAGATGTAGTCAGTGCAGCAGAACCAGTAGACTAGAAGTCCTGAACAAAGTCTGAATATAAACCCACATGCTTTAATTCTCTCTCTCCCTCATGCATTATCTCTGATCCCAGAGTTTGGCAATACTGAGGTGCACGACTGCATCGCACGTACCCCGACATGGGCCAACCTGCACATAATGAGCTAAGATAACCTAGACAGGCTTCAGCAAAGCATGCTTCCCACCTGCTCTGGGATTGGAATACTCAGGTGGCAACACTCTATATTAAACTTGTCTGCAAACACTCAAAATCTGTACACCTGTAGCAGCATTACAGACACACCAGTGGTGCATTCTAACCTCCAATGTCACTGCCAGACTACCCACTGCATCCTTCTATCTGTGTCACCTGTTCTTTTTCCCTTTCCCTTTCAACTGCTAACTGGTTCTGCATTTGAAATCATTGGGAACAATGAGAATCCAAGCACTGTATGAACATATTTCACCTTTTCTCCTTTCTAATGCGTATTTCAGTACCCAAAATCTGCTCATTTTGGAGTACTTGAACACATAATGTAGGGAAAAAGCACAAAACCAGAAAGGAAGTTGCTCTTTGGCTGAAAGTCCAGCAATTTGTGAAACGCTACAAATTGACAGACATGTACTAAAGTAGCACAGTTTGCACAGAATAATTTCACAGAATCACAGAATGGGTCAAGTTGGAAGGGACCACAGGGGGTCATCTGGTCCAACCTCTCTGCTCAAGGAGCATCATCCCAGAGCACGTGGCACAGGATTATGTCAAGTTGTTTCTTGAATATCTCCAGTGAGGGAGACACCAAAACTTCTCTGGGCAATCTGTTCAATGCATGGTCACCCACACAGTAAAGAAGTTCTGCCTCATGTTCAGGTGGAATTTCCTGTGCATCAGTTTTCAGTCACCCCATTGACTCTTTGCCTGTGGCTTGGCATCCCTGAGAAGAACCTGGACACCCTTCCTTCAGATACTGATAGACATTGATGAGATTTCTTCTCAGTTTTTTCTTCTCAAGACTGAACAGGCTCAGCTCTCTCAGCCTTTCCTCATAAGAGAGATGGTCCAGCCCCTTAATCATCTTTTTCACCCTCCGCTGGACCCACTCCAGGAGCTCCCTGTGTCTCCTGTACTGAGGAGCCCAGAACTGCACACAGCTCTCCAGATGTGGCCTCACCAGGGCTGAGCAGAGGGGCAGGATCACCTCCCTCAACCTGCTGGCAATGCTCTTCCTAACGCACCCCAGGATACCTTTGGCCTTCTTGGCCACAAGGGCACACTGCTGGCTCATGGACAGCTTGGTGTCCACCAAGACCCCCAGGTCCTTCTCTGCCGAGCTGCTTTCCAGCAGGTCAGTGCCCAGCCTGTTCTGGTGCTTGGGGTTGTTCTTCCCCAGGTGCAGGCCCCTGCATTTTCCTTTGCTGAATTTCAGAAAGTTCCACTCTGCCCATCTCTCCAACCTGTTGAGGTCCTTCTGAAGGCCTGCACAACACTCTGAGCTACTGGCTACTCCTCCCAGCTTTGTGTCATCAGTGAACTTGCTTATGTGGAAGCAGTTTCTCTCATTAGAGGAGTGCTCACAAATTTGTATCACACTTATGCAATTTCCTTCAATTTTTTATTTTCTTCTGATTTTGTCCCTACTACTGTAGTTTATGGAAGAGTTTGTTTTAAATACCTCTAGTGTGAAAAAAGGGGAGGGACTCTATATGAGCAAGACATTTTAGGGTGCTCTACCTACATCTTTAACTACATCTTTAACTGAAGAACTCACTCTGAAATCAAAATGCTCTGTAGGCTTTAAATCTAATTTTGATTAGAACATAAACTAAGACAAATTCTAAAATACAGGAAATCTGGTATAAATTTGAACCTGTCAAGGGGCAGTTACCAAAATAAATAGTTCCATGGCAGAAGTGTTGCACACCTTCAGTGAGTCCCACTTCAGAGCAGAACATGAACTTTTTCTGATAAAGTTACAGTGAACTGAGAAAATTCATAATACCTCTAAAGTGCTCAGATATTATGATGATATTACCCATGCAAATAATTAAATAGATAGATTAATTTTCTTTTTCGGAATTGAGATCCTTGTTTAGCTCACAATTCTTTTTACTTCAGTCAATAACTTTTAAACTACTTCACTTTTAGTAGTCTCTTATCCTTAAAATTTCCAATTAAATTTATGGTTGGAAATTATAGAGCTGTATAACAAAAAAAAGATTGCATTGTTCAGCTCACTCTACAGTATAATTCATCTGGCAGTCTACAGCCTGATTCCTTGGAGATCCTTGGACAGGGGAACAGGGGAAGCATTTCTCTATTTCCTGTGAATAGGCGAAAGCAGAAAGATAACGGCATCTGCTGGAGTACTTTGCTCTGCACTCTTTGGGCAGATGCCACTCCTGCCACAGAGGCATTACTCGTTCATTTTCCTACTGTGGAGCAGCACAGTCAGCTGGAAAGGGACCTGGGTAACCTTGTTGCCACTCCACCTCTCTGCAGTAGTATGTAAAACTGTGTATTCTCGACAATAAATATAGCTGTTTAAATGTGCAACTTCACCCTTTGTTCATACACCTTGACTACTGGTAATGGCCTGAACTGGAACTAGTAAGAGCCCGTGGAACTGGAGAAGACTTGACATATGTTTAAACTTTGTTGCAAGATCAAAACACCCTTGATACGCATGCAGTGGCAGGGCAGGAGTGAAAACATAAGAGCTGCCCTGGTAAATGACAGAAACATTTCTTATGTGATCATCTTTCAGGAATAGGTTACTTTGCGTAACTGTAGATTGTTTATGCCTTGTTAAATAGGAGAATAACCAAATCAAACAATCACAGAATGATAGAATGGTTGAGGCTGGAAGGGACCTCTGGAGGTCATCTGGTCCAAGTCTCCTGCTTAAGCAGGATCACCTAGAGACAGTTGTCCAGGGCCATGTCCACAGTACTCCTGGTGTGGTCTCACAAGCACTGAATAAAGAGGAAGGATCACATCCCTCTACACACTGGCAATACTTTGCTGACTGTAGCCCAGGATAACATTAGTCTTCTTAACTACTAGGGCATGTTGCTGGATTGTGTTCAACTTGGTCTTCAGCAGAACCTCCAGGTCTTTTTCTGCAAAGCTGCCTGCTAGCTGGGTGGCACCCAGCGTGTATTGGTGCATGGGGTTGTTCCTCCCCAGGTCCAGGATTTTAAACTTCCCCTTGTTGAACTTCATGAGATTTCTGTCAGCCCACTTCTCCAGCCTTTCAAGGTCCCTCTGGTTGGCAGCATGACCCCGTGACCTATCAGTCACTCTTGCACTCATTCATACCAATATCAGAAAAACACATTGGTATACTTGAACTTTATTCTAATTCATAGATGGAGATGAAAAAAGCAAAGCGAAACACTGTACATGTAGACTCCTATGAGCATATTACAGGGCAGAGTCAAAAATGGGATAACTGATGCAAGTGATAATCTTTCAAACTATCATAAAAACTGCTAATAAAGGAAGTAGGGTGACTATTTTACAAAGGAAGTTAGGGTTTGGATTATGTTTTCTTGTTTGTTTGGGGTTGTTTTTTTTTAGATTTAAAGACATCTATATAATATCAGTAGGAATTAATGGATACATAGCAGGGAGATGGATTTGCACCTTATTAGTGAGTCTGTTCCAGAGAATGCACATATTTCTGCAAAGAGAATGCGGCAAGGTAATATGGAAAGACAGAAAGAAAAGGTTTTGTTCTTCACTACAAAGTAGTCATGACAAGCTTTTGTTTTCTGTGATTACAAAGCCAATAACACAAAAAAGTGCCTTGCAGCCCGAGAACATCTTGGTGACAGCAATAGATCATGGACAGGGATAGGCAGCAATGTATCTACCGTGTACATAGTAACAGGGGACAAAGCACTGAGAAGGAAAGAAAAAGGATGTTTGTCTACTTCCCAACTTTCTAGTCATCCAAATAAACCATTAGAAAAAATCACATTTGTGTTTCTCAGCTTTTGCCTGCTCCGCACCATATCTTTCATCCCACTTCTTGGATAACTCAGTGTTTGAAAATGAATTCTAAAAACTCAATGAGTTTCTCCTGATTAAAGGACCATGAAGATCCAACTTCAAAGCTTCACGCAAAGAAAATAAATGGAGTCACTGTGTGAGGCAACTGCCACCATGCTGGGCTTATGATTCTGGCAGCTACTTTCAATACTAAGGAGCAGGAAACAGAATGACAGAGGCCTTTCTCTACATACGAGACAGATACTTTGAGCATTTTGTTAACATTCAGAAGTTTCTCTGTGGTCTCAGAGGAGAGAACAAAGAAGAATAATATCATTTCTGTTGCAGCTACATCAGTTGATGATGATGACAGGGAAACAGGAAAGGAAGAGTGACCTTACCTCCTCTGCCTTCTGCTCATCAGCAGTACAAAGGCCTGGAAAGGCAGAGGGAAGTATAACATGAGAAATTCACATAACTACAGTCAGATCTAAAGAAAAAAAGAGGTACCTTTTTAGCCTGTGTCCCATCAGGCAAATTTTCATTAAGTACTATTCATATACACTGTATCTGAATTGTAGTATGCTAAAACACATCAGCAAATATGACTACATTTATTATTCCAATTAGTTTCTGTGCCTCCCCTGCAAGATATTAATTTGAGATCTAATTAAAAAAATGGGATAAACAATTTTTTGTTGAAAGGATGATGAACAAGACTGGTACAAAGTTGATTAGAATAAGTAGAAATCGCTGCTTTCTGATCTGGGATTTTGGCTAATTCAGTGGGACACTGAACACCCATTTTACAATCTTTTTAGCCCCAAGCAGGAGATATGAGAGAGAAAATCCCCAGCAGGGGGTAATGTAATGTGACCTCATTGGGACATTCCTACAGAGATGATAACAGAAGGTTTTGATCATGACAGGGCACCCTGCAAATGTACCAGTTAGCTAGGATTTGCTAAAAATTTTATGTGTGTGGCTTTTTTTGTTACAGAAATGCCAATATTATATGGAGTTGTTATTGCAATACTAGTGGGAGAATCATATATGTGCCTGATCCCTATAATATAAGAACCAGTCACATAATAAAAGGGAAAAAATTCCACCTCGAATCCTGGCATTGATTTTAAACGAAGAAGTAAGAGTTTACCACCCAAATGCCACTGAAAAGTACAAGCAGTTTGGCATCCAAGTCTAAATGTTGTCTAAATCTGACTAGGCTAAATGTTTACAAGCAGCTACACACTCTTTTAATTGAAGAAAAACTGGAAGAATCATAGATGAGCCTGAATCACAAATTAAATACCACAAGGCTAATTTGCTCCATCTAGAGCTTTTGTTTTACTGTAAACAAACATCTTTTAGCCTGCTCTGTCTATTTTAAGATGAAGACTGTACAGTGAGAAGTGGCTGTTCCTAAGATACTCATACCTCCGGGAGCAGTGCTGCAAAATACACACCATATTCTTCAACTCTGACACGGAGGGATTGCCAGAGAGCTCAAACAGAGTGGTTGGGTCAGCGCAGTTACTCGCTCTGCCTCTCACTTCACACTGCAGCCTTACGCTCCCTGATGAGCCACAGCAACTGTTTACTGACTGCTCTGTAAACCAGATCACTCAAATGCTTGGGGTTAAAACTAACCCTGAGAAGTCACAGGAAAATAACTTCAGTGACCTAGCTCACTGGTTCAGCTCTCATCGAGCTGTGTCAGCAGAGCTGGGGGAGTTGGGACGGTGAACTGCAATGCAGTCTTCAGCATTTCCCAAGCATCCTTCCCAAACGGAACATGTAATTACACCCTCCTCAGTCTCTGCAGCCCTTGGAGCTGGATGCTTCTTACCAAAAGTCCCAAAAATAACAAGGCTGTGCTTTGGCAATATAGTACATTTGGCTTCAGAGTTCATCACAGATCGTGGATGTAATGTATTAATTCACTTTGCCAGTGGTGACAGGTGAATTTTTATCAGTTGGCTGTATCAGCAGTTGTCTGTTGCCCTATAGCCAGCATGCAGCCACTGTACCAACACATCATCATTCATTACTGCGAATCTACGCTCTGTTCAACGACCAAAGAAAAAGCAACTGTGAGCCTGTTCTTGATCCAGGCCAGATGCCTGTTTTGCAGCAGATCCGCTGCTTGGGAGTGCGGAATTACAGGCTGGGCAGGGCTGGTGTGAAGGCAGCCTCATTCCCACCCTGTGCCTTACACCTGGCTTGCCCCAGCTCTGTGCCAGCAGGATGGGCCCACGCAAGGAATCCCAGCAGCTCTCACCCAATATCACGTCAGCTCGGCCGCAGGAGCTCTCAGTACTGCTGTGGCAATAGATACATTGCTGTGCAAGCTTGGGAAATTATTTTCATCCAGCTCTAACAGCGTTTTCCTTTAAAAATTTGCCCACTGTGTAACAGAGTGAAAGCAGTGATGGATTGCTTTCTACCTGGCAGCTGACGCAGTCGGCGAAGGCCAACTGGAAAGGCCTTCTTGAGGAGGGAGAGCCGATGTGCCATTCCAAAAGCCATACTGGAAGGGGAACTTTTCCATAAAAGGTAATGCCGCAGCTCAGAGATTTTGCAGGGAGATGTTGCAATGTGTCTAGCGCAGCTTCTGCGACAATCAGTTTCTAATTCCAAACCAATCCTGGTAAGAAGCACAGCTTAAGTTCAGATCACTGGTTCAGAAGTAACAGGACAAACCCTCCCCAAAGCCCTTTGGTCATCTTGTGACACAAATACACTTTGGTGAGATTACTTTGTGCTTTCAGAAGCAGTATTCCCCTCCTTAACGGACATGTAGCATTTGTACATGTCACTTTTCATTTCGAGATTTTGGATCCCTGAATAGAGCTCACCTGTCTTTTCACTATAATATTTCTGATCTTTTTTTTTTTTTTTTCCTGGTGATTATGCCCCTACTCCTTGCAAATTCCAGAGAGCAGAAATGTCTAGCCAGGTTTTCTCTTGCAAACTACCCAAGAAAAGAAATGGAAGTATCTTGTAGATCCTAAACCAAGCCAGCATAAGCTAGTGAGTGCAAAGGATGGAAAGCACCATAATATTCTGGAGATGAAATGCAAGGGTAAGAAAGGATTCTGTGTGTGTTCTTGCCTCCTTATGTGCATTAGAGATTCATTGCAGCCTTTAATTGCTGGTGTGGCAGATAAAATAGAAGGGTTGAAGAAGAGAGCCAAGGAAAAAAATAATGGAAACCTGACCAGTGACAGGAGCCGATTACTCTTGGCAGACTGTATGGGTTTCAAATTCATGCTGTGACTTAGGAAATAAGTCCTGGCTGGAATGCATTTTTCTGGAATATCCCTAAGGAATATCTATCAGTGATTCATCTAAGCAGCCACTGGATATCATTACCACTCTACCAAAAATGAGGATAAAATAACAATCTGGAAGAAATGAAAGAAACAAGTGCCCCAGATTTCTCTTCAGCTATAGCAAAGAGATCACAAGGGTGGGTAAAGAAAGGAGGGGGGAAGGAGGAAAGGGCTGAACTTTTCATCTGCGTGTCCTCAGTTTGCCTTTAAGCTGTGCACATCTAGTTTACTCTTGTCAGAAGCTACCACCACTGTATTTTGTAGCTCTCATAGAAAGAGATAATTGCCTTTTTACCAGTCACATGCTTACTAATAAAGAACTTTATTTCTTTTTCCCCAGCCCTACACAGTAGGACCTCCATCATTCAAAATAGCATAAGCTTCGCTAGAGATGTTAATGCACCATCCAGAGCAAATACAATGCACAGGCTTTGACAGGTTCACATTTTGAAGTCCCTTTTGAACTCACAGTTTCTCTCTTTTTTGTCAGATGTACAGTGGCCAATTATAAATTATGGCTCTTTCCTAAGGCCCCATCCCAACAGCTCCTATGGGTTATGTTCCTACTTGGTGTGTGTTACATTAGGCTGATTTTATGTCTGCAAATAGTTGTTAGGCATTTTCCCTGCTGTGGTGTTTACCTAATACATAACTAATCATATGGGAGAAAATAAAAGAGGAAATTAATTCTAGTAAGAAAGAGCCTTATAATTTTTTTTTTTTTTTGGTCAAGGACATGCCAAGAAACCTATTTTTATCCAAAGCATCAGATACTCAGCTGGACTTCTAACAACAGTTCACTAATCTACATCAGATGCTCCATAGGGTCTGTTTGATTTGCAAGTTTAAGTAGATTGTTACTGAAATCACTGTTCTTATATATAAATACATAGCTGATCCAAAGAGAATGTAAATATCTACCACAAACCAAATTCACCCTAGATTCTCTGAAATTTGCAGGAATTAACTGCAAGAATTACACTTTGGAGCTTTTAAAACAAGCGATAATTGCCTCTTTTTTCTGTCATGGGTTTACTAATACAGAACTTTAGTTTTTCCCAATCCTCCACAGTGGGACTTCCATAAGTCAAAGTAATGTAAACTGTGTGAGAGATGCTAATGTTAAGCACTACAAAAATATTCAAATAGGCTATACAGTATTTCAAGTGTGAAACAAAGCCTGTGGGTTCAGGAAGTATTTCCTCACCCAATTCAAGGAGAACATGTAAACAGGATTTTTTAACTCTTCATAGTCTGCAGTGGAGCTTTACTGTAGTGGTAATCCCCGTAGTACCTCGAGCCCTGACTCAACAAAGATGTAAGGTAGACACTCCAGACTTGGGTGGACTACTCCGGTGCCCAAAGTTTAGTCTGTTTCTATTAACTTGCAGAGCTACAACCTAGGTCAATAAACCAGGATTTCCAACAGGAATCCCAAAGCAGCTACTGTCTTCCCCTGCATTACCATAGGTCCTCGCTAGTATACTTATTTTCATTCAACTACGACATGGTCTTTTCCTGGAGAACTCCACCTGCATCACTCTAATTCCTGCTAAAATGTTTCCTACCCGAATAGAAGGCCATCTGAATAAAAGAGGATCTATATTAGAAATATTGATCTATATTAGATCTGTATTTCTATCTAAATAGAAGGAGGATCTAGTAGAGGATGTTTAGCTTTTTCCTTTTCAGCATAGTACCTATTAACAGGATCTAGGTGTATCCCACAACGTTGCAGTTCCTGAAATAGCTACAGGAAAAGGAGACAGTGAAATGCAGAAGGCAGTGTGTTAATTCTCTTGTGAATTACTATCACAGTTTGCTACTAATTGAGAAAGTAAATAAAAAAGGTCCTGACAATATGTTCTTTCCTAGTGGGGACTATTCTCATTAAATGCAAAATAAAAGGCTGCCGCTTCTCCTTCTGGCTGGAAATCCTTAACAGAGGAGAGAATGCTTCTCTTCATTCAAGGAAAAATGACCCAAAATTGTATTAATACCAGGCTGAGTAGCCAGCTGCATTATGCAGTTTCAATATTTCCTTTGCATTTCATAGCAACCATTACTGAGCTGCCTCATCCTTAGCGACTTCACTTCTAATGTCACACATAGGCTAGTTGTGCAACTCCATGTGAAAGGAGTCCAAAAAAATTCTGCCAAGAGTTTGGCTCCTGGTTTCTACAAGCTCCTTGAAAATGCCAGGGCTTGAGGATGCAGGATACAGGATGAGTGGGCAACCATGTAAGTAACCCTGGAGAATTAGGATGAGGGGTTACAAGTTACCAGCACGGAAGCAGATGAAGTGGAAATCTTAAAAATGTTGTAGCCTTCTAAGGAAAGTATTTGGATTTACAGACACTGCACGGGCATTTGTACATTTTCAGCTGCTATCACACCTTCATTTGAAATGTAGAGATCCACTTAAATTCAAAATACCCCTGCCTTCTTAAAATGCAGACTGAGATTAGTGTCACTGTCCTACAGTAACAAAAGTTTTACAGCCACAAGAGACAGGGACAAGAAAGTTATGAAAATGTTCTGGTCACTGGACTTCATAAACTGGAATCATGAAGTTCACCTGGTGGCTTCAAAGAAAGGCATAAAGAGCTGCAATTTCCACTCTTCAGATGAAGGCTTTTGTGATGAAGCAGATGAGAGGAACTCCAAAAAGAAGGAAACTGGAAAGAAGACCTGTTGTAGAGAAGAATAAAGTAGCCCATGTGAAATGCCGTCAAAAACTTTGCTAGGCCCCTGCCTTCAGCCAAACCTCAGGAACAGCAAATTACGCTCTTAGATAAAGCAAGTAGCATACAAAGAACCCACAAAGATGTGGTGCAAAGGGTGTTTGTTTCTTCTGGGATGACAATATCAGTCGTCAAGTAGAAAGGCAGCAGCAGATTCACTGATTAGCTCAAGTAAATGCTAATACAAAACTCTAGGTCACTTCAAATTCTGTACATAACTAGAGAACGATCTTTCACAGGTGTCCTGGGGATTTTTCATCATTTTTATTACTATGCTGCTACACAATTTCTCCTGAAAAGGGAATGTCTCTCTTAATGTGTAATATGACACTACATTTTTTCCAGTGACACAGTCATTAAGAAGTTTCCCCCAACCACCACTCTCCCGCACATACACAGAGGTGCAGTGGTTGACAATCCCCTCAGATCTACCACTGCAACAGGTGACTCGAATGGTCCAAGCTACAAAACTAACTTTGTAAAGAGTAATTTGTAACCATATTGATTTCTGCGACCAGGTTACAGCACATCCCATTGATGGTTTGATGACAAAACTGGAGAGAGGTGAGCAGCGGCAGAGGCAGGAATGACGAGCCCGCAGGTAGACAGGGAAATGGTTCAAACTGCTTTGTTAAGAAAAATGCAATACGCATTTGCAGCCTTAGTGTAAGGGAGGTTTGTGGGTGGATGGGTGGGTGAGTGTGGGTGTGTTGCAGAATTCAGCACTGGTGTAACCCCACAGGTCACTGCAGCCACGCAAGGAACATACTTGGGACTATATGAATCAAAAAGTGGAGGAGTGGGGGAAAGGAAAGCACCACTTTTTAGAAAACTACTCAAAAATTATCTACTATTCATTGTGTAAATGACCTAGCCTAACAGACAGACCAGTGTATGTGTCAACATTGTTATCAGGAAAGATGAAGATCTGGACTAAGTCCTAATCCTGAGAAGGAAGAACCGATCAGCCTGAGGGGAAAGAGTGACCCGTGGTTCTCAGCAATACTTATCTGAGAAATGAGAAAGATATGCCTGCATATCTTTCTTTAAAACCTTTGGTAGGAACCAGCCATGACAGGCACTCTGAATAAGAGGATAAAATACTGGTGTGAGCTAGAGCAGAGTAGGAGTCAAGTTCGGATTTTATCCCTGGATCTAAACTGACCCACTGCACGAATCTTAACTCACTTCATCTCTTCATTTTCCCTTTTAGCATTTGCCTTTCATCTCTATTTAGGTGAAAAATCCTTTGGGCCAGGAAATCTGCAAATGGATGTGTGTATGTGTGCACTACTGAAAAATACACTGTGATTTTGATGTATTAATTATTTGCGTGACGTTTTTAGTGCTTTTTCTCCCACTGTACTAGATACTGTGCAAGCTGAGGTAAAAAAGAGTTATTTCTCCAGAGGTTATTGAAATACAAAGTATGTTCATGTCAGACTCACAAGCAAGTTATTACTGCACAGTGAGTAGCCTACATCAGCTGAGGCATAGTACCTGTTCATAGAGGCACTCTTAGCCACGAACAAATGGAAGATAATTCTTTTTAGTCTAGTCCACAGTGAAAAGGGATTGACAAAATCAAATTACACGGTGTTCTCTACCATCTGAGAGTACATACAGACAGTCACTGTGGCTCAGGCAGTGAGAAGTAACTGGTTAAACCATGGTAACTTACACAGAAAGTCTGAGCCCTTAGAGAAGAGAGAATCGATGGATACAAACAGACAGGGGACTGGTAGGAACATTAGCTTCACACAAATAAATAATAGGTTTCATGGCCAAAGTGGGGCTTTGTGACAACAAATGCAATCATGTAGAAGAGTTCTGCAGGTTACACAATAAATTAAAAGGATTTTTTTAACAGAAAATTAAATATTTCTTAAAAAATGTTTATATGTATCTTGTCAAATATTCCCAAAGCATCCAAAACTTTGACAGATACGGAAAAATGCATTGCCTTCTAATTTTGCTACAATAACATTGCATGTGGAAAGCAGTAGTAGCCCCAGATTCTGACTAGTGCCCATGACTAACAACTCCTACAACAGCAGCATCAGATTATCACTGATAACATTTCTTATCCGTTCCAGGGAAGTTATCAAGATTCTGACCGCAGCTGGATGACGTATAGTGAAACTTGATCATGAACTGATTTTATTGTATAATGATTATTCAGCTAGAGGGATAGAATCTGATTTTTCATTTGCTGCAATCCCATGCATGCAGATGTGTGCTGGCTCCTCATTTATCCTAATGATGTAAGCCTTCGTTTTTAAAGACCATACTGGTTGAAGTTTAGTTGATCTTCATGGTGTTTTGCATGGAAGAAGTCTCTGTCCTTTCAGGCCTTTTCTATGGCAAGTCGAAGTGCTGGCTGCTTGCAGGAATGCTGATTAGTACAATTACAACTTCATGTACCTGTTGAGGCAATGAAACTCCCGAGGCATTAGCTGCTATTTACCCATCTTATTTGTTACGCTGACATTTTTATGCTTCTGTCAGGAATGATCAATCCGACATATTGGGAATGCAAAAGGTGAAGGATGCTGTTATATTATTTTTAACAGCAGAGTTTCTCGGTAGTTTGCCATGAGTGAGGGGTGAACCCTGAAATACAAAGGTTTGGTTCAGCTGAATGTATTTAAACTATCTGTGTGTGAAACTTACCTGCCACCCTTCAGCTTG
Source organism: Rhagologus leucostigma (assembly GCA_013397725.1). Lineage (NCBI taxonomy): Eukaryota > Metazoa > Chordata > Aves > Passeriformes > Rhagologus > Rhagologus leucostigma. The sequence goes on along the minus strand of VZTD01000819.1, from coordinate 49,637 downwards.
TTACTTTCACAACACAATTCTGTAATTACTGACTCCACAAGCAACATAACAACAGCTGTTCTTGTGATATTTTAATACCTCTGGAATTAGGAGAGCTAAGAAATTCAGAGTTATATGACAGTTTTGAAAATATCTGTTTCAGTATGAGTTTAATCCAAAATGAGATTGTTTTTGCCATCCCTAGGCTAAACACTGAAGGAAAAACTGGTGAGGGACCACGATGGTCAGGATTATTCAACTCAGAAGAAAAGCTATTCCTTAAAGAAAATCTGTGTTTTTTTTGAAACAGTTTACATGTACCCAGAGAAGCAGAGGAATAGCTACCATGGTAGCTGACTGGAAAATCGAACTTCCAGAGCAGTTTTGAAAATAAATTTTCATCTTCAACCTAGACAAGAAGACCAAAGTTCCAGTTTGTTCAGAGGAACTGCACTATTAATGAATAAATACAACTATTTCAAGGATAAACCAGAAATGTTATTACTATTTTCTAATTACCATCATTCCCTGACTTTCACCACTGAAATGGGGAAAGACAGACCTTCAAGAAACCATGAAACTGAAAGAATTTGCAGTACCAGGTTCCCTACTTGGGAATCAGCTAAGAGGTTCAGAGAGCAAGCTAAGAAAAACCAGGCAACTTTCATAATGTTTCCACAAAATCAGCAAGCTCTGATTCACATTTTGCTTCTTTGTCCTTTTGTATCTCCCAGTGGGAATCTTTTTCACCCTAAAATATCTATGGGATAGGCAGAAACGGAGTAGTTCCTCATGTGGCTTATGAAGGAACCAATCCAACCATCTGCTGCTTTTCTTCGTCACTTCTAGAAGGGCCTAAAACATGTAAAAAACTCCAATTAGAACAAGGCATTCAGGTTCATTGGTATAATCTCCTTCTACAATTTTGGGGGCCTTACTGGAAGGACATTGACAAAGAACAAAACTATTCAGAGATTGAGAACAAATATGCTACACAGGGCTGCATGCAATCACTGGGATCCATTGGGCAAGCCATCACTCTTCCAGTGGCCAAGCAGACCAGGAGGAATTGACAGAAGATGGGAAACTGGTTTGTGCTACCCCTATGTTTCTTAGGTATTTGCAACAGACTAGGACTCGGAAAACACCAGGGCTGTTTCAGTGCTATGAGAAGCACATCTTGCTTGAGGAATGGTAAAATGTGACATTATCTCAGCCCTTACAATCGCCTGGCTAATCCTTGATCACTGCACATAGATTTACAGGACTGGGCTTAAAGACTTGAAAGATGTGGCATTCAAGCTTGAGAAAGCAAGGCTCCCCACCCCTAGGAAAAAAAAGAAAAGCAGAAAGGAGTGAAGAGAAATTCTCTTAGACTGAGGTTTCCCCTTTATAAATTTAGAGTAAGGTCCCTCCTCATTTTTGGAAGAGGCTGGGCAAACTCTGAAGTGTGGAGTTATAAAGTGAGGCATTCAGATTGTTTCATAGATACTGCAGCTTGTAGTGAACCATAAGTGTCTGTTTAGTCTTTAAATCCCACATAGACATCTTCTATTGTTTGGAAACAGTATTTCACCTAAATAGCTTAGAGAATATCATCATATATTCCTAGCTCACACTGTATTTCATTTTTGTGCTGGTGACTGAAATTCATGGGCATTTTGGTCACAGTCTGCAGGGTTTGGGCATTCCACAGAGACTGCAGAGGCAGAAGTTGCCACTTGGGATCTTCGTTCTGGCTAATTCATTGTCAGTCCATGGGCAGGAATGCTTGCTTAAGAGAAGAGCCACAGAAAAGATAGGCATCGAGATGGTACGTTTTACCTGGAGTACCCATTCTGATTTGCAAATATGAGATTGGTTCAAAAGCTGCAAACAATGTTTGTCTCCTTTCCAGTCTTGGAGTCTTAGACTTGTGAACATTCAGTTCTTCTTTGAATCTTCTTATATTCTCCACCTCATGGCAGGGAAGCTGTTTTCAGCCAATGCTGATCTTGATCAATTTTCACAATCCTAGCTGAGCCTTTCACTCAGCTAATGTATCAGGTATACAGGACTCTTCGTTGGCTAATGATGTGATTTAATCTGCTAATTCTATTATCATTATAGCTGTCAATAGAAGAGGGCTGAGGAAGGAAAGCACCATCCCGACAATATCTCTCAAAAATGAAAGTTTTCTTCACACAGCTATGGACTTCAGTTCGTGAACCACAAAGTCATATAACTGATTAGAAGATAAATATCTTATGCACATGTTATGGAGAACACAACAGTTCCTGCACTAACTTTTCCTTTTTAACAAAAATACAGAAGTCCTTCTTGGATATTAATAATTCCACTCTGGCCAATAAAATAAAATAAAATAAAATAAAATAAAATAAGCAGCCTTATTAAAGCTAACCAGAATATGACACATCTAGGAATGAATAATGCCCAAGGAGACCTCAGGGTTAGAGTGGGCAGTGAATCAACAATGCAGCATGGCAGGGAACAAGAAAGCCTGCAAATGTGGTCTGTCATAAAGAAAGATAGACTGCATCCAGGAAGCTCCTGTGGGAATACTCTGCAAATATTAACTGAATTCCTGACCTGTCACTGCTGAAAAAAAAAGAAAATAATGAGGGAACTAGGGGAAGTTCAAAGAAGAGCAACCAGAATGATCTGCAGACTGGAAAAACTCAGCTGTGGAAAGACTAAAATGGCCAGATAATGGCAGTGGTACCTAAGTGGGCTATCCAGGTGATTTGCTTAAGAAGAGTTCACAAATATATGCAAAGCAGAATCCAGCTTCTTTACACTGCTTTGCCTTTTGTTGGTATCATATAGAGTCCTTAAAAGAAGAATTCTGCCAACATGGTGACTGTGGGGAATAGCTTGAAGGCTTTCTTAAGGAGCCTGTTGTCCACAAAAATTGGATTTGTTACCTGGTGTGCAACAAGCCAAACAGCAACACACTCAAGACAGACATCGATTATTTAGTTCACAGTTGCACAAGCCTGGGTGCTTGGTGGTATTCCACAAATTAAGCACACCAACTATCAAATTTTTATTATTTATACATTTCAGCAAACAAAGGAATTAGTGTTCATTGGCTACAAGTTACATACTCTATTAATTAGTATCCTATCTTCTGTTGGTTAATGATTCTCTTGCTTCTCATGCTAATTAATCTGCATGCTCAATCTTTCTCTTCTTTTGAGTTGCTGGATTTCTTGGGTCGGTGGTCCGTGAGTTGGCGGTCATGATCTCTCCCTGCCAGAATTACCTTTTACCCAGTTGGCGCTGATTTCAGCACAATTGCTGAGTTAGCTTTATTAGTTTCTTCCTTACCTTGGGAGTTCTCTCAGTCGTCCTTGTGGTCCGCAAATTCTGCAGTCTTTGCGTCCACTATCAATGGCATATCCTTTTTCCCAAGCTCTGGTAACCTTCCCCTAGGTTGGAGATCACTGTAGCACGTCAGGCCCTAAACCTTAACAAGGCAATTCTACCAACAAGTAATTTGCTTTTCTAACACCTGGACATCACTTAGACCGTACTTGTTAGCTGTGTTTCATGGATTAAATCTCCCTTCTTGTTGATTAGTCTTGAGAGTACACAAAGATCAAACATTAAAGAACATCCTTCCTTAAGAACATTTTCCATAGTCCACATTTTACAACAAGCCCAGCACCAGTTTCAGCTATGCTGTGGACATGGTGCTGCAGCACTGTAGAAATTACAGCACAAGCAGCAAGATTGCTACCTGAATTCCTGGTGCTCAGGGTATTTAAATTATACTAAAAGCCTTGAAATAGTTCAGAAACAGGACACAAAGATGGCTTAGAGCCAGCACAGACCCATCCTTAAGACATACAGCGTGCAAAAATTGTGAAAGGTGGGTAGGAGCAAGGGAAGAAAAAAGAAGAAGAAAGAAAACCAAGATGACTTTAGATTTACTAGCAGGGAAAAAAATCATAAAGGTCAAACGTAAGACTGCGGAGATGCGAGAGGCAAATGGCAAAAAGCTTCACTTTTTGCAACATTTGCCATGAATCTTAAGGGGACACTGTGCAGCTGAATTGGAGCGGACTCTAGTCAGGTAAATAATAAACTGGCAGGCAATTTCCATCTTGTGATTTATTATTTAGATTAAGAAAACCTAAAGCCTTATTTCAGACCGTATTTAGGGGCTTGTAGGAGGGAGAGGTTGTATAAAATGCATGTGTGCAGAGGGGCTCCATGAGACCCACAGCAAAAGCTGAGATTTCAGGCCGTTCTGCATTAAGATTAGTCATAACCTCCTGAGTGGGGAGCCCTCTGGGAAGAGAGGGACCGAGCAAAGGCAGGCACCTGGAAAATCCTCCTCCGCTGCTTTCCATTCACACAGAAACCGCCACATGTGATCACCCCCACGAAGTGTCATCTCCATTAATAATTCACCGAAATATCTTGATTCATCAAGTTCAGGAACTTCCTGGGAAGTGCGGGAAAAGACCAGCGGGGCATCTCAGGTGTCGAAAGAAGGACTTAAGGCCAGCTCGGAGGATGAGAAGCCGCACAGCACAAGCACACAGTTCACAACAGAGGAGCATGCCTCTGCCTCTTCTTTATCCCCCATCCCCCGATTTTATTCGGCTTTAGCTATCGCTACCAAACGTTTGGGAAGAAGCTGGCTGCTCTCCACCGCAAGCGCGGAGCAGCTCTCGGGGGGGAAGGGGGGCTCCCTGGCACAGCCCTCCCCCTCTGCCCTCCCACCGCATTCAGTTGCAAATCCCTGCCCGCCCGGAGGAATCGGCTCCGCGCCCGCTCCGCGCCCCCCCGGCCCCAGTGCGGCAGCTCCGGCGGCCCCGGCAGCCGCAGCGCCGGCGCCAGGGGTGCGGGTGCGCGTATGTGCGGGTGTGTGTGCGCGCCTGCCAGGGAGCCAAGCGGAGAGGGAGGAGTTTGGCTTTTTTTTTTTTTTTCCCTCCCCCTCCTCCTTTCTCCTTTTTTT